>BNST01001533.1:0-106927 GCA_019650275.1 Xylocarpus granatum | reverse complement strand
GGTTGCAGCCCTGGGAAGTTCCTCTCTGGCCAATGCGGAGGAAAAACTAGACTAGCTGTTCTAATAGGAGGTAATATTTATTAGTTTGTGTACATAGTAAATTGGCATATAGAGGAATATTCACATGCTAAATTAGCATTGTTAAATATGGTGTACTGTTCTCTCCATTCATCTCCCTTCTCATCCTCAGGCTCACTTTTTTTGTTTGGAGATTTCTATTTCATACATGCTCATGAGCATGCGAAAAAATGCAAATCTGTGTTGGAGGTGAATTTCATGGATTAAATATCATGTAAACATATTTATATATTATGGCCCTGTGGTGTTCTGGGGTGTCCACATGGTATCTGTGTCTTTTCTTTTGTTTTTGTTATGAAAAGGGCTCGTGTAATAGGGAAAGATCTTGGCGTTCCTCCTATGCCTAACAAATAAAACTTTGGATAATAAGGTAATGTCATTCCATAAAGTATGTAAATAAACGCAAGGTATATAAAGAGTTAATGTTAAGATACGTTATTTATGCCTTTGTATATAAATTGCCAATCATAATTTTGAGGATAATGCCAAAAACAATTTGTAGGTGAAAATACAGACTTGTGGCTTTAGACTTACACCCATAACTATAATAAATAGTTGAAACGAATATGGAACTATCGCATGTTAATCCCTAATTCTATAAAATACTTAATCGTTTATAGTCTCATGAAGAAATGATGAATATGGTAAAGAGGTGAAAAAGTTAAAAATAAGTTTTATTTTATAAAAATTTTTTATTAATTTTTTATTATAAAAAATATATATGTCTCGAGATTACAATATAATTGTTTTCATTTTTGTTCTTTGTAATTATACAATGTCTTTTAACACTATCATCTATCTGGAAAACTAATAGCATCTCAATCAGATCAAACACCCTCTGTAATAAAATTCAGTTTTCTTTTTACCTGTCAATAACGAAAGCCACAATTGCGATTGCTTTAGCTTAATTTGTCCGTTGCTGTTGTTATTTCCTATCTTCTTTGTTGCATGGATAAAAATATATTTTTCTCTTGGAAGAAAAGCACATGGCTTGGAAACTGGGGCCTGTCTTGTTGTGGTTGCAGTTTATTGCATGTTGTAATTGTACTTCACAACTTCATTAATCTGTCTAAATTTTTATGCACCAAATTATTTTACAACACCACGAAAACTAAACATTAGAAAAACATAATTAACGACAAAATATACTGCTCGTATCTTTTACAACACTCATAGAGGCCCTCTAAAGACTTTGTTATGGAACTGTAACTGTTGGGTCGCAGATTGTAAGTCTAAAAAAGAATCAAAATACAATTGGAGTACAGCACTGACAGACATATGCAGGCAGTCATAGTTTGAAATGAGATCAAAAGCTCTATGATCAATATGCGACGTGAGCCAACCAGAAATAACACCCCAATCTCTATGGCGTTCCGTATGCCGTTACTTTTTTGAAGGGTTTCTGACAACAGGAGAATGGTGAACAGATTCTTGTCTATGAATTCATGCCCAATGGAACATTGTGCCAGCATTTGCAAAGAGAAAGAGGCGATGGACTTTCCTGGCTGGGCCAGCTTCGACTCACACCACATTTGGCTACTCATTGAAACACTGCACAGACCATTAACAGCCACCTCATGGGACTCCATACGTTCACCAGTCAATAACCATCAATGCAAACCTTGCCACCCAATTTTTAATACCCCACAATTCCCTATACAGAGCACCTCACAGTGATCCTAAAAAAATGCACACCTATAATATTGCCCTTGGTATAACAAAAACAACTTTAAACGAAGTCCAAGAGTTGCAGAATTCTGGTCTCGAGTTCCGAATTACTATATCTACTAGCGACATGCCTCTAGGACTTGGCAGGACAGAAAAACATAAAAAAAAATTTCGCACGATTCCAAGACTATAACTTCTACATCACTGGCAGGCGCTACAAAAGCTCTTAACCTAGAAGCATAATCTCTACTTCTTGTGGTCAACCGTGAATATGCTGCAATACCTCTACCAAAGTCATCCTGCGTACAACGACAATGCCAGTACCACAGCAATTTCCCATCTCTCAGAAAAAAGAGGACAAGAAGGCTGATAAGTATATTTAGAGTTGTTTTTGTGGCGAGTTAAGTTTCTAGTTCAGAAGATGATAACGGCTGTTGAAAAAGAGTCGTGTCCGGCGAAACTTCCCCTCCCTCCTTTCGCTCCTCCCTTTTCTCGCAGGCTCCATCCCAAATGTGAAATGGAAACGCGAAAAAAAATTGTGCACTTTTGCCTCTCTAGTTTTCCATAGGCGCACCAGTGCGAAGATAGGTCAAAAAGGTGTTGTTTAATGAGATAATGATCCATTGTTCTAAAATAGAAAACCCGCCGTCTCCGTCAGACTGATGCTTGGTTGATATTTTCGATGACCTTATTCTCCTTTCTTTCGCCCCCCTTCCTTCTTTCTTTTCTTTCTGCTCAGAAAGTGCTCCCCCAAAGCGGGTGGACAAGATGTCTGTACTGTATTTAGCAGCATTTAGTATTTTTAGCAGCATATCTGGAAGAAGTGGGGCGAGAGAGACCTTTGCGATTATGAGGCGGCCGTTGCAACGTAGGACTGTTGACTTCCCCTATTTGATCCTAGGGAGCCGATCAGTACAATTCAAAAACTTGAACCAGCCGGTGCGGTCGCTCATCTGAAACTGACCGCACCTATAGAAAAAAAAAATCAGTGACGATATGTATTGCGAGGGGCTTCTGCAAAATTTCTGACTGAAGATATCAACTAACTGTAGCAGACTCCTCAAGATAACGCAAATTTGTATAATTTAAACTCTTTTCTTATCTCTAACTCGAACATTCTTCCCCAAACTTTTCTCTTGCATATTCTTTCAAGCTCGTCCTCACTAAGCAGAAATATACAACACAGTCAAAAATTCCGGACGGAGGAGGGGAGGGCACATACAAGTATATAATCAGTTCCATACCATGCTCGCAGTTAGAGAGGCTGTAGAGGTCTTACTCCAAATGAAGGCCTGACAGACGTAACAGCTTCGCACGACTTCTGCTGGTACAAGTAGGCGGAACTGAAATCGGCCAAAGATCATTTGAAAAGACAATTCCTCCTCCAGTTTTTCTTTCCTGTTCAAGATCACCGAGCATCTTTCGTTAAACCATTAGAAGGGCCATCGGGCGAACAAAATCTCAATATTGCATCTCGCCCGCAGCTTCATCATCAAAAGTAGTTATGACTATGGCAATAAGATCCAATTAGGGTGGATCTGGAAGCTAGCACTTTTTATCTAACTTTAGTAGGCCTCGCGCTCCCTACATCCTCTTCCTTCAGTCTAACCCCCGTCTACTTAATTTAGTTATCCATTCATAGTTCTTCTGCTTCATTTTATTCCCACCAACCGTGATTCGTGGCAAAAGCGTACGCATACAAAACAAAAAAAACATTTTCGTTCCCGGCCAACACCACTCGCATCAATCACTCCCGGTGTTTATTTTTTTTTTCCCTGGAATATTCAATCCATGGGCGATATTCCTCGTTTTTATCACCCTTTGGTAGGTAGGGCACTGTGCCCAAATAAGGTTAGGAACATTACTGACTGGGGTGTCCATGAAGGAACACACCAAAAATGCAAACCAAAACAACACACACAACACGACCTGTTCAACAGGGAAGGCTTATGGCACTACTTAACTTACCGCCTCTCCCTTTGAGACAATGTAGCTACTTTTTTATGGCTTGGAAGTTAAAATCCCCCCGTCAGATTTTCATTTGTCAACGATTAAGAATTGTGTCCTGGAGGACTTTCTTCTTATTTATAATACAATGTACTGTATAATGTCAATTGGGGTTTTCCTATGGTTAAACTCTAAAAACTCCGGTAAGTATGTACTTTAAGACCCCATAAAAAAACACTTAACTGTTAACGACGCCGGACGCCCTACAATAACTCAACATGGGTTCGGAGGTACATTATTCAAAACCAAACGGGGAGAACCACTGTTATTAACCAAGTGGGGTCCAAAAATGAATTGGTTCTCTGATAGAACACCACTAAAAGATAAATAAATGATTCCATTTTTTCCTTCCCTCCTCTTTCCCAATTTAAATACCCCCGGTCGATGGTATCCCAAAACCTTCGAACAAGGATAAGAATGAAAGTGCAAACTTCAATCCTGCTGACGTCCATGTTTACACTTTAGCCTGATAGATAAAGCGTACTGGTTCTCGATGACCTCATGAGAATGCATTGATCTCAATGGACAAAAGCTTTTGCTCCTTCTTCAATGGAGGTTAGCCAGTGAACAGAAAGATTCCGCGCGCTGCCCTGAACGTGTCGGCAGGGTATTTCCGAGCCGAAAACACGCTCGATGGTCCCAACACGAATCGTATCGCGAGAACAAACAGCCCTCCCCACGTAAGAAGAGCCTGGTACTGTTCACGCTGACTTAGTAATAAAACACGACGAATTTGTGTTGATTTATGCCATGACATATGTTTGAGCCTCAATTGCTTTGTCGTGAGGTGGGAGTTCCCTCTGTCAGTCTCCGGGGGGCCATTTGAAACCCAGAAGGCACGTGGCTTTCTTTCCAAAAGCAATAGACACAGTGCAGGTGGGCTTTCTCCTTCTGCCTCCTCTAAAGAACAGGCCACAGCCCCGGCTTCTCCTTGCTAGCAGCTTCTCTAGTCTTCCTCCGCACGTCCAGCTCGTTTGCTCCCGCTTTCCTGTCTCACTAGTAGCAGTAAACAACACCGTGCATGCAACTCCCTTCTGTACCTCAGAGTGTGCTTATATGCCTGAGCACAGGCGGGATTTTCCGACAGACCTTTGAGCTTCAAATAGCTCTCTCCGTGCTGGCTAGATGGCAGATCAATGGAATTTCTTAGCTAAATTTGCTTTCGGGCAAGGATAATCTAGGCTAATCTTCCGCAGCAGCTAGCTTTCAGCAGCTTCCCTTCCCTCACAGCCTTCCTCTCCATCTTATCCCCTCTTTCGACTTGAAGAGAATTCCAGCTCTAAACTTCTTCCTAAACCTTCCTCAAACTTCGTCCTTCGCTTCTGCTAAGCTAGCTCCTGCTGCGTTACGGCTTCTCTCTTCTCCTTTCTTTTCTCTTCTCTCTCTCTCTCAACCTGCTTCTCCCCTTCTTCTCAGCTTCTCTCTTCTCGGCTTCCTCTTCTCGTCCTTCTCTCTTCCTTTCTTTTCTTTCATAGCTCTAGGTGCAAAAGCGCTAACTCGCTTCTTCTTCTTCTAATCGTTTTGTTGTGGTGTTGTTTCTCCACCAAACACCACTTCTTTTCTAATTCTGCAGCTTCTTCTTTCACTTTTCTCTAAGCTTCACTCTTCTCGGTTCCTGCTTCTCCTTCTTCTTCTGGCTTCTTCTTGTTCTCCCCTTCACTAACGAAACCGACTGCCACGACTCCGTCCTCCCTCCTTCTCCATCTCCTCTGTCCCTCTCCTATCTCCTCCGGCTCTTCTTCTCATCGAAATTTTTTTTGGGTCTGTTTGTTTGCGAATGGTTGGAAACCCCCCCCCGAATAAACATCTCTCCTCTGTCTACCCCCGAGGAGTGAGAAGTATCGAGTCTAGTGTCTCCTGTGCCTATATATACTTTCAAACGAGCTCGTGCGGGTTGGAGTATGTCAAATCTTTTGGGGCCTGGGCCTCGATTGGGCTGGTGCAGTCTGTGACCCGAAAAGCTTCTGTGAGCACACGGACGTTCAGCAGGGAAGCAGGGCCATGAACACACACACATCCTGTGTATCTATTGTCACACATCAGTGGACGCATATAGGGTCGAACCCTGATCTGAGCCGGAGGTGTGCGAAAGCCGATGCTATGTGTGGGGGTTCGGACTGCACGACGTCGGGTCTCGAGTTAAATAAGGTGGGAAAAAAGAATTTCATACCTCCATATGAATTAAAGCACGTGGCAAACAAAAGGTTGTGGCATGCTTCCTCTCTTGAAATGCCCAACTTCTCGGCTTCGTCGAGCACGAAATCCGATGAATCGAGGAAGAAATCGTAGAGCCTCTGGTAATCTTTTTTCACCAACAATGGAGGTAGAGGATTCGAGTGGAGCAAGGGATCTTCTATAACCTTCGGCAGACCAAGGGTTAATATTGGACCGAGTTGAAACAGAACCCATTTAGCAATCATTCCTGGGGCGTCCGATCCGAGTTTGGTATTAGCCGGATTTCTATCGTACCACGCCCGAGCCAAGAAGTTAAAAGCTGCTTGATCGTTGGCTTCACCGAAGTCGGCTTTGCCTTTGGCTGCTAAATCGCTTTCAAGAGTCTCAAATGTCTGAGTATAGGTCGAGTGAAACTCCGGGATCACGTGGTCCCGACGAGACTTCAACAGAAAAAACAAGAGTTGCTTGAGTTTGGCGTGATTGGGCTCGGACGGGTCAAGATACGACAATACACGGTAACCTCCAGTGAGTTTAAGAGAGGGCATGTAAGTACCAGTGAAAACATCTTTCTTTTCTACTTTCGAAACATCAAAGAGAATGGGAAAGCTCTGGCCGTCGAGTAAAACGATGACTCTTGGGTCAGAAGAAATGAAAGGACCGGGTGGCATGTTGGCACGAAAAACCGTTGACCCGTATTTTTTGATTTTAGAGTTGAAAAACTCTTCTCTACCAAGATCATAGAAGAAGTCATGGCGGTCTTTGATGGCACCAGCAAAAGGGAGACCATAGCTTCCAGGGATTTTGCGTATCGGAGGTCTGGTGGTTGGTTGAGAGGGTGAAACCGTGTTTGACGGCTGTACGGGAACAGATGGTTCCTCCGAAATGCAATCTTTAATCCGACGAATAGTTAAACGACGCGTCGATGGTTTAAATAAAGACGACGATGAGGATGTTGCTGGGGATTGGAATTTCGGTGGAAGAGGAGAAAAAGAAAGAGAAATAGATGCCATTTCAGTGACAGTGGAGGAACTTTTGCTTTTCGTCGCCCCGTTGAAATTTAAGTGGAGTAGAGAGCTGCACAAACATTATATTTATAGTGGCCCTGCGTCGCACCCTTATTTTCAATGTGCCGGTGGACGAGCAAACAACGATTGCGACTCCGTTTTCACAGCGAAAGAATATCGTCATCCCATCTAAAAATTAGTCAACAGATAAGATGGGAAACATGTCCAAACTGATAATGTACAGATTATTGAAAGTTGACCCTCAAATATCCCCGCAAAACGAGGCGGGTGCTGTAAAGTTCAAAGAAAAAAAAATACAAGCTTAATAGAAATCGCGCAAGGCGTGCGTTCATTTCTTACTTGCAGTCTTGGGTTCTCCGACCTTTATTAAATCTTTCCGCACTGCTCTGAATCCTTTTGTGCATGTGCTCCGATATTCGTGCTTGTTTTCGGTTAGGTGGGACGGAAGCGCCGCCTAAGCCAATGGCAGCAAGTTGCATTTTTATAAGGAACAGGATGGCTCGCATTGCGTACGTTTGCCCTCGCACTTACGTCCCATAATGCCATCCTGTTTGCTTGCTGCGTGAAATATTTAATATCAGAGCGCGACCGTAATCTGCGCGGATCTCGCGGCGCACGTGACGGTAAAGAGGTTATTGCACTTTTGAAGTAAAGTCCTGCTCGTTGGAGTGGTTGAATTACTGTCCCCCACTTTCAACTTCCGAACCGCCCATGCCGGCCCGGGATAGGCACTGTAAGTATTAATTACGTAGTCCTTGAGGTTCGTTCTCATTTGGAGACACTACATATGTCAGATCGGCTTGTCTGATGCTTTAAATTTTTAAAATGTTTTGATTGGTTGTAGTGGACCACGTGTTGGTCCTACAATTTTGATTGGTTGCAGTTGTCAATATAATTAATATAATATTGTTATTTAATTATTAAAATAAAAATATAAAATTTTATTATTTTTTATTACATTATTAATTAAATAATTTATAATAATAAAATTATTTATTTAATTTTTTTTTAATAAAATCAAAATTATAATAATAAAATTATTTTATTAATTTTTTTTTAATAAAATCAAAATTATTTGTTTAAGTTCGTCACATTCTTATTTATATCTCGAGCTTTTTGGACCTTGAGCCCACTAGGCCCAGGCTAATTTTATTCGATTTACAAATTGAATTGGGCCTTGAGAGAAAAGAGGCCCAGTCCACAGCAGTGTCAAAAGTGTCTAGTTATAATTGGTGCGTTGGTTGCAAGGGGTTGGGGTTTAGGACAAAAGGTCAAGGACAGAAGAACAGACTACTACGCTAAAACCCTGCAAGAAAATGGAAGTTCAATCCACTTGTGTTGGACTTCCTATCCCGAAATTCGAATCATCAAATCACCGTGTGTTCTCTCATCAGAATGTAAGTAAATTTCGCCCGAATTGCCTTCTCCATTTTATATTTGTTTTTGATTATCCTTGTTAGACTTCATTTCTTTTTGCAATCTGAATTCTAAGGTGTCTGCAAGACAGTTTGGGTCGAGAAGCCAGAGCTTTCTTTTTGGAAATGGGTACAAATGTATTGTGTCACTCTTTCTCTATACTTTCGGCGAATTCATTTTAAATTAATTTTATTATTTATCGATGAAGAAATTGAGGAAATTAATTTTTTAAATAATTATGGGTTCTAGATTGATCATTAAGATTTTTTTCCATTTTTTTTTGGGCATGGAACATTTTTCCTGATTTAAAGAATAATAATGAAGGGTCTTTTTCATGGAGCTCGAAAAGAGGAGCTATAATGTGTGCGTCTAATTCTGGTTCAGAGAAAATGTTGGAACTTACTTCTAGGGAAAATTATGGTGTGCCAGTTGGTAGTTTTAATGGGATAGAGCCCTTTTGTGGGAAATCGGGTTCTGTTTCTTTTTGTGGACTGACTCATCAGCTGGTGGAAGAAGGAAAGTTGATGTCAGCTCCATTCCAAGAAGACAAGGGCTCATTCCTATGGGTTTTGGCACCTGTGGCATTGTTATCATCGCTGATTCTTCCTCAGTTTTTCCTTGGCAATGCAATTGAGAATTTCATCCAGGACGAGATTCGCACTGGTATATTATAGACCTGGAATGAGTCCTTGCTTTTATGTTGTTTAGATTTGAACTCAATAACTTTTATATAAATTGCATGTGCTTGTTCTCTCTCCTTCTTACACATATTCTTTTTCCTGCAATCTCTTCAATCAACAAAGTTATTGTCGATCATCATATATTTTATTGTATCACATTCTTCCCATGAAGTTTTTGTATCATATGGGTACGATAAGTTGATTGTCAATGAGCTTAATGTGTTTCCTTTTCTCAATCTAAATGCAAAGTACACAAGGTCTCAGGTGATTTTGGTAGTTAAATTAGATAACTACCAATGCTTTTAGATTAATATGATTTTGTATGGTATGGGAACCAATGTAGCTCACACATAGTTGACATAAGATTTGGTGGATGATACTTAGGGCAAAAAGGCTGACCTACTTGATGGAGAGAGTGTGAAGATCTTTTGATTTTCTTCATTGGGGGTGACAATTATAAGAAAAGAGATTAGATGATTTACTTTTCTATTTGTTACTCTAATGTGTTGGTTGCCCTCTAGCCAATAAAGCAGTCAACTAAGGCCAATCAGATGAAAATTTTGAAATGTGTAAAGGTGGTAGTTTGCTCAGTTTCTTAAAAGGAGAGATTCTTACTAGCAATATCTTTTTGTTAGCAATTCTACAGTGCTTTTTTGGTAGTATTTATTCATGACATACAAAATGGAATAAACCAAATGATAGAGAATGACTTGTAGTCTTATGCTGGTGTTGATCATGTCAATCCTTAATTTAGTCAAAATCAACATGGTTGTGTCTGTGTGTATGTATTTTCTGAAATAAAGAGGTTTGCTGATGATTTTCATGGCAATTATCATGCAGAAATTGTGGCTTCTTTGACTTTTGAGTCCATGTTTTATATTGGTCTTGCAACATTTTTGCGTGTCACTGATCATGTTCAGAGACCATATTTACAATTCAGCACAAAGAGGTGGGGTCTCATCACGGGGCTCAGGGGATACTTAACTTCTACTTTCTTCGCAACGGGCTTTAAAGTTGTTGCGCCTCTCTTTGCTGTCTATGTAACTTGGCCAACGCTTGGCCTGCCAGCCTTGGTTGCAGTGCTTCCATTTCTGATTGGTTGTGCAGCTCAACTTGCATTTGAGACAAATCTTGACAAGCATGGTTCATCATGTTGGCCCCTAATTCCTATTATTTTTGAGGTAGTCTCTTGATTCAAATTTATCTTTTTGAGATCAAAAGCAGAGATTTTGATGACTTTATTTTGTGTGCCAGGTATATAGACTGTATCAGTTGAGCAAAGCTGCTCATTTTATTGAGAGATTGATGTTCTCAATGAAAGATCTTCCAACATCCCCACAGTTGGTGGAACGAGGTGCTGCTATGATTTCCATGGTTGTGGCTTTCCAAATCCTTGGTGTGGTTTGCCTCTGGTCATTGTTGACATTTCTTCTAAGGCTATTTCCTTCTAGACCTGTAGCTGAGAACTATTAATATTCTGTAGGGAAAACTTTCAGTACGGTTGGCTCATTTAATCTATTGTACAATGTAGAGGGATGCTAGTTTTTGCTGTAGATGATGACCTAATAATGATCTTCAGGTCCAAAAGTCTGGTACCGTCAGTTGTGTTCGGAGTTAGTTTTGTAAAACTTGCTTGGGTTGTCTGAATAGCGATAGTAATCTGGCTTGCTAGACAGCCCTTTTTTTCTCTCAAGTGAATCTTTGCTGTCCGGATCTTGTTGCATCACTACTATGAGGTCATATGGTAACACATCTGCGTTTACTTGATTTTTAAGCAACCAGGCCAAGAGGGAGTTGAATACTATTTTGCAGGAAGCATATTGTCTTGAGCGCTTAGTATTTCTGACCATTTTTATGGCAAAAGAATCCTATACTTAATTGTTAGCCATCGAGCAATTTTTCTTTCTGTCGCGGCTGCCAAATCTATTTGAAGAGGAATGTATTTGAGTTTTCTCATTGTATTTTAAGTATTACATCACTGCAATTGTATAGGATCGGTAACTTACTTCAAATGAGAACCCAGAGATGGAGATCTACTGCTATACCAGCTTGCGGGGTCATGAATATGCCAACTGATTACTTACCTCTTAACAAACCAATACTCCAACCACGTCAAGATATTAAAAAGTGGTAGTAGAGTCACAGTAAATATGCAGTGTACTATTGGATTTTCTAGAGTTGAGTTCACGTGATGGAGACAATGAGAGTATCATGGTTGAATACATGTTTCTCGCTAGAAATCACCAAGGAACTATATTCCTTGGTGAATGAACTTTGAATTTTTTCTATAAAATCTGAGACAATGAGATGGTCTTATGGTGGATTTCTAGCTGAAAAACTTCAGAAAACTCCTTGATTAAAGAATTGTGAATGACGTCAATCAACTGGCAGTCATCAGGCTGACGGAAACCCTTAGTGAGCGACTGACATTCCCCTAGCAACCCCTTTATGCTTCCAACCTGACGATTGTGTATACCACAAGGGACTATCGAACAAAAAGGGGTTAGATCTGTGGTGACATTGAGCGCTAAGCCATGATATGTAATCCACTGAGATACCCGTATTCCTATTGCTGCTAGTTTCTGATCCCCTGTAGTAAAATATAGTAAAGTAAAAACACATCAAGAGAAGGCAGTTAACCGGCCATAATCCTTTTTCCCCAACAACATTAAATCATGGCAGAGAGGACTCAATACTAATATTGACAAAGTGTGAGATGTGATGATAGATTTCCATCAATGACCTCCATTTCTTATGGTAGTTACATACACATGCATAAAACCTTCAATAGAACATGTCAGCAGTTTTAAGCTCATATAACTCAAGACAGCTACTAGCTTAGGAACTTGTAGGAAATGTGTTGCAAACTTGGATATCTTAGGAATGGCTGGGATTCACAGGGCATCTGAAAGATTCCATGTTTTCTACATGACATTTTGTGGATTCCAGAAAGAATATATGTAAAAGTAGTCAATAGCATACTTTATGCATCCAATTTACATATGACAAGACACAGAAGAAAAACATCTATATTCACTGCACAATAAGGCATGTAAGCAGTTTTAAGCTCGAATATCCCCGGAGTAAAGAGTGACAAAATGTGCTTACCAACCCAAACGCCTGTTAAACCCTCAAGCCGGGAGGCCTTAATTGAAAATGTTGAAAGAAGAACACGGATGACAACCTCCTCAAGGGTCCTGAGGTACCAATGAAGATCCATCTTGTGATTTCGCAGATTGATAATAGGGTACACAACTAGCTACAGGACAATGAATGTATTCCAAGTTAGGAATACAAAACAAAACAAAACAAAGAAAGGATGATGCAGCAGCCGATTAATTTGCAAACTACATTAAGTTTGATTTTGTTATCTCCACACTACTATGAAGGGCAAAAGATTCCAAACTATAATGACAACAATGCGAATTTTGATTCAAGCTTTCGAATGACGATGAATTATGTGATTCCCATGTTCAAGTTCATGGGCATCAAATTGAAAACTCAAAGAATGTTCTGCAATTCATAGCAACGTGCTTTAGTCATAAAAGGTTCAAGCTTTACATTCCTATTCTCACTAGCAAATGCTTACATGAAATCTAATAATGTCGTAAAACAGCCTAATTATACCAATTGTAAAATGATATACACTATTGAGAATAAAACATTAATAAAATGAGATGGCATTCACATAAGCTAGTTACTAACAGAAGCATATGAATTTGGAACTAAATTTGAAGACGTCAGATGCGAGAAAAATGCTTAGCAATAGCACCTGGCCTGGGCCATGATAGGTAACTTCGCCGCCGCGTTCAGTTCGATAAAGTTGAAATGGAGGATCCTTTGTGTCGAAATTAAGGTACTCCTCTGAACTACCAGTACCCATTGTATAAACGGGACAATGTTGTAGAATAATCAGTGTGTCTGGACATTCTTCATTTCTTTCAATCAACGCCTTCTTTTCCTTAACTATGCGTTTCTGCCAGGACCATGCCTCTTTGTAGGGTATCAGTTCTTTATACAAATCAAAACACTCACACCTGAAACAATAGTTAAGTTGATCAAGTTGAGTTATGTTCAATGCATGTAAGATGTTTGTTAAAAGGCGGAGCAGCATAAACTACTTACTTTTTTCTGGTTTCACGAGTTATTGAGTTGTTGGAGTTTAAAACTTGGCTCGATTCGCAGAAGATCTTGCGAGAGTGAGGTGGGTATCGATTTCTTGATTGGTTGAGAGTTTGGCATGTTGGAAGTGCACAAAAACTTGAAATTGCTGCAAGAATCATGCCTTCAGAGCTCCACTAGTATGTGCATACGAGGAGGGAAGAAGAATCCATTTTACTAAATATAAACCAAATGCACCAGATTCTCATATACATTTGAGAAAAATGGTATACGATTACGAGAAGATGACCAACTGACGAGGAAGCGGAGGAACCAAAGCTGCAGTTGAATCAAGCAAATCAAGACCGTTAAAGCTAATACCCCCCACATTGGAGGGTTGAAAGCTCTGATGTGGACGCTTAAATGCAATAGAAGTATGAACGCTTTCCAGTCGACGTCAAGTTTTACAATCAGGGGTACTTTCGACATCTCGCTTTAATGCTTTTGACTGGTTGCTTTCGTACTTCCAAACTCCCAGCAGTAGCAAACCCTAAACAGGGATTGTTGGTAGTATAAAATGGAGATGCAAAATTTAACTGGTGTCGCAACACTGCCTGTTCTAGGTTCAGGTTTGCGTTTGGGTTTCCAGGTGATTATGTTTCGATCTTTACTCGTTTATTGGTAACGATTTCTGTAAATTATTTTACAATATGAATATGAGCGATTGATTCGGGGTTTTGTCTGTGACGATAAATTATGATGACGAGTCTGATCTCTTATCTAATCCATTCACATTGACGACAAATCGAGGCATTTGTCTGAGAGAAACCCCATATATTTAATTCATGGTCTATGTTTTTATTCTGGGTTATTGAGATGGTCCTTGTATTTTGATTCTTCATTTACTAGATTCATCGAATTACTATTTGTCTTCGTCACAGAGATCTCGTCCTGGTCGACAACTTCCTTGCCATGCAAAAAATTCTTTCCCCCAACGCAGATGACACTTTCCACACTTCCAAATGCAGAGACTTCTTCTCTGCAATGGTGCATTGCCCTTTTCGTTTGGACGCATAAATAGTAGACAACAATGAATGGGTTTCCAAATGCATCACATGGTTTAGTATTTGTACAAGAAAATCCTAAATTTTATAAGCTATCTCTTAGTTTTGTTTAGCTATTTTTACCACGAAAATATATTGTTTTGTGATTATGATCATATCCTAATGAGCTTAAAACTAAAATTATTGAGGCTGAATGTACCCTTTTTTTTTCCAAGTCGAGTATTTACAATGAATCATGCTGGAAATGTATTGATTTTAAATAGTCCAGGTTTATGGCTAGAACGAACGGTAACATGGGCATATGCATATTCATGTAAATGGTTGAGTTTTTGGTTTGCAGATTCTTTATGTTAGTCAACAAAGTTGTGTTTCAATTTGGTGTGTTGCTTTGTGGACATTCAAACAGAAGATGTGGCGATGATGATGACAAAGACCTTTTATTTTCTGAGGCAAATTCCCATGATTGCTTTCAAGCACTTTTGAGCCGCATCACTGCCAGAATAAGGTCTTTCATGTGTCCTTGTGAAGTTTTGAAAGTTTTTAATGAATTTATTTCCTGACCATTAGGTGGAATATGTCACGAGGTTGTAGTCAATAATCATTGTCATCTTTGGTGTTGGAACCTAGGATGAGTTCATATGCGGAATGTGCCTTTGCACAGAAGGAATTATGCACTTTTATTTTGCATTGCCACTGCCATTGGTGTGAGTTTTAATTATTTGTAACTCGAGAACCATAGAATGCGTAATTACTGTTTGAAATTGATAGTCTTGTTAAAATCTTCATTTTCCAACCGATTAGTGCTTTTCCTTTTCTTTTTTCCTCCCTGTGAGGTTCTTCTAGATTTCCTCTTGATAATATCACCAGAATATCCATCCAGCAGTTAATTTCCAGCCAGGGCAGACTGTTGTTTGGAATGTATATCTTTAGAAGTTGAGGAGGCAATGGATTTGGAAGCACTTTCTGAGGCTTATGCTGCTGAAATGCAACCTCTGTTCATTGCCGAGACAAATGCTGTTAGATTAACCCTTGGTTTGTGCGATCAAAGGCTGTTTGTTAAGCAGCAACTGCTTTTAAAAATTTTGGCCCCCTAGTCTCTCTGCCCCAGAAATTCGTAGATTGCTTCTGATCCCAGATTCCATGTGTAATCTTAATTTTGCGATTTGTGATCTGCATAAATTAGTTACCCATGCAGCTTCTTTCTGAAACGAACTCTAGGGATATGAGAACAGCATAGCATTTCTTTTAATAAAATACAAACCATTCTGGCTGAAGGAAAGAGGAGTAAGAGCATGAGATGGCCTATGATGCCTTCCGATTCTGCCCACTGATTTAGTATTCAGCTCAGCTTCACAAAAATGCAAAATAGAAGTGATTTGGTCGATAAGCCGTCGGCCTGCATTTTGCAGACTCAGCCCGGCTGCTGATTGCTGATACTTAACGTAAGAATCCTAAGAGAACAAACTATCAGATTCTTCCACGCGGCAAAAAAAATCCAACGGTGGAGAAGAGTCAATAACCAGAAACTTGGAACTTTGAACCCGCAGTGAAACTTCAACACTGATATGGAGACAACACATGGTCGGCTCACAATGCAAGCCGACCCACGCGTTGGAGAAACAAAAGTCCAACAGGGGGTTTACGCACGTGGAATTTGGTTGGCTCGAATTGGAATGTTCAATTCAAACACGAGACCACAAGGGCAAATCTACCGCTCAGGTAGCGACAACTCCAGCCAATATGCCACGAATCTTCTGTTTCCCACGTTGCATGGTATATAAACAAGCACAAACAGTAACCTCTCCTATGAACAAGCAAATTTTCAACCTCGAATCCAGTTACAATGGCAACCACCAGATTGTTGCGCACTTCTAAACCCTCGTGTCGTGTAATTTCTCCGTCCACTTGTTCATCTCCGTCGGCAAAGACAGTAAGGTGTTTAAGTAAGGCAGGGTTTAACAGAGAGGCAGGAGTTTGCGGGAATGGTGATCAGAGAAAATCGGCGGCGCCCATTAAGGCATCCGTAGCCACATCCAAAGTTCTGATGATCACGACAAAGCCAGAGGTTGATCAAAGAATTGATCTGGACTCTCTGCTGGAAAGTGTTACTGGCGCTTTGCTCAAGGTATTAAGGGCAGTTGTGAAACGAAGATCTTGGAAGTTACAGATCCAGATGTTCGCTGAAAAGGTATGCCGTTTCAGTTAGTGCAAAATGACTCTCTTCTTGAACTAAGTTATCAAAAACCAACAACCTGCTTAGCTTATATAATTTGCAATCCTGCGCAGGCTATAATCAATTGTCGATTCTTCACATTCTTTGCTGTTGCGGGATCTTTAATCGGTTCAATATTGTGTTTTGTGGAGGTAATGTTTGTAATTATTTTGAGAAGAATAAATAATTGATATCAAACAATCATGTCTTCCATTTTTTATCCTGACAGAGACGGTTTTCCATTGTATTTGCAGGGTTGCCTTCTACTATTACAGTCATATTTCCAATTTTTTAGTAACTTATCTCAAAAGGTAGATCAAGCACATGTGATGCATACACTGATAGAGGCCATAGGTACCTTTTCTTTCTCTCTCTCTTTGATCTTGTAACAGTTTATACATCAATTATTGGACTAAATGTCTGACAATCTATAATTTTGCAGACATGTTTTTGGTGGGATTTGCTCTGATTATTTTTGGGGTAGGATTGTATGCCATGTTTGTGGGATCAAAGAATACAAGAGAAGAATCTACACAGCTTCCACGGTCAAATTTATTTGGTCTCTTCCATTTGACGGTAAGTTGATCTGTTCTGTTTACTTATATTCAATCATAGAAATGCATGTAAGAGTTTTTTTAAATGGGTTTTTTAAAATCTTCTTACAGAGTCTTCCGAAATGGGTAGAAATGGAGTCAGTTTCACAAGCTAAATCAAAAATCGGGCATGCTGTGCTGATGATACTTCAAGTGGGAGTGTTGGAAAAGTTCAGCAATATACCTTTAACTACTAGTTTGGATCTTGTTTGTTTTGCCGGAGCAGTACTTGTTTCTTCAACTTGTATATTCCTTCTATCAAGGCTTTCTGTTGGCGGCACTACGCCAGGCAGGTAGTTCAGCCAAGGGAGAACGTTAGACGTTTGACCATTCCCTGCTTCAAACAGACGAAAAACAAAGTATTATTCATAAGCTTATTCTTTTTACCTTCCCACGGATATGTTACTCAAATGTCAAAGATAATGAAAAGGTTACCATATTTTTGTTCCAAGCGTTGAATGGCTTCTGCATTTCTTACAAGTTCCAACCTGTTGGCCGTGCCCATGTTTTGCCAGTAGATACCATCTATTAATGGCTTCGGCGCCATAAGCAATTTGAAAGGAAGGTGTGAAACAAATAGTTCCTAGATTCATTCGTTAATTACCATCATACGGTACTTGCAAGATAGAAGGCTTTATAACATTTGATGATGAAGTGAAGGATAGCAAATTACAGGCTAGCGTTCTTCAAGACTTCAACAACCCAAGGCAAATAGTTACACCGAAAATGGGTCAGGCTAAGAACCTGAACAACAATTACAAAATGATACAATACGAGTTGAGTTCTATTAAACACCATTTCAACAAGCGATGCCATAAAATTGTCCAATAGATCAAATTAATGGGAAAAATTGCTCAAGCAAAAAATAATTACAGCAGGCTGGTGCAGCTCTTTACTCCAAGAAGTACTAAAGATTGTACAAGATATGTTGCCTTTTTTACATGGAAGCTAAAAGATCTCTCATTTCCGCCACAGAAGGAAAAGTCTCGTTGGGGTAAATCTTGGCAACAAGTTGAGCGAAACTGTCATACTTGTCTAAAAACTCCTTCTGTTAAATTTAAAAATCACAATTTCAGTAACTTGAACATTCAGACTCTTACACCAGCACCTCCTACTGAGCTTAATTTTTCATTCTTACAATAAAAATTCAAACCACAAAAATCTAAGGAATTCAGAAATATTTTATACCCCCTCCCCATGAAACTAAAAGACTCGTTAGAATTACCTAGGCCCAAACACTTTTTTTCCAAGAAAATCAGACAGCTTACCTTGCATTTATCCCATAAAGAAGGCAACAGTTCTTCTGAAGTTAGGTTCTTCTGCAACTTCTTATACATTGCAGCAATGGATTTGTCAACCTGTTTCAGAGAAGTTCAATTACTTTTTATTAGTTTCTGGATCTTGGCACAAAAAATCATGGAGACATTAATGGCCTACCCCAGATAAACTGGATTTTAACATCTTCCGCAGATCCATTTTTGACAATCCAAGTTGGAAAGGGATCTGAAATTTGACATAAAAAATTATGTAAGCCGAAACATTCAGCAAGACAGTTGTTAATATACGAGCCTAATTTATCCACAAACAACTATTAAGAAATAATGTCAGAGTTAGAATTACAACAGCTACTTAGAAATAATGGTGTATCACTATTCTACAGTACAGAACTCATGCTAAGCTACATATGCATTTAGATTATAGTATAATGGATTAACATTCAGCCAAGGGGTGCATAACTAGTGCAAAGACTCGAGACAAGCTCTATGATCCACCTAAGCACACCCTTCTCGCTTGATCCAAGAGATTTATTAAACTTGAGATGCTTGCATTGTCCCATAATCTTCAGACAAATAAGAATTTCACTTTAGGAACGGGAACAAGATATTGAACACTGCTACTCTCAGAAAATCCACATGGAAGGAAACAACTACAAGGCTTAAGACGATATTGTTGATTTCACTTCTATGAAAATAGCAAAATTTGTAGTGTGATAGAATCTTTAATAAAAAGAATTTAAGCCACTCCAAGAAGCTATCCAATGGAAAATGCAATTATTGACCCAATATCATATGTGATCAACAATTTACTAACCTCTTCTGGTGCGATTGTGTACATCAAATCCTCAATCTTTTTAGCAAACTGGAAAAGTCGTTCAAATTGCTGCAAAGGGCAAAATTAATTAGAACAAGCAACATTAACATAAAATTAAGAGAATGCATCATAAAACTGAAAAGCTTATCACAATCAAATGAAATATTTAATAGCTTCCACAAAAAGGTATTCTGGAAATACTGGGGGAGGGGGGGGTGGAGAGGGAGAGAGACTGATTGCTTACATAATATATTATCATACTGATATGACGCGTACAAGCCTGTTCATAAGCTTCACTCGCCTGGTGATAAAATTTGGCCAAAGTGGGCACAACATTGGCCAGGTCATACAAGCTGCAAGCAGTTGCTTCTTTTCAGCAGAATGAACACAGTAATAGTGTTTTTGTTTGATGAAATATAACCAATTTCTATCTTGCTTTTTTGGATATCCATGAAAAATTGTTAATAAAGAAAAGCACCTGTTCTGAAATGCTGCATAGTTCTCTAACAGAAAAATATCAGCATATTTTGGATCAGTTTGTGCAATTTTCTCCAACGTTACAAACATTATGCTAACCTGTGAAACAATATTTAGAATATAAAAGTTCACAATGTAAACAATATATAGATTAAAGACACAAATTTCCCCATAATTCCAAAAAAAACAATACTTGAACATCAACTCTTTGCATGATCCACAGTCGGCTATGAGAGATGCTTGCATTTAAAGCATCTCAGAAGAAACCTACTTTTAATTAACGAGGATATCTGCCCCAAAATCTCGGACATTTCTCAGGTAACTTAATATTCAAAATATAATAACAGAAGAAGAGCAACATATAAAATGAATTAAAAATACTGAATATATCAAGAACTCAAAATCGGATCTAGTTGGTTGTCACTCATTTGGTTCTGAAGGCTTTATTGTTGTAGACTTGCACCACACAAACTCAACAATGATAGACTTATGGTTAATGTAGTCAATGACTAAGTTTTTAGGTACAGAACACACACTATTGTTTGACCATTAAGATAACTAAATCAGTGATAAGAAAACTGACGAAGGAATTAGGCTAATTTTAACTCATTTTAATTTTTATATCTCACTTTAATTAAGTATTAGTTTCTTGTCAGAGTCAGCACTTGGCTTATTTTAATTGTTTTGGTTTTGATTATTTTTGTAAGAATAGAACTTTTGTTTCTTACTGGAAGTAGATTTCTTTCCTTTTTGTTTAGGGTTATGGCCACAATAAATAGGGCCCTAATTTCAATTCTTGAGGAACTTTAGAAGAATATTCAATAAGATTATGATGTTTTTGCCAATTTTTTCCTAAATTTTCTCCCCTTTTCTATCTTCTTACCACAGACACATCAACAATTTATATACATGCTCAAGTCAAATTATATCGATAAAGCCGCTGCACCACACATTGTGACTCAGCATAACATTGTCTGAACTACTGAACTCAGTCATTATATTTAGATATGTAACGTCACATTGTATAGAACACTATACCACTTATCAAATCAATAACTAGAATATGTGCTGTAAAAGATGTACTCACAAATTTTGTGTATGCCTGATCAACCAAATCCCTAGATTGTCCCTGAATATACTGCTCCATCCGGGTTGCAAGGGTTGCAAATCTATGCAAAAGTAGTGATATTCATATAATTTTAACCACAAAGAGAAGTTATAGAACACACACACACATCACAAAGCATGGAGGAAGAAGACTTTGAACAGCTTTATTGAAGAAATAAAACTTGCTCAAAATGTAAAGCTAAAACAGTGCAACATCTTAAACTACTTCTCAGTTCTCATGTTTGCACATACATAATCTGAACAGGCTTTTAGGACCATTCTAAACCACTTCTACTCTGCTGAATTAGTATTGCATTCACTTTTTCAGTTTTCTTTTCGATTTCATCCATTTATTTACTTATGTCTTTAACAAACTGCATTTAAAAAGAAGATTCACAAGCAGATGCACATGTTCGGAACAACTGGGTTCACTGCTAATATGTGTAGGCCACCAGATATGTGATGCACTTGAGTCCAGTATTCTTAAACAAAATTACTAGGCCAGTAACTCATCTGGGTCATATTCATCTGGAAGCATTAAAATTCTTCAATGAAATAATTATGGCCATAGACAGCCAGCTATTTCATTATGTACAAAATCTGCAAGCTGTCTAACAGTTTTGGTCCCATTACAAGTTCTGTCTATGCATGCCACACTGTAGTAGAGGACAGAAATCAGGACAATTGGCAAGACTGTCAATATAAAACCATTGACAACAGCTATTCTTCATTCAGTACAACTCATGGAACCTTTGTTTAGAGAGGTCAAAAAATTTGAATCCATCAATCTGAAAATACTAGCTTGTTAGTTAATCTCCTTTTTCCATGTACTTAATGTTGGCTAATAATTTGTCAACAAAATGACAGGAATAACAGAAATACTAGCTTCTAATTAATCTCCTTTCCACATATACTTAATGTTGACCAATAATTTGCCAACAAAATGACCTGAATTTGCATTTGGAAAGCAAAATGCTGACTTATAAGATCCATATTACCTTGGGATGTATGATAAGACGCCCACTTGCCGTACATTACGCTCATTTCTTTCGATTTGGTGACAAGCTTCATCAACAAACTGCACAATTCATGAATTAAATAATTAGCACCACAATAATCATTATATGTATAGCAACTACATTCTTTCTGCTAATACTAAAAACATACACGACTGAACTGCATCGATATTCTTGACTCAAGGTCACCAAGCAACAGACGCACAAATCCTGCTGCATCAGCTTTCTGACCAGAGAGATAGCGCTCTGTAATTCCATGCATTGATATGCAGCGTAAAGGGTCAATTTTGTACGCCCAATCCACCACAGCATAAAAGTCTTCCTAGAATTCAAAGAATAAAAGTTATAACCTTCTGCTACTCAAAACAGGAACAATCAAAGCAACATGGGAAATTCAACATTAGAAGACACTACTGTTAAGCAACAAAACAAAAACATGAATAAAGACAGCAGAGAAGGAAGGCAGCACCAACGTTGCAACAAAAAAAAATTCCATATTCTACGATGAGCTTAGCATTTTGTTAATGGAAACTCACTTAATCTGAATACAGCACCAAAAAGAGAAACTACAGGTAGATAAACAATAGGTAGCATATTTTGCATGTATTACCTGAATACCATTTAGCAACTCCTGGAGAGATTCATTTAATGCAGCCAAATCTGCAGAGTTTTTACCTAAAAAATCAAAGAATCTCACTGAATTGTCTCAGCATGAAATCTATCAACAAGAAGCAGAATCCAATGACATGAACTACTGACAAAAAGAACTCAACAGAAGCAGATAGGAAAAAAAATTACCAGCTTTGCTGTCATTCTCATCTATGTCCATAATGCCCAAGTCGTCATCATTGGCATCATCATCATAGGAACCACCTCTATTGCCATTAGCAACACCACCTGGGGGAACAAGTGCAGGAACTTCAAAGCACATGAAGTGTGCAAAGAAAGAACTCTGCAAGTTGAGCCATGGAGCAGAAAACTGTTGATATAGATGGCAATAACATTTACATAGAATATGAAAATATTGAATAAGACTTTAACCTCATCTACAAGGAGTGGAATAAAAATTGTCAGCATTTTGGCATATGCATCAGAAACCGAAGAAGTATCTGCATTTGAACTGTGACTGGATCCTGAGGAGCCTTCAAGCCAGACAGATGGATTTCTAGATGCTTTTGTACTAGCACGAAGCTCATTTGCAAATTCACGAGCCTGTTGATGTATAAATTAATATTTGAGCCATGAGTTTAAACTCACAAACAGCTTTACTGTCAAGGGATTTGCAACTAAAATGTGAACAAAGTCTCAGTAGAATTTTCTCCACTTGCTAACACAGATGAAACTTTAATCTGTCCATACCCTACTAAGCATTGAGGCTAAGTTAATCACCATGGACCAAATAAAGAGACTATGTTGGTTAGTATTTTCTGTATGATTAACCACATTATTAATATGGATTAGTGCTGAGATAACATTCTTCAAATAAAGCTTCTTTCCTTTCAGATGTCAGAAGAACAGAGGGAAGGGGGGATTTCCATCCACAGTTCAGCATCTAAAAAGCTTAATGTCCCAAGATAATGTTGCAGTCATCAAACAGACATGAAATATAGTAATATATTGAAACATATTCACCCAAGACTCTAATGGTAAAGGGGTTTTCAGGGGTACAGCATAAGGGTAAGAAAGCAGAGTTCATCTGGCAAAACTATTAGTTAGTGGCTATGGATTAATTTCAAAAGCATTGGAAGAACTAAAAGAACTAAATCTCTGTTCATGGAGTTGGATAAACAAAAACCTCTTATCATTCTCTGAAGGTTAGATGGATAATTTACAGTGATAGTTCCTTACAAAAAATATTCAACTATTAAGTTGTGTAGAACCAAAACTGAGATAAATATCAACAACAAAAATAGAAGTACCAAAAGGTGCAGGGTCGGCTTCAAACAAATGTGTCATGCAATAAAAAATGAAGCAAGGAATTTCAAAACATTGAACGGAGGTTTGTGCTGCCTAACCTCCCGACGAAGAAGCAAGTTCAAGGAGCTGCAATAAGCTTTCCTCAAAAGACCCAAGCAATTCTTATCAAGACCCTGAAAATGGGAAGGAAAAAGATCAGAAAGAAAACCAGCGATACCAATTTCCACATGACACACAACTTTTTGTAGTTAGCGAATCAGTACATAATATAACCTTTAGATGTTGCAGAAGACGAGCATATGTCCTGCATTTATACCGCAAGTCAGCATGATCAGGCCTCTTCAATTGTCCTCGCTGTTTCCAAGCAGACAGGCAAATAAGAAATGTGAGTTCCAAACTTGATAAGATTTACCAACTGAACATGAAGCCGAAAAAATACCTGTGAAAAATAACTCTTGTCACTAATCATAAAATCCACCAAACTAGCAAAGTAGTTCCTCAAGAACTCAGATGCTCTCCTAACAAATGTGGTCTTCAATTTTTCAAGTTCTGCCCGTTTCTCTCTGACCTGCAAGCATTTAAGCAAGTGCTTTAGACATGAAGAAGTTTGTAGAATATGACTCCTTAATCACACCAAAAGGGCTCTTCAATTAGTATGTTGGGTTTACACAGGCAGCACATTAGACAAGACCATGAAGTCACACAGTCTTAGACCCTCTACATTTAACTGTTAAGTTCCACAACTTGTAAAGCCATTGTGGCAAATGTAATAAAAAGATTATCAAGATGAACTACATCCACGTGCAGTATTAGACCCTCCATAGATTGTAGAATAAAAAAACATAAAAGCTCTGGGATGTACTGGATCACTTACTAAAAGGTACCTATCTGAGTAATACATAAAAACTATTTGATGATTTGCTTAGCAATGAAACTTTCAAAAGAAATGACAAATGAGAGAACCAGAAAACATACGGCTCGCATGTTTGCGTAGGTGGAGTCCAAGTTAGGTACTTCAAGACTACGTAGAGCACCAGTTAACCACTCACATGCCTCGACATTTTGAAGCATGTGTGCCTCATCAAATGAACCTCCAGTCAAAGATGCTGCATACTATAACAGCCAAAGCATTGTCAAGGAAAAATGTTGCGGCTGACATACATTGCCTACAATGAATTATTTTTATGTTCACAATGAAAGTAATGGATACCATACCTCTGAAGGGACACGTAACCGTTCAAGAAGCCTATCTAGCTCCTCAATAAGTGATTTGTTATTTACAGATTGCATCTCCAATTTGTTATTGCGGGTTTCTATCTGAATATTATGACCACAAAATATTACAAGAAAACATTAAACAAGGTCAGGTGCTTAACTTAAAAATGCATAATATCCAGAATAATCCTCCAGCCACCCATTTTAAGAGCAAAAATATTTACTACTACATAAAGATAACTATCCACATGGATAGATGTCATTGAAAATTGAGAATATACAGCTTAAATTTACGAGGATCAACAATATAATAATTAAAAAGATAATTAGCGATTTCATGTAATAACTCATTCCACCTGTTCTCAGGCAGAGTTCACAGCCCAAAAAATATTTTCCAATAACAGAAAAACTATAAAATTGAGAATATACATGGATAGATGTCATTGAAAATTGAGAATATACAGCTTAAATTTACGAGGATCAACAATATAATAATTAAAAAGATAATTAACGATTTCATGTAATAACTCATTCCACCTGTTCTCAGGCAGAGTTCACAGCCCAAAAAATATTTTCCAATAACAGAAAAACTATAAAATTCACCAATAACTGCAAATGTTGACTCTGAAATAAGTTATACTCAAATGAGATTTAAGTTGCTTGAAGCACATAGCAATATCAGTAATATGCCAAAATCTTATTAATGTGGCCGCTTGACCTCTCATCTTTTAGAAAACCTTAACAAAACATTCCAAATATCTTCAGGACAACCAGCCAGGGGCAGGTAAATGACAAAGGTCAACATGCATTTCAAAAGAATGCAGTTACGCAATGAAAGAAGTTTCCTGTGAAAAATGTGAATCCCCAGCAATAGGCAGAAAGTAAAGCGAGAATTATTGACTTTCTAGTTGCTGTGAGTATGATTTAACACCCAAACTGGGAAAATGAAGTAAAGCATCTCTGAATAATTAATGCAGAGTTCATATGTTTGTTGTGTAATATCATTAAAGAACAATGCTTTTTACAGAAGCACAGAAACTAAAGGCACAACTAAGACTGGGCCAGCAGGAATACCACATAACCCTACGTAATCAAAGTTTTGGACAGAAAAGCCCCTACCGACTCAATGTCTTCTCTCATGTGCCTTAGCTTTACATTGAAGATACCTAGCCATTCATCCATGTCATCAACACAATTTGTTGCTGCTTCAAGCCCTTGCAGTACCTGCAAGACCAACAAATCAACAATTAAGACAAAAAAATATTTGTCACCAAATGGACTCTAGGAAGTGAAAGTGTTCCTGTAAACAACGAGAGTTGTCACAAATGAAGCACTAAGAGAACACCTTAGTAAAATAAAGAAGATGGACAATGATAACAAAATAATTGTTGCTTGACATATTTAACACAAACAAAACAATGTGCAAGATATATGAGAATAATTGACACAAAATTGCCTGCACAAATTAAGTCGTAGGCAATGTTATAGCGTAACTATGAATAACTAAGCTTCCTCAGGCTGAACAATAAACAAATAAAATAACACACCATTACTAGCATTTTTAAGAAGTATGAATTGGTAACCACGGTGGCCATACCCCCTTGACCAATTCAACGGCCATGCCAGAAACCGAAAGTCTAGATTTGCCTCTGATTCCAGCCCACCTCACCATAACTTAAAGGAAAAGGCTGTATTTCTTTCTACTAACCCTTACTAAAAAAGAAAATTAAAATGGTTATTGTTTACTGTTCTACGTATGGCCCACCCAAAAACATAAGTGCAGATCTCCTATTGTTGATGGCCCACTACTCCAATTTCAAAGGCAACCTCCTTGATTTCCCTTTTAAAAATGTAAAGCTGAAATCAACAGGAAATACCTCTTCTACCAACGGTTCGCTTTCCAAAATGGCATGCACATTTGCTGCTTCCAAAGCAAGAAGCTCTCGCTTCAACCTTTCAGAAAATGCCTCTGCTTCACCAATACCCATGACATAACTGCATAACATAATATGCTCAGAAACATAAGAACTGGTCTAAAGTAATTTTCACTCTCAGCAACCGAAACAATGATGAAAGAAAGGCAGTATATTGGTTTCAGTTTCAGCAATTTGTTGCAAGTGCTCACTTTGATTCTCCAGTTTGTTTGCATATATTTTGTTTCTATCTATTAACATATCATAAAAAACCTCCCCCCGCTCTAGCTTTGCATGTATTCACAATTTATAAGGAAATCTCACCCTATAGTATTACTTTGTTAAGCAAAATCTAAAACTGACTTAAGAGTCTCAGATCAAATAAAAGGAGAAACACATACGTGCCCAGAAGAGCTTCCATGTCCTCTTCCTCAGCTTGGGACACAAGTTCTCTTTCAACAGTCACTTTCAAATTACTTTCCATCACTGTAGATTCAACAGGCCCCTGTTGCAGATTTCTCTGGGTACTGACTGTAGGTGTATTTTCCTGTACCCAATTTGAGAGTTAAAGTAGGAAATATCAATGACAAAAAATAATTTAGGTGACTTCTGCAACCATAACACATCATCAGGAGAGTTTAAAAATTGCACCAAAGATGAGGCACATCAGATTAACCATTATTGCAATTAATAGTTATCCAAATTAGTGACTAAATATTATTTTATTAAAAAGAAAAAAGAATGGATCAAGTGACAAATAAAGCAACACAGCAAACCAACCATTGACACAATACAGGAACAAAGCTAGAGGATTATTTAAAAGGAAACAAAAACAAGAAAAGGTAACTGAAAATCCTCACTAGTAGGACACTGGAAATTGCAGTCCAATTCAACATGATATATCACATGTATCTGGCAAGATTACCTAAATGTGGAAGTTCTGGATGCTTTAAAATATTGCACATCCAGGTTCATTGTTTTCTAAAATATATTAATCCATGAACGTATCTAGCATGAATTAAATCCAGTCTTTAAAAAATACCGTAACTACAGTGAATAAAGAACAGCCGTCAAGCTTTGGGCCTTTGGCTAAAAATTCAAACTCTTTTATACTCTATTATTGAGGTAGATCTATCATATGTGAGGAAAGTAGTTATAAACCATAAAATTGGTTATACTTCTACTCTCATACAAATAAAGAACGATTCTTGAGGAAATAGATTGTTTCAATTCGTACCACCATGGAAGATAGCGAAGAATTTATATTTCAACATTATGAATAGCACTGACTAAAGTTCTATTTGAATCCCAAAGATTCTGATAACTTATACACAAATTCCTATTATAACGGAAAATTTTTAAGTAATAAATCAACTGGTACAAAAATATAAAAATCCCCTTAATAAGATAAATCACCAGCTTGGATAGAACTAAAATTTTCAAGGTAAAAGAGCTTCACAATATGCACCTTAGCCCAGAGAGCCATCTCCACAACATCTATACCAACAACTTTGGGAAGACGATCAAGTATATCTTTGCATATATTTAGAATGCAAAGCAAAAGGCGGTTCCTACGAGAAAATCAAGAAGGAAAACATTTATATAAAATATCAACAGTTATAAGAAGTTCCCCAGGAAAAATAAAATGCAAAATTACCTGTCATCAATGTTGCGCATGGTCCACTGAGGTGGGGCAACACTCTGGTTTCTTAAGTTATCAAATCCCTACACAAGGTTCAGTCAAGAGCAGAAGAAAAAAGGGCCACGGAGGAGGGAAATAAAAAATATTAAATATTATTATAAGATAGAACATTACCAGCATAAATGTACATCCACTGGGGTCATTAGTTATAACCTCCACTTTTGAGAGATGCTTAAGTTTATACAATTTTGCAGGCTGTATCAAAGAAAATTTTCAATAATATCAAATGATTTAAATCATAAGCATAATACATATATGTTTTATATAGTATTATTCACTGATAGGAAATCCATGTTTTGGAGATAATGTATTATTTTACTTCACTTTCCATATAGACTTAAATTTTCTTTTCCATAATGCACTACCCAATGTCATATAGTTCAGAAAGGAAAGCTGAGCTTCAAAATCTTATATCAAAACTCATATTGGATGTCTGAAAAAACTGAGCTACGATAGTGAGCGAGCCAGCCCAAAGGTCAAGATAACAGTGCTTACCATGAAGTCAGACATTAGCAACAATGTTTTTCGAATATCATTAAACCAAGGTTCATATAGTAAAGAATAACAGAATTTATTCAATGTTTTTTGCTCAATAAAAATATAATAGCTTGGAAAAAGTACCTCAAGAACTCCTCCAGTGGAATATTTGAATACTCGAAGAAAAGCTTTGGTCCTCTGACCCTTGGCTTTTGCTGCACAGACAACATATTGTCAGTGATGGTGCCACAAATATGATACACTACTAAAAGATCTGAGGAATCAATTTAAAGGTCATGAGTTTAGAAAATAAGGAGAGCAGTAATGGTTATATCTGATCCATTATCTTCCAATCCTAGACAAGAAAGGAATTGCTAGAATGCAGTAAGAGGGCTATCACTGTTATCAAACAATTTGACTATGAAATCTCACACCATCAATAATCATCAGAAATCATTATATGACCCTCCAAATCCCCCTGGCAGATAAATCCTATTCACAAAGCAGCTCTGCTCCACACACTGATAAATATATTAAACCCCATCCCGACACAGAAATTGCCATACTTCCTCACTGATTTCAAAACCATAATTGATTGTTTTAAGAAATATATATTTCAACCTCTTAGTCACCACACAATAATCCATTATGAACCTGGAAACTCAACAAAGGATACAGTCTAGCTAAAGGCTTACCATCTTAAGGTGTCTATTTTCATTAAAAAAAAAGATTAATGCATATCTTGGTCACGCTTCCTAAATTAGTGCTACTAATACACATCATCATAAACACATTAACCGTCCTCGTTATTTTACCATTTCTCTGTCCAATAAAGCACGATATTGCTTTCAGTTAATCCAAAATGAAAGAGCAAGCACCAAAATGAGGAAAAATCATAAAATCACAAGCAAAACATGAATTGGAATGAGTATGTAAGCGCGTACGTAATAAACAATGTTAAATGGGGATAGATCAGAACAATGAAATAAAATAGAGAATTAGTGACAGGTAACAAAGAACTATGCTTACTGGAGAGAGCAAGAACCCTCGGCTTGGCCATATGGCGTCCTAATTTGGCAGATTTTCCCCAGATCCCACGGCTTTTAGCCACGCGAATCGACATTTCGATCTTTTGCCTTGTTCCTTCAATTGCAGCCTCGCAGGCTCGACGTAGCTCCTGGTCATCTGCGCTCGACTTTGCCATATCTTCAGCCTAATTGCCACGAGAGAGAGATTCAAGCGGATTTTAGCTTCGCCAGGCGTGAGAGAAAGGAGAGATAACCACCGACTCTTACTCGATGCGCGAAATATTGATGGGAACATGCGTACATTCAACAGTTAACACATGCCGACCTCATAACAAGTTAATTTTGCGTGCGTGGAATTTTCATACGGGTACCATCCGTTTGGATAATCCGGATGTCTAATTATTAACTCACCGTATTCTCTAGAAGCCCATTATTATTAAATAAATAAATAAAGCTATTGGTGCTATGGATCTCCGTTACGAAGGTGATTATGCCAGGTCACAGGCCACAGCTTTATCCTCTCCTCTTCTCTTACAGGCGCTTTCAGACTAGCCGCGAGCGAGCTTGCGTGGAATTGCGGTTTGAACCAGCACCGTGGGGATATTTAAGTCGTTGTTTCAAATTGGGAGCATTAATTGAACAATGGTACCAACATACTGTTTCATTATAAATACAAATGGTAGATGCTTATGCGAATCCTCTTCATGTCAAAAGAAGAAAATTAGAACTCAATAATTAATAAAAAAATAATTATATAAACCCCAAACGAGGACTCTGCTGCTTCATCCAGGAACTGTGCGAGATCGATTGGGAAACTTCAGCTGAAGCTTTACATGATAAGTATGGCGCTCAGTCAGTGCAAAAACGGCATGCCCGCGAGCAAACGCAAAAGAGCCAGTCCCGCCGACCACCGTTAGTTCTTTTTTGTCTTTGTGATCGACTTGCTTTGCCTGAACACCGAGACTCCCCGAATAGTCGGGTGTATCAAATGTAAGGTAGATGATGTTAAATGCGGAATTTGCAAACTGTTCGATTGGAACGATGAAACCTTGCGCTTTCCCAATGGCCCGTGAAGTGTTCTCAGGTCCCTCTGTGAGCGTACGATGTAAGATGAATGCTCCAGGAACAGGCTGCGTTGCTGCTGGTTGCGGGTTAGACCCTGTACCCCTTTGTCGCTGTTGAATGTACAAAGACAAAGCCAGCCAAGAACTCGGGTGACTATTTGCTTGCCTTCTGTGAGCCACTGGGGAAATCAAAGCCAAGAGAATAACCGCCAATGTAGCTAAAACAACTGAAGCACAGAATATGATCCTAGGTTGCATGATGCAGCTCTCGAAAACAAATGTCGGGATTTGCGTGTATTGGCGAACATCACTTTAATACACATTTCGTTCCCATTGAATTAAACCTGCTCCACAGCAGCTGAGTGTTTCTGGCCAACTAATTCACCTTCTTTGAACTACGCACCTAACCCACATAACCGGGTAAATTAGCGCCAGCATTAGCCTATCTATTCAGTTGGCAACTACATAAAGGGGTGCATCATCTGATGGTACTAACATGACATTGGCCTCTTCATTGTTAAAGAGTAGTTTTAACCAAGATTGTCTTTGTATTCATAAGTTACCAAGTCCACCAGAAATAGAATGGTATCTATAATAATAATTTTCTTGAAACTAAAAGAATGAGAAATGAAGAGAACAACATTGTCAGAGGACAATGTCACCAATGAATTAAGAATAAGTACAAGCTTATATTTCCACCGACTACCCTGTTACAACAATCAATAAATGAAATTGGGCGTTAGTGCGTGGACAATAAACTCTTCAAAGGCTTAGCCTTCCGTATGTGACCTATTGTATTGACAAGATCCTTGCGTACACAAACGGGAAACATGTTGATGTCCTCAACCACTTTCAATCGCCATAGAACATAGGGGAAGCTCAGCTGATCTCGAGAGGTGAATCGAACCACCTCATTAAACCACAGGCACATGAACAGATTTGTTAATGGTGTATGCTCCCTTAGAATGACCGATGCTTCAGATAGAGCTGCAAACATCACCAAAGGATAATGAAACACTAACTATTGAAAAAGAATATTAAGAAAGCTCAATTACGCAAATGCATCTATTTTGTTTATTATCAATGTTTGGCTTAGTAAAGCATACCTTTCTTTCCATTGAATCTCTTGTCCTCAGGGAGTCCATCATGTCTGTATTGAGTCAACTGCACCTCAACTTCTTCAGGGGTAGCCTTGTGTTTCCACACCACGGCCTTAGCCTCATCATACACACTACTGCGAGCTCCATGCTCAGAAATTGCAAGCACGGAATTTGAACGCCAAAGAAGGGCTTCCAGCACCCCTATAGGATCCCTCCTGAATTGAGACTTTGAGTCTACCCAAATAGAGAACTTCGAATTAGGGAAGAGACGGTGGGCCAACATCTGATGACAGAGTACACAATTACATCAATATAAAAGTGTTCAAAAGTGCTAACACATTCTTACAAAAGGAATTTCTAGATTCCACAAATGAGATGATGTCTCATAATCACAAAAGATCATTCTATAAACAATTGTATCAGGGGAGAAGACATGCTTATGTGTAACTCCCATACCTTTGGAACTTTACCATTCAACCTTTGATCTGCAAAAGGAAGATCCTTTACAACCACAATCCGCCATTTCCCAATAAATCTGTCATCACCAATTTTATGCCCCTCTGATTCCTGAGATGCAAGGGTAATTTCATCCCAAAATGCAACATAGCAAACCTGAATCCATACAGTACAATATGCATTAGAACTGTGAACATGTACGCCAGCAAGTCTTATATGTTATACATTCTAACCTTGTGAAGTGATGCCTCTGACATTCCAATTGGTTGATAAAGATCATCTCCTCCCCCAAATGCACAAGTTGACACCACAACTTTGCAACTTTGCATATAACTTTTGTCCTCATCAGAAATTATAAATCCTCCATTTTCATTGTAAAAACCACAATGTATTTCAGCAGTTTCATTCACCTGGAAGCAACAAATAATTTGAGGATATATCAACAACTAAACACATAAAGAAGCAAAATTAAGCGGAAACACATCATTAGTATAGAGAGACTGTTAATCATAGCTTGACAACTTTATTTTGCAGTTGAACAAGTTACATGATAGTAATCACCATTACCCTAAACACAATCAAAGATATCACATGCTGTTCACAACCTTGAAGCTTTTCTCTCTCTGATCAAAAGTTTGGTCTCCAGTAAATAAATTAAATCTCGTGTCTTCACTGGGTTGTCGCATGAGAGTAGTGTTTCCTGCTACATAAGGTAGATCATTGTCTGACAAGTAAATAACTTTCTTTACAGGACTTCTGGATTCCTCGTTTGCTGGAAGATCAAGATGTTCGAGTTGTTCAGGAGGTAATAGGTTCAAGCAACCTAATAGATCCACAAAAGTGAGTCATATGCTGAAATGTTCGAAGCAGCTGTTATATGATAGATGACAAAAGATATAATTTTAAAAAAGGACGCCTATACCAATTTATTCTTTTCAACAAAATTAGAATTGCTATAATTCAATAGCCTTAATACCCTAAATCCAAATATAAAATGCGCCGTACTTGATTCTCTCTCGCATTCTTAAAATCCTAATATTAACGGGGATGTTTATTTCATATATAACAAAGGAGAAAGACTTCATTGATACTTTTTTTGATACTACTAAGTTAGAACTTAACCCACTTAAGCTCTTAGTATATTAATCTAGCTCAGAACACAAATCAATCACCAATGGACGTTGAAATGACAATTTCTTTCAAAATTCGGACATTATAATTGCAATTTGCAATATGGCCCGATTAAGAAATAATCATAACCTTTGCAAAATTGTAATGCTTATATCTCAAACATGTTCTATAATTTTCTTGTTGCCCAAAATTCGTTATGCGATGCTGAACTTTACTCGTATGCAAGATATAAAACTGCAAAACAAAAAAGCTAAAAATAACCACTTACGTTCCCGGACACCGCGAACAATTCTCGTTACCGGATCAAGCCGATTCAAATTGGTCTCAGATCTCTTCTCCGGACTCGATTTCTTCAACTCCTTGAGTTCCGAGTTCTCCACTGAACTCTGTCTCTTCACTTCATCGAGTTCCGATTTAACAACCAAACTCGGTTTCCTCCCAATTCTGGTGGCCTCAAAAAGGAGCAAACAAGCAGCGAATACAAAGATGAGAACCGTCCAGTACTTCATAAAAAACCTAAAAATTCGGCCAGTCAACTCGGCATTAACTCGGCGGTTGTTTTTCTTGCGCTTTCTGCGGACACGCACTCGCATCCGACCGAGCTCGTCCGAGTCCTCGTCGGAGATCGAGATTGATATGCTACTGTTGTTGTACAATGATGAGGACATTGGTAACTGCAAGAATTGCTGGGATCGAACAGGCACGAAATCCAATTTGATATTAGGAAAGTGATTCAAGAGTTAAAACAGTTGAATTTTGTTAAATCGAAAGCAGCTTAGTCCGCCAATCTTTCCCTTCCTTTTAATCCTCATTCACTTCAAGAAGCAAAAGGAATACTCCGCTCTTCTGTTACTGGATTTGGCTGCGAAACGTCGCTTTAACCGGATTTCGTTTCTTTGAATCCAAAACGTATCTTTATATATATATATATATATATATAAATTATACAAATTATTTATTATTTTAAATTTCATGATCATAATTTAAAATTTTTTATTATAAATTTTATAAAAATTACCGTATATACACGTGTTTGTATTTATATATAATTATTTTTTTTAAAATTTATGAATATAATAAATATTAATTTTTTTTATTTTTTAATTAAAACATGTTTTTTTTAATAAATGGAGGGTGACTAAATTGGCCAAGGATGTAAAAACATTATTTATAGCAAATATCATGATAGGCAACACAACGGGAACAAAAAAGCTGATTGATCAAAGTAGTAACTACAGTGACTGTCACTGCAAGGGGCAAGTTCAGATCACTGATGCTGTAGTTACCCCACTGCTTTCTCTCCTAAGCGTACGCTGTTTTTGGTGGTTCTTATATATCTTGTTAATAATCATTTGCTCATGTAATTAACAAGTGCTGAAGCTTTCTCCACACCCATTGAGCTGAAAGGAGCTATTTTGTGGACTGAATGCTTGAGGGAACCCAGAAGATCACTCTCGATCCATTCGTACCTGCATGCATATATTAGCATGAATACAGTTGATGGTTAAACCTTAGGTTCAAATCCTATTATGCATAATCTGCAACATCAACAACTTGAAAGATATGGTTATGGTTGTTGGCTGTTTTAAGATTTAAGGGACAAACTTACAGATTTCGGCAGAGATAATCAGTGGTCACGGATTGAGTCGTGATCCTCATTTTCAAACCATTAATCTGGTCCCTGGAGTATTCCTCGAATTTTTCTTCTAAAAACAGTGAAAGCTTCTCGATGTTTGCTTCAAATTGCTCCTGCTGGTCCTCAAAAAAGTTCCGCTTTATTTCCATTTCCTTCTTTGTCATCTCGTTTTGGAATAATTCATCACCAAACATGTAAAATGCGAATGGGTAAGAAAATGCAAGAATCCGTCTCGATCTGAATAGTCTATCCAGTCCATCGTTTAACCAACTGAAGTCCATAGGTGATGTATCCTTTTCACTAAGTCTGCTAATTTTATCCCGTGTGATTTCCTTCATCTCATACTCAAGCCTAAAAGATTCTGTATGAGCTTTGTACAGTCTGTGGTAGTGAATGTAACGGTAAAGATTCTGCTTCTCAGTCTTCGGTTTCTTTGCCTTGTCTTGTATGTACTGCCCGCCTGCTGTGTATGGCCATCCAGTAATCCAACTGCACAAACAAAGGAAGTTTCAAAATTGATTTGCATGGGAAATTGATATTATGATAGATGCAAACAGACATGGAAGAACTCACTTGAAACAATTTCCACAGACGCAGAGTACCATGTTGCACCCTCCATTCTTTTCAACAGGCTTGCAACAAGTTGGGCAAGGCTTTGTGTTAACTGTGATCCAATTAATTGACAATGATTCATCTTTGAAATTCTTGGACCACAGTTCCCACATTAGACATGAACAAGGTGAGTGCGCTATAGATAAGCAACTAAAGCAGAATTGGAACCCACATGCACATTCAACCTCACAAAGTTCGTCCACATCACTTTGTATCGCATTTCCACAATGGGGAACACTAGGGCACCATTTAACTCTTCTATTATCCTCGATGTATGATTCTAATAGGAATCGATCAAATTTCTCAGAGAGGTTAGAATCTCTTGCACTAACTAAATGTCTAACCTTGGTTTCGTCACAGATAGCACTGCAGTTGTGTGCCATGCATCTAATGCGTCTACTTTGGCCCTCATTTATCTTCACAATAAAGTGCTCTGTCCAACCTAAAGCACAAGCACACAAAAACAAACAATTCTGTCAAAAGAAAAATAACTCCCAAGTAAGACCCCAGAGAAGTACATAGATATCAGCATACTTACAACTGTTGCAAAAGAAATGACCACAGTCCATGGTAGTAACTTCCTGGGGAGACACACTGTCGAAGCATATGTTGCAGATTAAGTTGGATGATAATTGGGAAGAGGAATCCCCATCAATGTACTCTACAACTATTACACCTGCTTGAACAAATAATCTATCTTTCCCCTGCTCTACAAGCACCGCAATCAGTTTTTCAACATCCCAACCATAGTGGATGAGTAAGGTTCGTGCATGTTGTTCCTTCAATGATAGCAAGTCCATTATTCTTTTTAAGTCCTCCCTCTGCAAGGTTTATTATCCACAGTTCTTAAATATCTATCTTTCTATATGTCCGCGCACGCACATATCTATAGAAACACACAGGCACTTGAAATTCATTACTGGAGTTATAGCAGATACTTTACCTGTGCAGCCAATAATGATTCTTTTGCTATTACCTGCCAAAAAGGAAGGGTTACAAACTCTGCTGGAAACCAGAACATGCTCCAGTTAATTATGAACTCAAATTTGACTATAGACGCCAAGAAAGACTTCAATTTATTACACCGATTAAAAGAAATCCAGTCATCAATCTGGATAACTAAAAACGCAATCAATCCCGACGGCATGGTCAAGCCAGAGGCCAATTCAATATTCAACCAACATAACAGCAGAGCATGCATCGCCTAACTGCTTGACCTTCATGAAACAAAATTAATTAACTATGCTGTAATTGGTTTGTTAGACTAAAATTTTCAAGTTCTGTCGTACACAAAATTCTTTTGTTCCTTTGAACCTAAAACCCAAAGAAAGTAATTACAGTGAAGAAATCAAAACTCCACCGTACCTTAATCGATGGAAGTCTGGATTTGGGTGTGCACAATTCAGTCTCGGCAGCTTGAAACCCGTATCGATCATCATCATCATAATCAACAACATCGTCATCGAAATAATATTTCTCCTCGTCGCTGCTTCTGTAATCATCACCCATCATAAACAAATAGACACAGTAATAATTAACAAAAAAGGTTATAATTATAGATCAATGATCAAGAACAGCTCCCAGCAAAGCAAACACTGGCACAGATACTGAGCGTTAACAAGTGATCAGGAAAGCTAAAGTGACAAAAGTTACTTTGCGTTTGGTGTAGAAAAGGAGGGAGGGTGACTACGCCTACAAATATGATTGGTGACTTGTGCGAGTCTTTTGGTCGTGTATCTTTCTGTTGTCGTAAACGTGGCAAGGACAGAGTGGTTGGAAAGTTTAGAGAGAGAGAGCAGGGAGTTCATGTAGGACTGTGATTCTGTTGGCCTCTTCGCAATTGGCTTGGACTCAAAGAAGAGGGTGAGCCCACGTACAGCAATGCTCTGCTTTTCTACTAAGAAACCAACGGAGAGAAGAAATGCCAACGTTCAAGAGAATTTTTCATAATTTAATCAAAATAATATTATAGAATTATAATTATTTTTGTAATTAATTACATAAATACATGTATAATCACTTTCCTTAAATTTTTTGAACTTTAAATGAGTTTTCTGAGATTTCTTAGTCCAATATGCCAGTGCATGCAGGTATTAGACTCAGAATATTAGAATCCAGTCCCAATTAGAAGAAATCTTTCTCCCAGCATTCCAAGAGAATGAGTGACCTCGTGGTGATCAGTCGGCTTGGTTTCCGACAGCGTATTACACTCTTTTGAAGAATTACAAAGGAACTTAGTACACTATTCAAAATCTGATCCAACTGTAGAACTTATAATCACAATTCACTCTAGCAAGGATGATTACATCAATCTCCATTAATTACCTTCAGAGTTCTATAACAGTGATAGCTGATAAATATAAAAGCTTCTAATTCAAACCCAGAAGAATATAATGACTAACCATCATTTGGAACCTTAAGAATAGACCAATTGGAGTACATACTATAAAAATTATTGCAAATTATGGTAAGCTACGAGGTAAATGAATAAACTTTCTCCATGAAAGCATTTCAGTTTGAAAAAGTAAAATTATGTCAGGCAAAGCTAGAAACTAAGAGGTGAACCTATTGCCAACAGTAACTTGAGCGGGTAGAAAGTCGTATTGAGCTATGAATATACATTTTTACAGGGGTTGGGTCGGCAAGTTAAGATCAACGACGCAATTCCAGATGCTCTCTCACATATATGATTCTGACGGAGAGAGGATTGAGAAGTTCCCATTATTCATCCTATGAAAATGCATTATAATTATGTTATCATATATCAAATTAATAGAATAATTGATTGCCACAGTTCTAAGAATGATAATAACGGCATTGCAACAGTTCTTAGATTGGTACCATAAGTAACAGTGTTCTTTCCCATATCTCAATGATTAGGTGCCCCAATAATTAGGAAGAGAAGCTTTCTCCACGCCCTTTGACTTATAGGGAGCAATTTCATGAACTGAGTGCTTGAGTGAACCCAACAGATCAGTCTCAATACATTCATACCTGCATAAGCTCAACAAATGCAAAAGAATATTACACGACATTCCAAATGAATAAGTCACAGATTCATATTAAAACCTAGTCAAAGGTGAACCTATGATAATTTTTTAGTGATTTTGGAAATTACTCCATTTAACATGGGTTATATCTTAAGTTGAAATCCTGTAAAACATAATTCTGACAACAGCATATATTCATGGTTATGGAAACAAGGTTCAAACTCACAGATTTCGGCAGAGATTATCTGTGGTCACAGAAAGAGCAATGATTCTCATTTTCAAATCTTTAATCTCATCCTCACTGTAAAAATGAAATTTCTCTTCAAAAAAAAGTGAAAGCTTCTCAATGTTTGCCTCAAATTGCTGCTGTTGGTCCTCAAACAGGTGTTGTTTTATTTCTCTTTCATCCTTTTCCATTTCATCTGCGAATAGATCATCACCAAACATGTAATATGCAAATGGGTAAGAATATGAAAGAATCCGCCTTGATCTAAATAGTCTATTCAGTCCATTTGTTATCCAACTGAAGTCTTTTGATGATGTTTCCCTTTCCTCCAGTATGTTTACTTTATCCTGTATGGTTTCCTTTAGCTCAGATTCAAGCTTAAAAGAATCTTTATGGGCTTTGTAGCGGCTGTGGTAGTGAATATAGCGCTCAAGATTCTGCTTCGCGGACTCAGTTTTCTCTTCATAGTCTTTGTATCGCCCACAACTGTGACCAGCAATAGTTGTCCAAGTATGTTCTCTCCCAGTGGCAGCACCACAAAGCCAACTACACAATCAAGGAAAATTTTTCAAATTTCAAATTTGTCTAGTTATCAGTAATTAATATAATATTCCATGTGAAAGTAAACTTCTCTTGTTTTTGAGAAGTCTATCAGACTACCAAACATGCAGTGCAATAGACATGGAAGCAGTGTCAAACACATCAAACCAAAAAGACAACAAAATACAAGCAATAATCATCCAAGTATTACTCATTGTTGAACAAGTATTTGAAGGCAAACTCCACACTGTCTAGATATCAATCAAGACAGGACTTTGAGTTCTGCACATAAACGGCACGTGACAGGATCTACTGGAGCGCCCATAATGTAGAGCTCATGCAGTTAAAAGATGATAAAATCTAAAATCCAAAACAAGGTCAAATAAATACAATTTTAACCCAAGAAGGTACCATAAAGAAGGGAAAACTTATCTAGTTAAGTTTACAATCACATGCATCATTCCCATCCCACCAGTTGCACAATAACGTGCCTGCATAAAGAGAGAGAAGATAAAAATGCAGGAGAAAAGGAAAAGAAATCTCACCAAAATGATTGCCCACAGACACAGGATACTAGGTTGCACCCGCCATTCTTTTCAACTGGCTTTTGACATTTTGGGCAAGGTTTAGTGTGGACTGTGATCCAATTAACTGTCTCGGATTCATCCTGGCATTTCTTGTACCAGAGTTCCCACATTAGACATGAACAAGGTGAATGCGCTTCAGATGAGCAACTAAAGCAAAATTGTAACCCACATGCACATTCAATTTCACAAAGTTCGTCAACCTCAACCCATATAACATTTCCACAATGCGGGACACTAGGGCACCATTTAACTCTTCTATTATCCTCAATATATGATTCTAACAGGAAACGATCAAATTTCTCTGCAAGATTGGAATCTCTTGCACTAACTAAACATCTGATTTTTGCTTCATCACAAATGGCATTGCACTTGTGTGCCATGCACCTAATGCGTCTACTCTGCCCCTCACTTATCTTCACAATAAAGTGTTCAGTCCAACCTAAAACACAATCACACAGAAAAACACAAATTCAGTCACATAGTCAACAGGCAACTTAAGCACATAGTCCCATGTGAGAACTGAAAATGGATAGTATAAAATTTTCATCACCGATATCTTCCTTCAGGATAAGTTAATGCATTCATACCTGTAATTCTTTCTAAGTCTTTTCCTTTTTTCCTTGGTACATTTATTACTTTGTAATTCTCAATGTTGCAAATATTGCCAGTTCCACCATGGCCACACTAGACCACTTTAAACAATATGATTAATATCCAAAATAGGAATTAAAAGTCGAACTTGTCTGTAAAATTCTTCCCTGGATAAGTTTAAGCATCTGAGAGAGAAGGTAATCATCCCACATAAATAATATTTTAGCAAACCATAAATGCAGATGATTTATTGCATTGTTAGAGAAATTGTGGATTGCTTATTCAAAACTTCATAAAACTGTTACTGAAAGGAAGCCATAAAACAAGAATATTCATGTCAACGTACTTACAAGTGTTGCAAAAGTAGTGACCACAGTCCATAATAGTAATTTCCTGGGGAGATACATCGTCAAAGCAAATATTGCAGGAAAAGTCGGATGATGAGTGCGATGAGGAAACTTCGTCATTCTCCGCAACTGTTATACCTGCCTCGGCAAATAATCTATCTTTCCCATATTCTACAAGCACTGCAAACAGTTTTTCAACATCCCAATGATAATGGATAAGAAAGGTCCGTGCATGGTGTTCCTTCAACGAAAGCAAGTCCTTTACTCTTTGCAAGTCCTCCCTCTGCATGGTTTAACACTCGCATTTCATAAAAATTCAACATAATTTAGGAAAGAAAACAAAAAGATAATGTAGTAGCAGCAAAGTATACCTGTGCAGCCAAGAGTGATTCTCTTGTGATTACCTGCAGAAGATGAGGATCATAACCGGGATCAGGAATAAGAAAAATACAGATCAACAATAAATAAACACAGAGGCAAAATTGGAAATCAAAAAACTAATGTCTGCATGCTAAATTGAAAAGCGGCCCCTACACCCCACGTTACCCAATGCAGGAAAGCGAGATACGGTATAAGAAAAACAGAAAACTTTCCCAGATACGCATGATTTAAAAAAATATATATAAAACGCTAATTGCTATGACAAAAATTTCCAAACTTTACAGCCATCAAGTTGATAATAATTTAAAACACAACAGCCCGGCAAATACTCCCAACAACTTACAAAACAGCATAAACCTTTGAACGCTAAAACTCCAGTAGTTTCTCTAATGACGATTGTCGTCGGGCTTAATAAACTGAATTTCTCTACTCCCCTCAAACTGAATTTTTTTTTCCTTTTTGTATGAACCTAAAGTTTCAAAACAATTACGTTCTATAAAAAAAGAAAGGCTCTGCAACGTACCTTACTCGACGGAGAACGAGATTTAGTCACATATAATTCCGTCTCAACAACTTGAAACCCGTCTGCATTATCATCGTCATCGGCAAAATGAAGATCGGCATCGTCATCGCCATCGTCGTCGTAACAAGTACGATCATACTCACCGTCGCTACTTCTATAATCCCCCATTTGAAATGATTGTGGCGATAATAAGAATACGTTTCGGTGCTATCAATAGAAAAAATTTCCCGGGAAAATCAGGCGGTTTTCTCTTTTTTCCGGGAAAGAAAACGCTTAAAAACACAGAAGAAATCAAGCTTATAGAACACTTTGGAGTCTCCACAAGGACGCCGTTATCTTTGACGCTGTTAGCCCGTACGTCTTGTTTTGACTGATTTCTTATTCGGAGCTACCCAGTAGTGGTTTCCTAAAAATTAAAATACTAAGAATTAAAGCGAGGACAGATTAGTATATAATACAGCCCTATAGAAAAGAGACAAGTGGCAGCAGCAATATAGTGTGTGTGGATAATTTCATATATCCCTCTATAATTTATCTTATTTGGATATTGGTCTCTTAAATTTCAGAATGCATTAAATACCTCCTAAATTTTGGAAAATACCTTTGTACTCTCCTCGTGTATAGGCATGACTCGTCCAAAGTTCAAAATTATTATTATAAAAATTAAATTAAATAAATTTGTAAAATAATATTATTTAGAATATGAACATAGAACTAAAGTCATGTGTTTTGACTTGAAAGCTATACCATATTCTAAAATTTTAAGGAGACACGTAACGCCTTTAAGATTATGTGTGCTTTTTAAAATTTTATGGACTAAAATGGAAATAAACCAAACCTTAAGGGGGTATATGAAATTTCAATTTTGGTATGAGTTGATGTATTACTTCTGTTGCGGCTTTATAGTATTGGTTCAACGGGGAGGTCCTACACTTCTTTGTGGTAAGGCGTATACGTCCAAGCTTTGCGTAAAGTGTGATTTGCCTTTGCTTGATTGATGATCAAGTACACGTATGCAAGTAGGGGCTTTCTTCTGATTGCTTTGCCTTTTGAAAATCATTTCATTTCATAGAATTTGATAACTATGTTCTTGCCAATCATTAAAATGGAACATGGGAGTTATGATTAATCTACATTGCCCGAGGTTTGTTTGTTTGAAAAAATACCATGAACTCTGTCTGAAAGCAAAGCAAGACCATAACTCACGTCAGAAGTAACGTCTGCTGCATTTGTCTCAGAAAGCAGCCGAAAACAAGAGATTGTATACCTTTTAAGATCAATTTCTACATGAACAATTATAGGAATTTAGAGTTCACAATGACAAAAGCTTGACGTTATGGTATTAACAGGCTAAGGTTCAATGAATGTTGCCTCTCCCTATTTATTACAGAAGTTGGTATTCATGAAATTGTGAAATAATTTGGACGATTTGAATGGTATACCAGAAATGGTTTACAATCCCATGACATCTGAAGCTAGAGTACATAATTTCAGACTTGAATGTAAGGGAATGTTCATAGGCACGTGCAGAAATAGATCTACAGATAAAACACCACTTCACTGGGATTCCTGCATCAGCATTTGGAGTATTGTGGAGCTTTCTTGAGTCAGGGTTTCTTCCTCTCCACTGCTCTGGAATCCCTGGTCAAAAGCCCTTCCTTTCTCAGAGGGGTTCTATGATCCCCACTAACCTTCAACAATACACGAGCATTGCCCGAGCTTGACCAGAGAGGCCACCGCCACGAGCCTTTACAAACACATCATAGCTAGTTTCATAACCCAAAGTTACCAATGGGACTTTTATATACTTTAGCCATAATGGATTGCCTTGGTCATATTCCTGCACAACAATAACACAACTGAATCAAATGGACTTTGAAAGTATCCGAGAAAAACTACTAAGCATACCAATCTACACCAATAGTCCTTCAGGGATCTTCAAGAGAGGGAAAAACTGAGATAGCTGCTGCCATCCTCAAGCTGAATGGGACATCAAACTTTTCAGTCTTTCTCTTTCATTTCAATTAATTCGAAAGGCCTACTGCCCCTAAAAGAATTGTTTTATCACGAGACATGAGCAAAAGAAAAGCACAACTCATCACAAAAGAATACAGCATGCAGCTAAAACAGTGACTCTTTGATGATAGGATAGAAACCCATCACACATCCCTCTAATGACCATTGCAGCTGGTTCTGTGGAGCTTCAAATGAAAGTACCTAATACTTAATGAGACGTTCTCATCAGATCTATTTGGCCAAAGCATCAACCAAAATATATTTTTGAGTGAGCAGACATGATGTGGTTTATAAAATATATTTCATTTCTAATCTTGATGGAATATTGGAATGACTTAAGCCTACAACCTGCATGTTTGCTCTCTATCATTTTAAACAGAACTGATCTCAGTCCGTGAATAGTGTGGCAACAATGCTTACTTTTGATAAAAACTCTACAGTTGGTGAGGCATTAGAGCTCCAAATGGTCCAAAACAGAACACTGCTCAGCCCAGGCTTTCCTCCTATGATCAGGTGAAGCTTAATGAAACTGGTACATAGAAATAATCAAGGGACGGCTGGTAAAGGGAGAATTATTTAACCCAAATGGGCGTAGCCCAGGTAAAAGAATCCCACAACAATGAACAATGCACCTGCAAGCTTTGGAGTCTACACCACTAGCTGTCCCAAACTAATTAAAGAAACCACTCAAATATATAATTAAAATCTGACTTAGAGACATCTCTGGTTCCAAAATGAAGAATAGTGGATAATCACCCATATTGTAAGAGCGCAAATACTCTCGGGCAACTGCTGCCTGCTCGGGAATGAAGGATTTTTCATATTCACATTAACAGCAGCTCTACTCAGCCTGAACAGACTGCATATTGAGTTGTTGATATATCTGGAACTACTAGACCCATTCTACTTTGCGCTGTAACCCTAGAATGCAAATGACTAGGTTCCATATGACACGTAGAGTCTCCCTCTCTCAGAATGGCTTGCATAAACATGTAGGCTACAGCAGAAATAAGAATATTAAAAGAATAAAAAAAGGCCATAAGCCATCCACAAATCAAAACCAATTGCAAAGCCCTTCATCAGTATGAAGCATGAATATGCTAAAACCAATTGCTACCACAAATTCCGGTATAAACAAAATCAAAGCAGGATCATAAAGACGTTCATTCTGCAGAACATTTTGCATGAACAATTACAATCAGGGACTAAACGCTGAATATTTCAATGTATATCCAAAGCATTTAATTTTTTGTTAAGTTCTGTTAAAAACTCCCAAGTTTCACTATGTCCGAACAAAAACTAACCCACTTCGGTTTTCAAAAACGGAAACAAAAACAAAGTTACAAAAAGATAAAGAAAGAAGGAACCTTAGCATCGCAGTATTAATGATGAATTTGCCGTTGCCTTCTTGGAGGACAACTCAAGCTATGGCGCATTTCCTGAGACCAGTGCCGATTATAGTTTGCGCTGCAAAACCACCAGGAAGCCTCGACTTAACGTACTTCTTGAGATCTGCTGTTTCCACTTCAGCTGGCGAAGCTACTGTGGCGGATACAACCAGTCCACGGGCTTCAAAAATCGGGGAAATGGATATGGGCATGGATTTGGATTGGTGAAATGAGACGGAGGTGTTTGGATTCTGAGAAATCTGGGAAGAAAATGAGAGGGAAGACAGAGCATGCCAGAGAGGATACAGAGAGCGCCATTATTGTGATGGGCTTGCTAGCAGAAATACAGAAGCCCAAGCGACGTGGCCTTTTAGAGGATAAGCGTACGGAAACGGATGGATAGCAAACGCTGTCGTTTAAGATGCTCAATAAGCGTTCGTAGCATATTTCAGGTCTATGAAGAAACCTTGCCGACAAGGGACTGGATGATTTGAAAGATGTATGGGCCCAAATCCCATAATTATTTGGACCAATGAGACAATGACTTGAGACATTTGAAATTGAACCGATGCAACTTCAATGACTAGACCACTTACTTATCATGAGTTGGGCAGATAATCACTTAAATTATGGATCCCAACACACTTTAGTTTCAGGCAATTTACTGGATCAGTGGTTCAGAAGTTGCTGAAGAATACCACTAATGAAGAAGCACTTGGTACGACAAAGTTTAACAAAATTGAATGACCATAACCCATTACTAAACTAACAAATCGATGTGTCACCTCTTCTGAATTAGACTCTGATCGACAGAGAATTGAGGATACAAGTAAATCATAATTTCAGAGTTCAGTCATCAAATGGGTTCAGCCATTTTAGAAATACGGGTAGTCACTGCTTTGCAACTCTTTAGCTCTGAAATTGCTTGGCACAGTGACTTGTCGTGCCGGCTATTTGTCAAGGCAAATGCCAGAATTCCCAATTCCACCGTCGAAAGTTGAAGGCTTTTTGTTAGGATTAGGATTAATGTTCTCCGGCCGATCCTCCCCATTTCATAACGCGGCTTTCTGCTTCTTCAGCCTGCAAAATAAGTGAAGCGCATGGAGATTAAATTTCAAAGTTAATTGAAATCCATGGGAATAAGACGAACAGGGGGATTGAGATACTGACTTCTTTTCTCCAATTAGTTAATGAAGTGATCACGATCAAGATTATGGTTTGCAGACAAACCCCCCCAATCATTCCTGACCAAATACCCTGCAACGCGAAAGTAAAGTCACTGGCAAGCAGAATTTTAAATAAATAATAGTCCTGGAAGTGATTGTGCACCAGTGTATCAAGAAAATCAAAGAGAAATATCATTTCACCTCGGCACCAAAACCAAACGTGAAGCCCAGAAGGATGCCAAGCGGCAATCCAACAATGTAGTAGCATCCAATGTTGATGTATGCAACAATGGATTGCCATCCAGCTCCAACAGCAACACCTTAACAAAATATAACAGCAAGAAAGTAAAATTAGGATATAAACATTTTTCATTTGAGTGAAATCTAATTGCAAAATGTTACCAGATAAGACTGGTTGAAGACTATTCAGAAGTACTGTGAATGCTAGCAAAATAGCAAGCTTGGTAGTTTCCGTAGCAACCGCTTCGCTGCTAGTGAAGAGGTAAGGGAAATCATATCTTGTGGCATACACCAAGATCATGCAACAAACGCCTATGGCCACAGATGTGACCGACACCACTAGCACGGAAAATTTTGCCGCCCGAGCATTACCAGCTCCCAGTTCATTTGATACTCTCACACTGTAGACAAACCATTTTTAAGTCAATCACACAATATAAAACACCAAGAAATTTGAAATTTTGTTACTGGTCGAGGTCAAGCTCCACTTAACATGCAGGAATTTCCATGGTGAATAAGTTTCTGATCGCTGGTATGTGATAAATTATATGGAGTGGAAAATAAAGAAAAAAGAAGCTGGGACATTACCTGATTGCAGCGTTGAACCCTATGGCAATCATTGCATCCCATCCTGTTATGTTCATGCTGCAAAAATGTGAAGAGTTTTAGCCAATAGCTGGTTTATTATTGATTTTGAACTTCACAAAGAACAAAATGAAATGAACCACTTACCAAATAGAAATGGCATCGACTGGAATCAAAGGATTCGGCAAGCGACCTGTTATTACTACTAGCAACATGAAGTACCAAAACTCCAAACTGGAATTTTAAAAAATGCATTAGTACGATACCGCATATGTATGTTACAATTCAGAAACAGAGGTTGAGGGACATGAACCATAGCATAATAGCGGAAGCCAAAGAAAGCTTGATAAATCCCCACAAATCAACAAATGCTAGCCATGAAAATCCACTCCAGGCACCATCAGATTTGGTGATGAAAATGTATAGCAATTGTCCAATAACTATGAGCCACCACGACGTATTTAGAGCGATTGCTGCTCCAGTTAAGCCCCACTCAAGCTTAAATATCAGCAACCAGCTGAACAGTGCATGTAACACCAGCACAATTGCCGACACCCACGCCATCACCAAGACTTTCCTCTGCGCTTGTAAGAATTTTTGTATCGGAAAATTCAACGCGTAAGCAAATAACTGTGGAAGCATCCACAGAGCAAATTTACCTGCAGCATCAGAAAAGTTCAATTGAGGCAATGAACTTTGTATGCAGCCCAAGTAAACAAAAAGAAACAGCCAAAGACAAACTCTCCTCCTATTGCTGATGTAAATCTGTAATCAACTGTAGGCTACTAATTAAGTAAATGAAACTTTTTGACTTAGGCTCAAAGCTTGCCCAGAGAGACAACCTATTATACATATATAATAAGTTAATAACATCGTTCAAATGATGCATGTCAAATGTATTATTATAGTTAACATGGTACGAACCAGCAGCTTCAGAAATCTCGGTGGTCTCTCCAACGAGCTCTAGAATTGGAGGAGACCAAACATAGATGGGAACAAGAAGACAAGCAGTGGTCAGCAGAATGACCCATGATCTCTGCATGTACACACCCAACATCCTAATCCTCCCCGCACCATATGCTTGCCCGCATAAAGTTTCCAGTGCACTTCCCATTCCCAACTGAAAAAACGATAAATTAATAAAGAAAAGGTTTGTTTACTTTCTTTAAGTTCTTAAACGACAGAGCAGCTTGCCATTTTACAGAAGAACCTAACAAAAGCGACACAAAAGTGAAACCCCGTCTCCCAAATTAGGAAACTAGAAAATTATGTTTGGAAAAAATCACCATAACACCAAATGCGAGACCAGCAACGACAGAGTTCTCAACGGACACAGAAGCGAGCTCGAGTTCGCCAACAAGACCACTAAATGTTTGGGTAAGCGCACCAAGTGAATATTGACAAATAGAGGTGAATATCGCTGGCCCTGCAATTTTCCATAGCTTCTTCGACTCATAGCCGAACTCCTTAACCAAACTCAGCCGCCTTTGCTGATCGCCACTTTCATTGGATTCGTCCGCGCTGTTACCGAGAAGTGGAGTAGTTTCCACCGCCATGGCTTATGCCTTCAAACTTTCAGCTGAACCGTCACAACTCTTTGGCATTTATAGTATTTAAGGCTTTGAGATTGGTTAAACGATCTGTTATTCTTGCCACCGGCTAGCTTCGGATTACTGCGGTTCAGACTTTGAAAGGTGGTTACGTTATGTACGTGGGACCTGAAATACAAGAGAGAAAGTTTGGTATATGTAAGCATTTACGTCAGGAACGAAGACATGTCAGAAAAATTCACAGCCATTGGATTAATCTAAATTTGATGAAAAGGACGGCGAGGATTAGAGGTGTGAACAGTGAAGGATTGCAGAATCTAGAAATATGTGTCCTTGCATGCATGAGTGGTGCCCTGTGCCAACGGAGGTGCCTGGTTCACGTTCGTTGTGATCGGCGTTACGATATTCTAAAATATTAATCTACAGTGTATAATTATTGTGCAGGAGAGTCGACACAATCAACATCGAGGGCTGTACCACAACAAGACTTGTGACAACGACAAGGGTGCTGTTGATCTGGACAGGACTAGACTAGAACTAGGCGCACGCCGAACGAGGACCACGGTTCTATGTTTCAAGATCATTTGAACCAACCAGTCGATACTTAAAATATATATATATATTGGCTTGGGAATTGCTGACTGAATTTTCACCTCGGCAACTTGATTAGTAGGTGAAGCCAATAATGCTCCTCCTACAATTACAAATACATCAATCATTTTTCAACTTTGCACAAATTTCTTGCTTGGACTTGACGGGTCTGTAACCAAAGGAAGCTGCCACGTATATCACAACCACAACCACAAACACAACCACAACCGTCCGTTCTGAGTGCTATCGAGAAATGTAAACAGTTCCTCTTGTCTTCGAAGACATGCTGTCGTTCTACTTGTGTCGTATAGATTGAAGGACAACACCATTAACAACGATAAAATCAAACCACTCTCACGGGAAAGTCTGTAATGTAAGGTAATCAAACAGGTTGAATAGAATAAAGACTGCGGCTAGAACTGTATGCAGAATTATGGCTCAATGAACCACAAGTACAACAGCTCACTCGTTGAAAACACTATTGTGTCAAAAAGAGCTTTTGCAATATTCATTACATACCCATTGCCTGTTTAGCCAAATGTCCAGATGAAGTTTCATTCACCTCTACAAGTCTATCGCTGCCGTGGGGGCCGAAGCCCACGAGTGGTTATGGGTCCAAATAAACGACTTCAGCTCGAACTGATGCTCGCCGGAATCTCAGCAAGTCCTTCATCAGGTCCCATCCTCCTTCAAGGGAAGCAGGTTTGACTGTCATCCTCTCGAGCGCTGGGGAATTTGAGAGCACAAAGTTAATGAATTCCAATTCGGATTTAATACCAGAGATGCCCGCTATTTTCACCATCCGCAGTTGGGAAAACATAGAGTTCCAGTGGTCAACTTCCCAAAAATTGGTGAGAACACCAAGGCCGGTCTCCTCTGGGCGAGCCTGCACACAATCAACATATTAGATTAACAGAAAAGATAAAAGCATCCAGCTCTTGACAGCTCATCCAAAGTTCAAGAAAGTATGGTGAAATAAACAAACCAGCATCTCTAGTTCTTGCAGATTAGGAGAACTTCTCAAGAGGCATAAAGCAGCTAAATTCTCCTCCAGGTCATTGAAATTTATGCGCACAGAAAGATAATTCAGATCAGCACATGGACGAGGCAACCTGCTTGGCACATTTCCAATAGCCAAATACTGGAGCAAACAGAAGACATAGAACCAAGGAATAAATTAAAATCTTAGATAAATACACTAAATTTGGCACATGGACATCCACTACAAATAAAACAGTGCAGAGTAGTAACAAATCACTTCAAAAGCAAGTTAGTGGGATAGAACTCCAACCTGTTACCTTTAAAAAATAACTCTGAATCTCGAGCCTTGAAATATGAGGAAGATGAACAAAGAACCTGAGCAGTTTACAGGAACTTGAAGGAGCCTGCTCATTTCTAACATTTGAGTACAAACCAATGGAAACTAAAGCTAAATGGAAGGTGTTGTCAAAATTAACATCATCAAAAACTCCCCCTATATCAAAAAATTGAAGGTTTGGCGCATTGATGTTGAGATGGGTAAAACCATCAAAATTCATCAATGTTAATCTCTCGAGTATCGGGCAGCTTGAAATTAAATTTTCAAACACATCCTGAGCCAGGGTAACGTGCTGTAGATCAAGACTCTTCAAATGCCTGAAGACTTTGAAAGTTGATGGAGGTTTCAGCAAACAATTGAATAGCTCCAAATGACTCAAATTTTGGCAAGAGAATAAACTAGAAGGAACCTTATATCGCTGCCCCTTCCAAATCTCAATAATGAATTCTTTGATAGATCTTCTAGAAACATGGAGAATCCATCTATCGATATCACAGACACCAAGAAGATCTCGATGAGAGAGTTTAAACTTGAGTATTGGCCCATTGTGAAGCAAGAGAACGTGATCAACAATGTTGATGATCTTATTCTTGATGAGTGTCAGATCTTGGGAAGAAGTAGAGACACACTGATTGTTGAACACAAGATGTGGAATTGTAGCCCATTTGTACCTCCATTTTTTTGACAAAACACTTGTCCTCACTGCATCCCTAATTGGCAACTGTGACAATATTTGGTCTATAACATGTGCAGGTAAGTTGCTGAGTCTATCTAGTTCAGTCTCCATCTCGCAAGGAGACTTGGGTGGTTCCCTCTGCTTCTAAGACATTCAAGGGGGAAAAAACACAAATCAAATACAGAGATAATATGAATTTGGGGCACTTACTGTGCCTACATTAATAACAATTTACAATAATCAGGTTAACCAAGGTCATTAAGCAAGTATCTACCAAAAGGAGAAAACGTAAATTATTGTTCATTGTTTTGGTACAGCACATGTGCATTAAAGAAAGGGAGAGAGAAGCAGCAATTGATCATATCTATTTCTTTAAAGAAGCTAATAGTACTCAACCAAACAAAACCCTTCGACTGTCTAAGTACATCACAAATATCAGCGTGTAAAGGAAAATATGATGAAGTGCATATGGTATTTCTGTGGCACTTTAACATCACAGGCAGGCTCAATAAAAAAATATAACCCAATATTCATGTGTATAAATGGTATTCCATACAATCATAGCAGACATGGCCAAGAAAACAGACCTTCCTCATGGAACATCAAACGACTTTGGTAACTTAATAAAATTGCACATTTTAAAGCAACATCCCTTTATATGAAGCATTGATTCTTTATTAAACTGCCACGCAAATAGAGGATTTTCATACATTGAGTCTCTAATTTTACTAATTAATATCATTGAATGACGGTGCTCCTAAATGATGAGCTGCAAGGAAAATATGAATAGGATTCAAGTAATACTATGCTCGCTAGATGAGATGAAGAAGTTAGATGGAGAATTCGCACTTGGCATATTTATCATCTGGTGGCTTCAAAAAAGTGAAACACCGTATGTTCCTCCAACAAAACTAGGCTCGACTATGGTCTCTATGTTGAATTCTGAAGTACTGTAATCAAGAGGTCCCAAGGACACTTAAAGAGCATTCTCCTAGACCTCACGATGATGGTAGAAAACTTGGTAATATTCTATTCACTTAGTGCTCCTAGCTCTTAAGAATGATTCTTCACCAAGGAATTCCAGGATATGCACAAAAGAAAAGAGAATCTTTAGGCATCCAACCATACTACATCTCATACATGTCCTCTATACAGCGAAGAATCCTCTTCCAATCAAATAAATAAAAGTCCATCTAAGCTTTAGAAACCAACCTATCTCTTCTAACCAAGGGACGCAAGGATTGCATGTCTGCTAAAAACTCATTCTACAGCCAAAATGGCTTGCAGTGTAATTAAACTCACCATGTTACGAACTTTGTTTCTCCGGCAAGATTAGGAATCACGAGCCTGTTTCACTGCATTGAATGGGCTACAAAATGGTAAACAAACCAAACAAAGCATGCCCCAATACATTTAAGCATACTGTTCTAAGCAGCTCGGAAGTAGAAATTAATTTAACAAAACCAGTTAATCGAGGAATAATCAATAAATAATTGTAGTAAATCAACAGATAAACATATTGTGATAGAGCGATCGCATGCTAGCAGAATTAAAATCCGACTGTAACTGTACTGTTATTCGAATAAGTAAAATTGAAGCAAGATCAATAAATGAATAGCAAATCAACATCTAATCAAATTCCATGTCGTTTCTAGTTAAAAACGAATGGAACAAATCAAGCGCATAATTAAATAATCTAAACTTACAATAGCCGGAATCGGTATCGGAATCGAAATCCAGCAGCGGGTCTATTCTCTACCCCACAGAAGTCGGAGAAACTAGAGACAGAAGTCGAGAGAGAAGCCACGGAAGACACCGCACCGCACACACGCACTAAGATTATTGAAACACTGATATTTATTTAATAATCCTAAAAACTGCGGTTTAAATCCTTCCATTGCCGATATTAGAACCCGATAGCCCTCGTTCGAACCCGGATAGTTTAACCTTTAACTTTAAGAATCGATCCAATCACCTTGAATTTGTTATAAATTTTGAATTAAAAATAATATAAAAATAATTATTAAATAAACTTATTTATAATTATTATCCGTTTAGATTTTAATTAATTTTTTTTATATAATATGATAATTTAAATTATTATTTAATATTTATAAAATTTATTTTAAAATAAAAAATTGTGTTGGCAATTTACACGCTCTACCCTTCCAAATATATAAATTCAACGCGATAAGAGATTTGACGTGATTGATGATTCTAGCATTATTCCCTCGAGTGTGTGAATGGACGGAATGGACGGAATCACGGAAATATACTAACAGTTAGTTGCCAATTTCACAAGAAATTCCTTGAAACACTCGTTCACCATGAACAAACAAACCGAGCCTGTGATCAAAACCACACGAAACTTATTATCTCATCCCAACATAACACGTGTATAAATTTGACATGTGTTTTAAAAAAAATTTAAAATAAAATAATAATATTGTATTAATAATTAAAAAATATTTTATAAAAATAAAATTATATAATTTTATTATATTAATTATATTAAAATAAAATTATTTTAATTAAAATTTTTAATAATTAATATATCATATACATTTATATCACGTATAAAATAAAGTATTTTGATGTATTTTTATACGAGCTACGAATGTAAAGGTTAGCACCTGTTATTAATTTCAACATAAAAGTGTATAACTTGGCATTTGCTTTATGGATATTGTTTGCCTGTCGAAGTTTTACCGCGGGGTGCGCGATGTGGTCCTTGCCAACTTTAGTTTAACTTCTTTGGGCGTATAGTCTACCAAGCCTAACCTAACTCGTTGAGATTCGTGATCGAAATAGAAGGGGCTCATGCATGCATGGCCGAAGATTTTAGATAGGATTTGACTATATGTTCCACGTCATCACCGCCAAAAGGGCAAATTTCCGTATTTGTAAACTCGTATATTAAAGTCCAAGTCAATTTGCCAGCTGTCGAGTTATAGGATTATTTCTTTCTCAAAAATCTTTGTTCTAGTACAATTATACCGACATTGGATAGCGTTGTCCTTGCAAATCAAGAAACTGCTGGTTTTTCATTGAATCGCGCGACCATAGAATGGGGAATTTCAACGGAGTTCGTGCTGTTGAAGGGTGCGTATTGTTATCAGGTTCCAGATTCGTGTCTCTGATTGTTGTCTTCATTGACGATGATTGTGTTATGGGTTATTATGACCAGCTAGAAGTTTGCTTCGTTTTCATGATGGATGCAAGTATTTGGTTCTTATTGTGAGATGAAATTTGCAGAAGCGGATGCAAGGTGAAGAGAAAACGAATGGATTCCGCGATTAACGACCAACCCATTACACATCAGGAAGGAATACAGACTATAGATGTGGGTAACCATTGCAACTTCTCAAGGAACTCCGACCTCTGCGTTTGCGTAGTTACTTGGAACATGAATGGACAGGTGAGTACGTCGATTAAACTATCTTCTCTCTTGCTTATGCAACATAGGTTTATAATAGATTGCATAAACTTACCTCCACTCAGTAATTTGTTTTGCCATTGTATACATCGATGCCTTTTGCAGGTTTCTTACGAAGATTTAGTGGAGTTAATTGGAAGCAACCGCAAGTTTGATCTACTGGTAGTTGGATTGCAGGAGGTGCCTCGAAATAACATTACACTACTGTTGCAAAGAGCTCTTGCTGAGACTCACGTGTAAGGATTCCTCTTTCTCTTTGATTTATTCAGTTCCTCAAACGTCTTTGTATAGATTCTTCATCCCAACTCTTGTTTTTACTTTTCTCCCATATTGGTGTAAGATTAAGCAAGAACCACGTAACCTTCATTGAAACTGCCGTCGTGCACAGAATTGCATTCATTAATCAATCTTCAATGAACTTCATCTGTCAAATTTCATCACTTGCCTGATTGGCACTTTGTAACCTTCATAGTCTTAACAGCATTTGTTAACAAATTATTATCACCGCAATTTGCTTTCTGTTTCTGCTCTCCCCTATTACGCTGTTCACTAATTTTCGTTGGTTTGAACCTGAAGCCTTTTCACGAAAGCCGTGATGCAATCGCTGCAGTTATTTGTGTTTGGACCGAAGAACTCAGAATTGTACATCAGAGGTAGGTTATTGTCGTCACTCTTCTTCTTCCTTGTCCGTGTGTGTTAGGTGTGTTATATACGAATAAGTCAAATTAACTCAAATTTTCTCACGGCTGAGATCATTGCTTCAATCTATAACCTTTGTTTGTTTGTCTTTTGTAGAATTAAAGGTGGATAAGTATTCAGCTGGTGGCTTTGGAGGATTAATTCGGAGAAAGAAAGGGGCCGTGGCAATTGGCATCAATTACAAAGGAATCAGAATGGAGTATATCTCGTGCCATCTCTCAGGTATGTCTGCCCAATTTTTCAGGTTAATCAGAAGTCCTAAACAATAAAAACGAATATCAGCACATGCCCTGAAGTCGGCATAATATACCCATATTTTATTCTCCCCACTAGTTTAATACGAAAATCTGCTTTCGTTGTTTATTTGCATGCAGCCCATGCTCGTAACGTAGAAGAGAGGAATTCGCAGTTTAGGCACATAACTCGGTCTCTTTTCTCTAAGAATGCGAACCCTTATTCCAGTCCAGCCCATATAACAGTATGGTTGGGAGATCTGAACTACAGAATCGAGGGTATCAATACCCACCCCGTCAGAAATATAATACGGAAAGGTCTTCAGAGGGTAATATAATGGACCCGATGAATTAATTTATGTCCATTTTCATTCTTCACACTCGATTAATTTCTGTTAATACATTAATGCAGCTGCTGACCAGTAAAGATCAACTCTTACAAGAGGCCGAAAGAGGGCAAATCTTCGGTGGATACCGTGAAGGATCGCTGACATTCAAACCCACGTATAAGTATAACGTTGGAAGTAGCGACTACGATACAAGCTGCAAGGTATCATATGTAACTGTATTTTCTATTTTATTCATTTATTTAAATACTGGTTAGTCATAATTTTCTTGATTGGTGGATTAGGTACGAGTTCCATCGTGGACAGACAGGATCTTGTTCAAGATAGAAGACCCCGACAGCGTCAATGCCACCTTACACAGTTATGAATCCATCGACGATATTTACAGTTCTGATCACAAGCCAGTGAAAGCTCACCTCTGCTTGAACATTAACAAACAGTCTTCAATTACCACCAGCTAATATTAATCCTTTCAATCTCTTTAATACTTAACCGTGGGCCTGGTGCAATTTTTTCCCTGTACAACAATGGCGATAGTGGAGTCGGCACCATGAGAACGTAAATAACCGATTGATAATCCGTTGAACAGTTTTGTGTATTTCGTTTCCAGATGTATTTAGTTGATTGATTCATTCAATTAGTTGAGAAAAAAGTCTTGGTGGATCGTTTAATCCGTTGACATTTGCACACCTCAAACCGAATTTAACTTCTGTTCACACACTGTTTTATCGAATGAAGATGTGTTCAGAGAATACTTTCAAAGAGATTGAAGCAGTTTCACCAAAGCCGTCCTTGTTGACATTGACTGGTTCGAGTTTGAATATTTGGTGGGAAATGATGGCAGTTTTAAACCAACACGTGACCGAATAGCGATGATGATTGATTAACAGGCTCGGCTTAGCCCACTCTGTAAAATATAGCCTGGCTTGACGAGTTTCTTTGTTGTTAATTATTTGATTAATTAATTATTAAGATAATAATTAACGCAATCTAATAGGCTCTGCATATGGTTTTGAACACGATTCTACGTCAACTCAATACCCGACATGGACAAGCCGGAATAACATAACACCAAGATTTGTTTATCAATGAACCAGAACACGGCAACACTTTCTCTTTTTCACCTTTTACTAAAAGCAGCTAATATTTTTGATCCAGTTCAGTTCAGTTATTGCAGTTTTTACTTTTCCTTTGGAGACATCCGACACAACAACACTTCAAGAGATTTCAAGTTTCAATTTTTTTTGAACGTGGGCAACGCAGAATGGGGCTTTTAACCTTCGCCGCGTCAAGTCGCTTCATCTGACTGAACAACTTAAGCCAGCCAGGCCAGCTAGCATTATGACTGTAACTAATTAAAAATAAATTTTGAAAAATGGGAAATACTACTTTCGTCTTTCCATAAGCTTTCTTCGAAGATCCTTTTGAGAATTTCTTGTCGAAGAAATAGAGAGGACCCCACATGCCTTTCAAATTTATAGGAAAATAAAACTGGTCAAAAATCCAATGGGGTTTTGATGATTCTTCGTCAATGCCCTTTTGGGTCGTATAAACTGTATTATCTGTTTTTTTATGTTTTTTTACGTCTGTTTAAATTAGTCTTAGAATTTGCTTACAATTCAATCAACCACATCTCCATTCTTTGCGTATTTGTTTTCCCATTTATTGTCAACGTTTTTGTTTTCATTTTTTTAATTCTAATTTTTTTTCGGTTGTCTGATAAATTATCGATTCTGGTTAACGGGTGCCTCTCATCTTCTCTGTTTCCAGCAGGCTTCAATAGATTTTTTCAATTTTTTAGTTCAATGATACTGCAAAAGAAATAGAGAGAGACACAAAGGTGATCGTGAAAAATAAAAACATCTTTCTCCGTGATTCTGTAATTTGGGTGGGATCTTTATCTGATCTGGTGTCTTCTGCTTCTACCATTGTTGCTGAAGATTCTTGATTTGTCAGAGGTGAGACATTTCTCTACCATTTGGATTCTTAATCCTTTTCTTTTCAGATATTGCAACACAAATCATGAATTTGTTGGGCACATTAACTAGGAAAGAATCTCTTTTTTCTCTCCATCTCACATATAATCTTGAGCTGGAGGAACTTTTGATGTTTTGGCACTCGTTTCTAGCTGAAAAGTTTTGGGTAAGACAATGCCCGGCGGGTGATGGGTTGTGCTTCTTGTCATAATTTTACTTGCTATGCTTATTAAAGAGAATGGCAGAGGATATGGGTACTCCAACGCTAGAGTTGATAGTTGGTGCATTTAATGGAGATGAAATTCAGTTTGCTGAAGGCGTAGGAAATTATACTCCAGTTATGATAGTTCTAACTATATTGCGATATTTGACTTTATCATTTTAAACTAAATTTGACATTTATTTTATAACTATGGCTTTGACTTGATAGATTTGCTGAGTTTTTGTTGGGTCTCATGCCTTTTTTCTCCATTTGTTAGGTTATCCAATTTCAGTTCCTCCATGTTATGCGAGTGTTGGAATGGAAAATTGTTTCAAGTCTCTGTTGCCTTTTTGTCTTACTAGCCTCAAAAAAAATGATTTTTTCCATATATATCAAGCACCATGTTCTTATTTCTGTTATTCCCTTGTTTCTTTTGATTTGTTGACTGCTTTATGTGCAGGTGAAAACTTAATTGACTATGAGAAGATAACATTATGCATATGGGTTGGCTAAAAAGAATATTTAAAGGCTCTCGTCACAGTGTGTCAGAAGGGCATTCTCGTGGATATGGAGAGAATCTGAGTTGCTCTGCTCCTTCGACTTCAGGGGTAATCGTATACATTTCTAATTTTTCATGCTATCTTAGTTGTTTTGTCTAAACTGGCTCATTCATCATCCACTATGCTCTTCATGGACTTTTGTTTTCGGGAATCTTGAATGTAGGATGTGTGGCCAGAGCAAGAGAATGAAGATATTGATCTTGCCATTGCACGATCCCTCTTAGAAGATAATCAAAATGCAGTAAATGCGATTGGTAAGTGATATGAGTATTAGATGTTACTTTGAATACTCTATTGCAGCAGATGTACTCTGTTAATTCGAAGTTTTCATCATATATTCAGATTGCTATCCTAAGTTTCTGTAGCATATCTTTGCTGAATATAATAGCTGCAGTCAGTCTTGGTAACTTGTCTCAATGGACATGCTCCATAGCAGGAGGTGCATTTTCCTTTTTTTCATGGGATTTTGTGATCTGAAATAATTCAGATAGTATTAAATTCCAGAAGCTTAGGGAAATTTATCGAAAAATTTTATAACTGTGTTCCACCTGTACCTGGTAAAAATGTGTTGAACTTAATAATCCATGATGCATGGCATTGGTATGAAAAGAGGAACTCTGTCACTTTGTGTAAATTCTCTATTCTAATTTGCTTTAAAGTTTCAGCTCTCTCTTGTTTTCTTCTGCTCAACAGATTTTATCCATTAGATTTAATTTTATCTGCTTCCATATTTTTTCAATATTGCTTAAATGTTATATAAATGGAAACCAAACCTCTCCCACCGTATGAGCAGATTTTGAACCAAAAACTTCTTGTATCAGCCAAGAGATCCTATTTGTCAAAGCGACTAGCAAATGCAAACTTTGTAATTGTTTCTATTCAAATGTTTGATTTACTAAATTTAATGATATTCTGAACAGATAAGGAATCCCAAGTGAAAGAAGATGAACAACTTGCTAGAGCCATACAAGAAAGCTTAAACTTTGAATCTCCACCTAGACATGGAAATGGACACACATATCAACATATCCCATTTGTCCACTATCCAGGCGGGTATAGGTATGTACAAGTTATATGGTTAATTACAGTAGTTCAATTTTGATGCCAATTTGTCTAAAGCATTTTGGTTTTTCTCTTTTGCTTGAGTACTTTTCTACAAAGGGTTATTTAGAGCTGCTGTTTGAAGTGTATTTTTGGGGAAGAAATAAATTCATGATTCTATGCATGAGTAAACCCAATTATGAGTCTTGAACCATATGCTTAAGGTTGTGGGAAACTTTGTTTGAAGCCCTTTATTTGCTGAAAAGGATGTACATTTTAGGATAATGTAGTGCTTTTCTTGGTGTCAACTATACCTGACTTGAATCCTGTATAGCCATATCATAAATTTGCTTGTGGAGCTTCACTTATTTTTTCAATTTGACTGCTGTCTCCTTCAGGCACTATACATATACAAGAAACATAATTGAACAATATCTTTCTTATTTAGGATCTGCGCTGGTTGCAACAGTGAGATTGGTCAAGGACGATTTCTGAATTGCCTTGATGCCTTCTGGCATCCCCAATGCTTCCGTTGCCGTGCTTGTCAGCTACCAATTTCTGATATTGAGGTGAAAATTTAACTTTAAGTTGCTTGTGAAGTTTTTTTTTGGTTGTTTATGCTGTTTTAGCTGATTCTTGATTTGGCATTTATATTTTTTTCTGGTAGGTTTATTGTTGTTGTTGATGTTTTACTGTCTAACTTTACTTGCATTCCTTCTCCTGTAGTTCTCTACATCCGGAAATTATCCTTTTCATAAATCTTGCTACAGAGAGCAGTACCATCCAAAATGTGATGTTTGCAAGAATTTTGTAAGTTTGCTTCACTATGAAAAATGCATTTTGTTTATTCTAATCTTGTATGAGTTTGTCTTTACATATGAATGGCCAAGTGCTCAGCTATTGTAGAGCACCTGATATATAAGTGTCTTTAAATGCTGAAATGGTGGCATGTGTTCAGTAGTGGATCTTATGTTGACAAGGAATAATGATGTTTTTGACTTCATAAAGCAATAAGTGGTTATTTTCACAATGTTTTCTTTGCTGGATTTACCATGTTTCTTGAGATGTTAACAGTGAAACATTAAATACACTTGTTTTTGGTCTTTTGGATATGGCACTCATCATCAATTGGTGATGTCTTTCTGGGTTATATATGTTTTGACAGATTCCAACAAATCCTGGTGGTCTTATTGAATATCGGGCACATCCCTTTTGGGTTCAGAAATACTGTCCTTCTCATGAACATGACGGTACACCACGGTGCTGCAGCTGTGAGCGAATGGAGGTCAGTCTAGTGAAATAATTGTATCTTTTTTCAACACAGTTTCTTGACCCATTGCTAGAGAAACAAGGTTAACTTGTGTTTTCTGATGCGAAATTCTTGGCATGATACATCCACACATAATTTGCAGCCGGAAGATACTGCATATATTGCTCTTGATGATGGACGGAAGCTCTGCCTAGAGTGTCTGGACTCTGCAATCATGGCTACCAATGAATGCCAACCCCTTTATCTTGACATACAAGAATTTTATGAAGGTTTAAATATGAAATTAGAGCAACAAGTTCCACTACTCTTGGTTGAGAGGCAAGCACTGAATGAAGCCAGAGAGGGAGAAAAGAATGTAAGTGAAAAAAAAGGTTTAAAATCATCTGATGTGGGCGGTCTCATGTACTATAATTAATAATGATTGACATGTCATACATTGTTGATACAGTATTGCTTCCTCACATATTATACCTTTAAGTGCTCTAAAAGAGTCTGTGCTTATTGATTTATAGAAACTGTCAAAGGTCTAGTGAATTATGCTTTCTCTTTTGTCAATAGTAATGTGGCTATTGTAATCTATTGTTCTACATATCCTACAAAACCAAAGCAAATGAATTATTTTGATACATTAAACTTAGAGAAACAAACATAAAATGGCATGTCTGTGCTTGTATATTCCAGGGAATTAGCATGGGAAACAATTTGTGGAGGAGAAATGATTTGTTCTGTGTCGTGGATATCTATTTTGCTAGCAATTTTTTATCTCTTCTTTAAGTTTTACAATTGGCTTGTATTATATTGTTATCGTGGCCAGGGATATTATCACATGCCAGAGACCAGAGGACTCTGCCTTTCTGAGGAACAAACTGTCACAACCGTAAGAATTTTTTAAAATTTCATTTCTTTCTAGTATGGGTTGGTGGAGTTTTATTTTGTAGCTTGCTTATCGACCAGAGATTTATTTGACAATGAACTTGAAAATGTCCAGATTCGAAGGCGGCCCAGGTTTGGGACTGGTAACCGAGCTACGGATATGGTAACAGAGCCCTTCAAACTAACACGACGTTGTGAGGTGACTGCAATTCTCATTCTGTATGGCCTTCCAAGGTATTCTAGTCTACCTCACTTGGCTTTGTGTTTGAACTAGAGGGCAGGTGACTGCAATGCTCAGAAAGAAATAAATAATTAGAACTACTAAAAGTAAACCAATAATCTTCATTAGTAGAAAATCCAATGCTAATTGATTGCAGAAAGGAAAAATTATAGCAAGAAAGAGAGCACTCATCCAGAGCATACAAAGAACTTTGCTTGCATATATGTGAAATTATTTGTCTCCGAGGCAGTGGAAAAATGAGTTTAGCTCTGAGGGATTGGCTGTGTCAAAGGAAATAATGCTAGTTTGAACTTAATTTTACTCACTGTTCAAAGTGGTTCACTCAATTTTTCTTGAATCTGATAATTAAAGTTGTGAAACACACGAGGGAGATAATCTGTATCTCTGTAGACATGAAATTTTATGAGCCTAGAAAAATAGAAAGGAGCTTTAAGTGCTCGACTCTTGATTTGCTAGGCATCATGTTGCATCCCTGGGGTTGTATATGCCACCAAATTGTAAAAGAGAGATGAAGTTTGAGGACCCTGTGTTATACATTCTAATAATAATACTCTTTCACTCATCTGTAACTGTTCTATAAGATGAGAATTAAGTTGAGCACCCTTTTAAGAGTCACACACTTCTAGTATTCTCGTTCTGTTAATTTGTGTATTTGGTGGCCTACATTGTGCTAGAAGATGCTAATTTTGACCTCGCTGTACCTTTTTGGCAATTTTTTTAATGAGCTGTATCAGTTTTGCCATTGTAATTATCAGTTGGATGTTTATGTGCAATTGGATAACTGCTTGCACAGATTACTTACTGGGTCAATCCTTGCTCACGAGATGATGCATGGTTGGATGCGACTTCAAGGTGCTTTTTTTCCCATCCCATGGTGTTTAGAAAATGATCTTCTAATATTCTTTTTGTGTGATTTTGTGCATCATATGCACACAGCAATTCATTCAATCAAATGTTAAATAAATAAGAAAACCTTAAACATTCTGGAGACCTTAACGTACATATTTTTTTCTTTTCTAGGTTACCGAACTCTGAGCCCAGATGTTGAAGAAGGTATTTGTCAGGTTATAGCACACTTGTGGCTAAATGCCCAGCTCAGCCCAGGTGATAATGTTTCATCATCGTCATCATCATCTGCCTCTAGAACATCAAAGAGGGCAACAAGACCTAAATTTGAGAAAAAACTTGGGGAGTTTTTTAGACACCAGATTGAAACAGACACTTCCCCAGTTTATGGAGATGGATTCAGAGCTGGACAGCGAGCAGTACAAAAATATGGCCTTCGAAGGACCCTTGATCACATCCGCATGACTGGGAGGTTCCCATACTGAAGTCTTGCAATGCAGAGAGTTAAAAAAACTTGGCCTTTCCTATTAGAACCTAAGGTCCAAGCAAGTAGGAATCAGCTCTCTAAAGAGTAGTTTCTAAGAACTAATGATTTTTTAAACCTGTTGCTGTGGCTGTGGCCGTTTTACTCTTGGGTATCTGATCCTTTATTGGCTGACAGCGGTTCCATTTTAATTACCATTTCATTATTTTTTTTAATGCTCATTTATGCATACTTACTGTTCACAACATCTAGTGATTTTATTTTAAAACAACTGTAATTTCAATTACTTTCGCTTCCACAGGTAGTACACTGATTTGTTTACTCGAGAAAAAGAAAAAGAAAAAGAAGGTAGCCGATTTGGCAGATTTTCATAAAATTGCAGAAGCTTGCTTTCATGCAAAAAGAGACTTTGGTCTTATTATGAGTGTCTAGAGATGCAAAATTAAGGACAAGCCATCATTTGATGAAACTCATGGAAATCAAGCACTCCATTACCATCAAGATCAAAGACTCGGATCATTGCAACACACTCCTCGTATGATCTCACATCCCCTAGACGGTTTAACATCAGTTGCAATCCTCTTGGCGTGATGCATCCTGAACCCTTGTCAACTTCATAAATCTCAAAAGCTCTTCTAAGATCATCATCCACATCATTGTTCCCTTCCAGCAAGTTCACAAACTCTCTGAATTCCAACAAGTTGTCCCCATCGGCGTCAAAATCCTTGATAATGCTCTGAACCTTACCCGGTGACATGGATTCACCTATAGACGCGAAGTATGATCGAAGTTCCTCGACTGAAATCTTACCATCTCCATCAGTATCAAAGTGACGAAATACTTGTTGAAGCTGCTCGTCCTTGGTGTTGTATTTTGGCGGTGTAACAGGAAGAGATGGTGAGGAGATTGGGGATTTGGGTTTTGAACGAAGACTAGGGAGGCTAATTAGCTTCAAACTCTTATTGGAAAACCATTTGAAGGGCCTGGAAAAACTAGCAGTTTCCATTATAGAAACGAGGGTCATTCCATCCGCATTCTGCAACTACTTATATATGTAGGGAAAAGAAGAAATTGCGTGATATGTAAGAGGCAGTAATTGCATGGAGGTGCAATGTAGCTTCCTGGCTTACTTTATTTTTCCTGAAGAGATGACTTTTTGGTAGAAAGGAAATTTATTTTCAAAAGAGACTGGAAACTATTTCAGGTTGCGTTTGAATGGAGAGTGACTGGACCATTGAATTGAATTTATTTGCTTATCTTATTTGGTTTTTCTAGATATTTCCTTCCATTCCAGGAATCACAACGCCATGAAAGACTTCCTTTTTCCTCTTCTTACCCACTACTTAACCATTCACACCAATTAAACTGATTTAAATCATCAAAGCTATTGAAATACCTCCCTGAAAAGCCAAAGTTTAAAGGGAGCTCACTGTTTTCAATGTCTGAATCAGCAAATCAAAGTCATCAGAATGACTATGAAAGCGGAAAATGCTAGCCAACCATGAAAATTCACGCTAACATTTGACCTCATGACACAGCCAAAGTCCGAGACAATCAATCAAAGCAAGCAAAGTTCTAGTGTGTGTTAGAACTTCTTAGAAAATAGAGGAAAAGAAAAAGGAAAAGGTTGGTTGAACTTGAATGTTTGGGTAACAGATTTACCGCCCGCCCAATCGGGTGAATCTTAAACACACCCATTCTCATGGCTGTACCGTCTTCAGCTAAGCCGATGCTCCACTTTATATTCAGGAGTCCCACTAGCTACTAAGTGAAGGACAGAGCCCACATTTCAAAAGCCCAATGTCAACTAAAACTCAGAGGGGCCAGAATGACAACAATCGCAAGGGAAGACGAACAGTGTTACAGTCTACAGTGACCAGACCATCGAGGAGCCGTTCAATAATTCAACTTCACGTTCCGGAAAAACCTTGGAAAAATGCACTCATTGATCCAGAACTTATGGATTTTGATGATTGATGCTGTTTCTTAATCAACATCATCAGAATATGTATCTCCTCCAATGCCTAGGTACTTTCCAGTGTCCAGTCATCGCCGCCTTCTTCCTCATCTCCGCCAACGCAAATTCCTCCTCCTGTCTCGTTTCCTCCATTGGAAGCCTGGCCACGAATACATGCTAGCCCGACCCGAAATGTTTGACTGCATCACCGACCTCTTCGTCCTTGGCCGTTTCGATGCCGTCAACGAACTTTCTTTTGATTTTTCAGATGATCTCCTCTGTTCTGTTCTCCAAAAACTAAGACTAAACCGTAACGCTTCCGTACTGCGTAGGTTTCTTTAGAGTAACGTCGAAGCAGCAAAATTTCAGGCCAAACCTCAAGTCTTATTGCAAGATTATTCACTTTTTGTCACGTGCTCGATGTACGATGAAACCAGAGCTTATTTGTACGAGTTGGTTGGTTTATGCAAGAACAATTATGCAGGGTTTTATAATTTGGGATGAGCTTGTTCGGGTTTATAAGTTTTTTACATTTTCACCCCCTGTTTTCGATGTGATATTGAAAATTTATGTTTAGAAAGACATGTAAAAGAATGCATTACATGTGGTTGATAACATGGGAAAATGTGGCTGCCTGAGTTTGAGGTCTTGTAATTGTTTGTTAAGTAATTTGGTTAAAAACAGTGAACTTCTGTTGCATAGCTTGTTTATTAGCAAATGATTAGGATTGGGATTGTGCCAGACGTTTTTACATGTTCGATTATTGATAATGCGCACAGCAAAGAGAAGAGAGTGGAAAAAGCTGTGGAGTTCGCGGAAGAAACGGAGAATTTAGGGTTTGAATCGAATGTGGCGACTTATTATAGTTTGATTGATGGGTATGTTAGTTTGGGAGATATTAAGGGTGCGGAAAGGGTGTTAGCTTTGATTTGTGAAAAGGGGATTTCGAGAAATGCAGTTACCTATACCTTGTTGATAAGAGAATTACATATTTTCGACAAGATGAAGGAGCTGGGATGTTTGCTTGACAAAATAACATATAGAAGCTTCAATGATGGTTATTGTAAAGTTTGAAGCATTGAAGAAGTTTTGAAGATTAAGGATGTGAAGGAAAAGGAGGGAATTTTTCCTTCACATCCTTCGATTGAAATGTATAATTCTCTTATTGGTGGAGCTTTTAAGGCTAGGAATTAAGTATCAATTAAGTATCGTGAGGGATCTTCTTGCTGAAATGCTGACTATGGTATTATACACTAGTATTGTAACTTTTGGAACTCTTATTACTGGTTGGTGTGATGTAAGGATGTTGGATAAAGCTTTTAATGCATATTCTGAGATGACTGAAAAGGGGTTTGTTCCCAACATAATTATTTACAGCAAAATTGTCAGCACCCTGTAGAGGCTTGGTAGGGTTGATGAAGCAAATATGCTTTTGCAGAGGATGGTGGATTTTGATTTTGTTCCAGGTATCAAATTCCCAGAGACCAATGTTATTGGTTTGGATGCCCATAAAATCACTAAGTCCCTTGATCAAAGGGCTACCCAACAATGTGGTATACAATATAGCTATTGCCAGGCTATGCAAGTCTGGCAAGGTTGGTGATGCAAGAAGGGTTTTCTCATTATTGTTGTTTACAGGCTTTAGTACAGACAATTTTATATACTTTACTGGCTATGCAGCTGTTGGTGATGTCAATGAAGCTTTAAAGTGATGAGATGAAATGCTGAAAAGAAATCTTGTTCCAAGCATTGCCACATTCAATGCTCTAATAAATGGTTTGTGTAAATCAAGAAGACTAGGTCGGGCAGAGTCTTTTCCACAAACTTCTTCCAAAAGGTTTAACTCCTAATGTTGTTTCTTATAACATATTGATTGATGGCTACTGTAAAGCTGGTATTACCCCACAAGCCTTTAGTTTGACATGCAAAATGATGAAAGAAGGCATTGGTCCTCCAACTCTACCTTGATAAAATCCCTTTGTGAGCAAGGAGATACAGAAGAATCTATGAAGCTGTTAGATCCAATAAGTCAGTCAAGTTTGGATCAAAATCTTTTCATATACTCAAAGTCGATGCAATGCTATGTCAAATGTGGAAATGTAGTGAAGATCTCCAAGCTTCATAATGTGATGCATCTTAGCTATTTACCTGAAGGTGTTGCCTCTGATAAACAAACGAGGTTAACAGGGTCCTGCAATCTTCATAATACATGTGGAGTTTCTGAAGCTGCATGTTAATGAGTAGTCAGGGATTTGAGAAGTTTGGCCATTGCCTTCGGAGTTTCAGACTTTATGATGGGAGGATGTGCTTGTCAGTTGATCCTCAAAGCCCATGTTATTGTATTCAGAACACAAATATGTTTGTGATGAGAAGTAACATAAAGTTTACAATGATCTTTTTTACGTGCCAATTGAACATATTATCAAGGGCAAGAGAAAAAGCACAATTTATTTAAAATATATTTTTCTGACGTTTTAATTAAATTTTTTAGTATATTAAAAAAATCACATGGACATATATTTTAATTAATTTTTATTGTTAGTGAATCTTAAGTATAAATTTTACTGTTAGTTATTGATTCCTTTAATCATTGAATCAAACTTCTTTAATATGAATTTTAGTTTTTTGGAGTTTGATTTCTAATTCTAGTTGTTGGGCTTTGAGATTAGTTTTCTTAGGGTTCACATCAGTTTGCTTCTTCTTTGCAAGACTGGACTGTAAGATGGTTCTCACAGTGTAGGATCTAATTTGGCCCATGTATTAGTTCCAGAATTTGATTTCTAACCATCTCAGAAAGCAGACAGTCTCATACATTAGTTCCAAAATTTGATTGCTAACTATCTCAGAAAACAGAGTCTGGAGGGCCTCTTGTTTTTCTCATAATGCCATAAACGCACTAGCTCCCATGCAAAGGTATAAACTAGCTTTCCCTTTTAGTTGTATGTTTACACCATTTGGATTCATCAAATATTCTCCTGTCGTTTTTAGCAATTTCCTTGCGTCGGGTAGGTGCCTCTGGTTTTGTTTGCAGAAAATTTGAGGAGCGGGGAAGCACCAATTTTCTTACATGTACTAGAGTTGTAATTGGTGGGACTCAAGAATTTTTCAGAAGGGAATCTTCTAAGAGTGCTTCAGAGTTGTCAGTTTTGATGCTTGATGATGCACCATTCTGCAAACATTGGGGAGTTTGGTATGTATTATGGTTTTAGTCTTTACCTTCAGTTTAGCCTTGGACTAAGTTTTCAGTGTAGATTTTTGACAAAATGGAATTGCAGACATCTATATAAAATGCTGATTCTTATTATTAAAGAATTGTGATTTCCTTGTAATATGTAGCACATATTGAACATTTAAGTGGGAACATGTCAGTAGTAAGTTCATTCTAGTAAGGGAAGAAATCTGTGGCCATTACTAAGTCAGTCTGGGACATCTATTTCGGATGCCATGGTTTTTCTTTTGTTTCATTTGTCCACTCTTTTTTCCAAACATAGGATCCCATGGCTTGACAAACCACTTGATCAGCTGAGAAAGGCAATTCGTCACCACCCTTACTTGAAGAAAGTTCTAGTATTCTGTAGCTTCTTTCGGTGTTTGAGTTGTATTAGGTTGCAGCATCAACTCTTTGTGGTGCCCTTCATCAATTTCTTTTTAAGTTCTGGCAAATAGTGGAAGTGCAAGGGTGAATGTCACAATAGACGCGTGGGTATTTAAACACCTTATATTGTGCATATTAACTTAATTAAGTGTCAGGATTGATGTGTTTCTGAATGTTGCAATCTTATTCCATATTATGGTTTTATAGCCATGCATCATAGCTAGGAGCGAACATCCACATAAGCTCACTCCTACACTTTTGATTGGATTCCGTTAGTATGATGAGCAAACAAAATTAAGATGTGCATTTGGGGAATAAAAGCATGTTTTTGGAGGAGGTTTGCTGTTATGGCATTACTAAATTTTGCTCTTATTGAAATGTTACACGCATGTCCCAGGTACTTCTTCAACTGCTAGAAGCACTGTTAACGCATTTCATCGTGTACTAAGGATCATTTTGAGGTGCTGGCATGTGGAATGTTGACCAACTTTCCACCGCAGTTGGGTGTCCAGAATGTTTGTTTCCTCGTTATCTCCCTGGGAAGCAGGCTGAGTCATTCTTAAGATGGGCTTTGAAAAACAGAATGTACCGTTGCCACTGACTGCATAGACTCGTATTTCCACAGCTGTATTGTGTTTTTAATTTGTACATTGCGTCTTCTGTTATGTGATCCATTTGCAAATATAATTTTGAATGTTATTCTCGAGGAATTCTGGAAAAACTCTGGTTCTGACAGCTTAAACCTTGATATGAAACTGGTTTTGACATTCTGGCTCTTCTGATTTTGACTCTTGTAAGAGAAGGGTGAAAGTGTGAAGACTTTCCCCCACATATATATATATATATATATATATTATCTGTATCGGAATGGAGAATCATTAATTTGATCCATGAAAATCAACCGTGCATGCATATCATTATTATTTGGAACAGTATCGTTTAGTTTTGCACCATCCACTTGAAATGTCTGGATAGACGAAGTGACCCAGTTCAAATACTTATAGAAAGCTAGAAAGCAAAGCATCCCGGAACCTACAAGGTACTACCTGTCGAAACCCAACCCCAAGCTCTACCTAATGTAGCTTGGAATCACGAAACATTATCTGTCAGTATCTTACCATATTTGTTGAAGAGGAAACGAATAAATATAACCCACCATGTCTCTTTCAGTCCATTCCATTCTAGTGAATACAACAGAAGAAAGAGAAATAACTAACCCGTTTTAGTTGACAAGTAAGTCGGGGCATCGGCCCTTTTGATTCTGGGTTTCATTGAGTTGCTCAGTCTCTCTCATGTTGAGATGTAAAAAGCAAAACAGACTGATAAATGCCTCTTATCTTATCTGAATCGACCCTCTAGAAGACTTAATAAAATGTGAAAAATTAGGAACCTTGACAGTTAAATGAACTAAGACTCGACAGTATGAAAATTATGGTCGGGGAAGAAGTAGGTGGGAATTGAAAGCAAGTATATACACCTATGTCGTCACAATCACAGCACATTCATGTTCTAAGAATATAAAGCTTTACCAATTTTTAAGCAATCTTTCTTTCAAATTAACATCCCAACATGACTTGAAACTTTATATGGTTGAGATGCATATCCATGCCATCAGCAGCGATGTCACAGACTTAAAACGTAAAATCCTAATTGTTCAGTAGAGTAAACTCTCTTGTTGAAAACGAGTGTTCATCAGTCAGGTTGTCATTAATTTGGTTGGAAGAAAAGGCAAGTACATCAAATATAGAGAAAACAAATTGTCTCTAATACTTGCAGGAACTCCACCAGTTACTTCAACTACATATGAAAACGATATGCTGAAATGCATTCCTCATCTTAATCTTACACAGAAAACAACTTCATGATATATAAAACATCAGGAGCAACTCTAAAGTTGGTAGACAGAAGGGAAGTGTGTGGCTCATGTAACTGGTACATAAATTACTTGAAATTCCAGGCACGTTCACGGAGGGTAGGTACCTTTCAAATTAACAAGCGAAAGAAGACCTCAAAAGGAATGGCTGATGTTTCCAGTAAAATTAACTACCACTCCTCAAACATACATTCAGTTCTGGCGATTGCTTTTCTTGATTAAACAGCTAGCTATATGCAACCATTCATATCCTTAAAATGACATTTGATAGACCTCTTTTGACATGAAACTGCATAATCAAATCACAAGATTGATGATACCCATTCGATCACTTCATGTTCTATTGCTTATTTTATTCTCAGAAGTCAATTGCTGGCTGCACTTCATTGTCATGGGAGTGTTTGACAGGTAAATGAGCTCTCATAAAACATTGTTAAAGCATAGGGGACCTTAACCATGTCCTTATGTTCTTTTTCTCCATAGGTGGAAATAGAATATAACTTTCTTATCTATTCATTCATTTTGATTTTTGAGTAGTTGGCACTGATGCTGTAGCATGAATCAGATTGATCAAACCCCACATAAAACAAAACAAGACACAAATTGTAATTTGTTTCCAAATAACATGTCCAAAAAATAATATTAATACATAAATTTAGTAAACAATTTCTCTCTCTTTTCTTTCAAAATAAAAAAAATAATATAAGTAATATGGTAAGATCATCTATTTAATAAAAAAATTTATTTATTAATAATAAATAATTTTAAAAAAAAATTATAAATTTTTTTATCATATTAATTAAAAATAAAATTTATTTTTAATTTTTTTCATCCACCATTATTAATAAATGAATTTCTCTTTTTTATTGATTAAATAGTCTTATTATATTACTTATGTCGATATAATAAAACTATTTCAATTATAACTCTCCTTTCAAATTACACATATCTCTGAAGTTGATGTACTACGAAAAGTTATAATTCAAATCTCTAATTTAAGTATTAGTTTATAAAAGAGTATTAAATCTCACACAAATGAGTAAGTTATAATTAATTAATTTTTTAATTAATATTAATTTATGATAAAATTATTTTATTTAAAATTTTTTTAATTCATAAGTTATCCATGCACCCAGTAATAAATTGAAGAAGGATGAGTTGTGAAACGGTAATGGAGTCTTGACCCATTTACCATATCCTCGCAATGACATTTTCTTATATCAGATAAGGGAAGAACAGAAGTAGGTTCTATGCATAAATATTGATGATCTATGAGGCGAGACTCATGCTGTGGATTAAGAATTGGTTGCTTCTTCTCTTGTCAGGATTTGATTCCCAACAAATGCGGTTTTGTTTTTCAGAAGTAGTTTTTTAGGATGATTATTTTAATTTGAAGTCTAACAGAAAAGGAGTGCAAGAAAGTAAAAATAAGAACATATATATATATATATTTTTTTTCGGACAAGTTAATATGTTTATTTTTTTTCGGACAAGTTGTGCCTTGTGACTTTTAGTTTCAGAATTATGTTTTATTATTCTGTCCGGATCAAGTTTCTGTGGGGTCTTGTCCTTAAAGACTTTTGATAATGACTTCCGTAATTATTACTCGTTAACATGTAAAGAACACGATCTTCAGGTTTTTATTGTATTATTATTACTACTTGTATTTAAATAAGAAAGACAGATCTAAATCTACTACCATCCGTAATTGTACTCGAAGTCGTAGATTCCAATAGGACCACCCACTCAAAGACTTGTTCTCCAATCATGTGCCGTACATAACTCGTACCTAATAAATGCGAGCCACGCGTCATTAAGGGAAACTCCCCCGTAAGCTCCCATGGCTGGTGGGGTTGCCCTCCACCGACACTCCGATTTTTACAGGGTGCCAGCATTTTGAAAGTCGAAGAAAAGGAGTCGTAAGTAATTGAAGCCACGATTCAAAGTTCAAATTCAAACCAGTGAATAATGGTTAAAATTCAAATTTTCTGTCTTGTCGAAATGGAGTTGCTGAGACATCGAGCATCCGAAAAACTGTTGTCTTAACTAAAAAACTGTAGAATTATTGGGGAAGGCAATGGGCAGCAGCAATTTAAATTAGGGGTTACTTCCCACTTGGCGCAAGGTAGGGTTGATGTATACAGTCTAGTTGACATTGAATATTAACAAGATTCATTCAACGCAGCAATGAAATTTATGAAATAAACGTGTTTGGCTCTCCATTTCAATCATGAAGAGTTTTGATTTTATTAATCAATGGCAACTCTAATCAGCTGGCAAAAATGTCTTTCCAGCCGCGTAAATCCAAACCCTGCCCAAACTCAATTCAATGAAATGAAAGAGATAATAATTGTACTTATTGTTAGTTGAATTAAATGTCATATTCACAGAGGAGAGAACCCATGGCTTCTTCATCTATCAGCTGCAGTATAATCAAACACCTCTGAAAATATATATGAAAATATGAACCGCTATGTACATTTATTAGCCATAGAATAATACAAAAATGGAAAGTAAATCGACAGGAGAACAGAATATTATTTACAGATTAAACATTTTGTTTTGATTTTGTCTTAGAAGACTCTCATACAATTAATCCGATTGAGATGTCCGTTTTTGTTCTTCTGGATTTTTATCCTTATTGACTGTTACACACGTTTCCATTGGAATGTTCAGTAAAAATTGAATATTATACCTGTATGTTCTACAATTACAAACCCCTCTTCCTCTTTCATCTGGTGAGAGCTGCTCGCATTGACATCCTCAGATCTTTCATCTTCCGTGCTTGCACTTCAAACTTGGCATATTCTTCGTAGAAGGCACGATAATGTTGAAATCTTTCTGTCAAGAATCCAGAGTGAATGGAGTTCGCAAGAGATCGTAAGGCGCCCAGAGCACATCCAACGGACACGGACGGTTCGCATCCAATCTAGCCCACGGCTTGCCTTTCCCACTCCAATGCAAAAGACTAACTGGACCCGGATGCAAATTCCTACAAAGACCTCTGAAATTATCTCCTCCAAGTCCATGCTGGTTCCACCTGTGATCCACAGGCACTATATTTCCCGCAAAAACCAGCAAAAATGGCGGCAATGAACCCAGCTCGTATATTCTCATTCTCTTTTGAACTTCCATCCATTCTTCAATCTTCTTCGTGTAATCCCCAGCTCTCCACCGATTAAGATCGATCACCATCACTCCAGTGTTGAAGTAACAAGCATGGCGGTTCGCAAAGGTCAGTGACAGTGCGGGATTGGACCAAAACGTGGGCGTAAAATATGAAGTGAAATTAGCATTGCAATATTCTGGAGCAGCCAACAGTGAGTTGTTGCCAAGATCAGTAGCTGCAAGTTTGGCAATATCATCAACGAGGACTAAATCGGAGTCTAGATAAACGACCCGTCGTACGCATAAAGGTATAAGATTGGCCAGGTAACTGCGGGCGTAGTTTAGAGGGCAGTCCAGAGCTGAACGGATTGATGTAGAAATGAGTCCCGACACCGATGAGACATCAAAAGGGTAAACACGGAATTTAAGATAAGGGAAAGAGGAGGAGATGGTGGCGCGTAGAAGTGACGCGTTGGCGGAGGTGGAGGCAACGAAATGGAAAGCAATATTTTGAGGACAAGAGGAATGTTGTAGAACTGAGAAGACGGCTGCCATGGAACCACGGATGTAGGCAGCGTCAAGGGTCATTGCCACATGAACTGCTCGATCGGAGCAGAAAATGAATGCATCGTCGTCGTCTAAATCAGCAACGACCGAAGGGCATTCGGGTGAGTTGTAGAACTGCGGAGCTTCTTTGAATTGCTGACTGATAAATATCGCAGCATCGGCATAAACAAGCGCGAGGCAGAGAAAGAAGAAAAGAGATAGGAGGAATGACTTAGGAGGAGCCATAGTTGGTTATCCAAATTCTGAAAGAAGACCGAGACAGGTTTGTTTTTATATACGGACAGACAGAATTGAGGTTTAAAAAATTTAAAACACGGTTTTGTTTTATAAATAAAAAGGGAAAGGAAAGGAAAGGAAAGGTGGCTGGGCTGCAGAGCAGAGTCCCTGAGACGGATGGGGGAGCTTGGTCAGGAACTTTCTCAAGGAAGGTCCTACGTCTCTGTCTTGCTTCCTTCCAAGTGATTTTGTACAACATTTATTAAAATTAAATGCATTTATTAACAGTGTTAGCCCAGCTGAAGAAAAAGAAAGAGGGCCGGCCAAGTGTCCGATGTGATGTTGGTTATAAGGTTTAAGAGCCCTACCTGCTCCTGCTTGATTACAAGCAGTAAACAGTATCAATTAGAAGAGAATACAACAACGTTACACCAGGGGGTGTGATGAAAGCCATAATTGATTAGTTTGAAAGAAAAAAAGAAACAAGGTTTATTATTATCATTATTATGTAACTTAAGATTGGCTCAGGTTTGGTGATGCTTCGTCGTCGTTTTACAAAATTTTCTTTTACATACGGTCCAACTATCGCAATCAGAGAAAACTACCCTCGAGCGAGTAACCACCGAATGTCCAGGCTTTTGTAATCTCATATAATATATATACATATTCCAATTTACTTTAATTTTATATATTTTTTATACTAATTTTTAAATTATTATATTTTTAATAATTAAAATTAAATTTAATATTTATAATCTTAAAAAATATATATATATAAAATTAAAGAGTCAACTTGAATTTAAAATAAAAAAATAAAAATTTAAAATATTAAATATTAATTTTATTTTAAATTAATAGTAACAAAGTCTCTATCTATAGATTAAAAAAATAATAACCCCATTTGGAATAAAATAAAAACAATATGTAAGACGAAAATTCAATGAAACGCATTATTAATTGATGTCAAACCCCACTCTCAAGGAAAAATCAGTAGCTCCGTTATTCTTCTCCTCGTTTTTGGTAAACTGTTCGTGATTTACCATTGATACCTTGACACACTGGTCTTGCATGCAAGCCACGCTCTGTTATAAAGAGTTCATATGGGTAACAGGGCAAGAACTAAGATGTTAAGCTAAGTTAAAACCCTTTCTGGCTGGCGTCGGCCCATAATTCTGAGCAGTAAATCGGAAGAAAGGAGACAAGTATGTGTAGCAAACAGCAAGGGCAATTAGCATTCCAGATACACTGTCTAACAAAACACTCATTGCAACTCATGGGATTGTGCATGGGCAAGCAACACCAGTACAAAAATTACACGAGATAAAGAGGGGGATGAGATCATTTTCCATGAGCCTGAGCTTCAGCTTAACAACACAAAATATTAATGAACAACGTTGACACTGTCCACAATCACCGACGCATGAAACACAACCTCAACGTGCGTGGGTCACGATGGCTGTCCTAGAAGTATAAGTTAAATGACATGCACATGCATGCTCCTTCTTCTATCTAACAAGTACATCCAAGTCGGTGATCAGTACCAAATCAATCTCATTATAGCATTTACTAACACTTGCAAAAGAAGCTTCTTGAATTCCTCTTCGTCGTCGTTTCTTCTTGCCTATTTTACCTAAAGTCGTCTCTTGATTAAGTCAAAGTCTTTGTATTAATAATTAATGTAATACTTTGTCATTCATCAGCCTTAGAAGTCAGTGAATTATATATCAAGCTTCGCATGTTTCTCATGAGGATGACTTTTAATTTTATAATGTGGAAGCATTCTACAAGCAACCCAATCCTCCCTTGGTCAGTCTACTAAAATGTAAAATATTGAATGAGCTTATCTCCTCCGACAGTGACTTCGGCTCCTGTCCTAACAAATCATTGGTACTAAGAAGGTAATTTAATTTTATATTCAACTACCCGGCTAGACATTCGCATCAGGATAGATAATCAAAACTCAGATTTAATACAAGAATAAAACAGAACTGTCTTCGGGTGCACAAACCACAAGCTTACAAGTATTCAGTGTCTCGGAAGTAGAATCGACCAGCCCATGTGCTTAAAAAGTTGGGCAATTGGAATTCGGGGCCACAATCTAAAATTTATCTTTGAACTGGTGGATCGCAGCATTCATGAACCTGGGTCAAAGTTCAGAACAAAAGCCATTTCTGGACCACCTGTCGCAAAGTAATGTCACAATAACAGCAACAGTTCATTCTCAAAAGTAAGAACCAAAGCAAGCATGCATGTGTCCTTTGCTTTGGGACCTACCATCACCGTTTGGGGCATATCAGAATTTCCATCTAATTGCCAATTATCTAGGACAATGACGAACCAGATTTCTGGATGATTCTGGATCGACTCGTAGTAAGCTAATCACATAATCTGATGCAGACTATACCTCAATGGATCATTGGATCCAACAAGTCCCTGTAATAATTAACAAATTACCTTCTCTAAAAGCCGCATAACGCAAGGCATGCAGTCATACCAAACAGCAAATTCACGTAATAAGCTAACAGTCTATTTCGTTGTTTGATGAGAAACAGAAGCCAAGAAAGGAAGCCATCTCTACCACTAAGAAATGCAATATGTTTTGTATTCTTTCTACATCCACCTCTACAAAAATGATCAAGAAAGACGGTAAACCAGCTTCTAATTCCTATGTTGGATCTCTTTGTTCACACCCAAGTAAGGTCTCCTTAGCTTGGGCAAAGATGGACCTTAGAAGAACAGGGACAGAAGTCTCCTTCGCTCCTCCAGGCACCGCACACAGATTTGCTCAATCAATGTGTATGGCCAAATGTAGTGCAGTACTGTTGAAGGCACTTCTCCGCCCCTTCCCAGCAACTGGATCACTCGGGTGTTTTACCAAAAAATGAAAAAAAAATGCACAGACTGACTTACCATGTAAAACAAGGAAAATATGCATGATTATATATCAAAAGAAATATTAAATTACTCAATACAAATTGGATGCTTGGATAATCATTCTGCTGCCAGTCATCTATTCAGTTTCACCACCGAACATAAGAGATATAAGGAATTCTATTAAACTTGAAATTTCTTCTGAACCTTAATCACATGAATCCAGCAAACAAATCCACTCAAAAAAGATAATTATTACTAACAGGTACAGGAAAAGAGAGATATCAAAATCAAAACAAAAACAAAGCTTGATAACAAAACTCGTACTCATTACATTGAAGCAACCAGACCACATTGTCTTTCATAATTGGATGCATATCAAGGTCTGTATAACCAGGTAGCCAAACCAATTCCCAGCGATATATGGTCACTATGAACCAACTCCAATCATGACTCTTGAGTCCAAACCGCTAAGCACCATAAGTGACTTGCTACAATTATTACCCCAGAATACAAGCCAAAAAAACTGACCCAGCCACTTGCTAACTTCCCACAACAAACTGGTTACTTTAACTTTATTAGGAACTGCACATTATGACAAAATTTTCATGTAAACCAAACAAATTGACAAATATGAATATCCATTCTTTTTGCAGACACTATTTTCTTACACTGCACAAGTGAAAAAAAACTTCACTCCATTCTTTTTCCACCAAATTGAACAAACAGAAGCAAAAACCCATAACAATATGTTTTTAACACAATAGAATATTAACACGCCATTAATTGGTAAGACTAAATGCTAACAGTGACAAAGGAAAATAGAGTTGTACTATACTGCATTGCTGCTGCCATATCATACTCTGCCAGTTATGATCGATTCCAGGCATATGTGCGGAGAAAGCAAAGGATTTTGCCAAACAAAAACTGATACAATTTGCATTCCACATGCTAATTGCAAAACTAAAAGAGGTCTAGATGCATTATATAAACAATTAGTCAGTCATCCCAGGTTAAGAGAAAACAAACTAAAAAATTTACATACACATGATCAAATTGCAGATCTCTACTGCGAATAAGAGCAAGAAGAACACAAAAACCAATCAACAAAGTAGTCTTTTTAGATAACGATACTTTTGCCTTTGACCTGGATGCTGGGGATATCCATGTGCATGACCACCACGAAATGAGTTTGTAAACCCACAAGGAAAGCTAGCAGCAGGACCATACATTGCAGGATTCTGGGAACCCATGCGCCTGAGGTTAAACAATGAAGGGATGACACCACAGAAGACCACTAATAAAGTGAAATTCCCAAATCTTGTTGTGGTCATTGGTGCAAACCCACCTGGGCCTCCCATAAAGCCAAACCCATGTTGATGCTGGAAATGATTTGGTTCAGGTGGAGGAGCAGTTTCAGGTCTCCGCCCTGCAGGACGATTTGGAATATTGACACCAGGGATGGACTTTGATATAGGGTCAGCTAATGTTTTTCCCCTACCATACAAAGGCACCAGCTTCTCCTCCTAAATGAGGGCCTTACAAACTGAGCATTCCCGATAATTTGAGTGAATATGGGGCCATTTATAAAGGCAGGGCCAGCAAAAAAGATGGCCGCACAAAGTTACAATTGGATCTTGAGCTATGTCGAAGCAAATATTGCACTCTAAGTTACCAGCTTCATTACTACTATTGCAGCTAGAAAACGAATGGTTTTGGGTTAACCAGTTCGTTGATTCCCCAAAACCACTTGCCATATCTAGACCACCAAAACTCAAATGCCTGTGAGGTCAGATAAACACCAAGAACGAAAAAATGATGAGAATATCCTTTGGTAGTAAATATAAATTTTTGGCATCAAAATCTGAAACTACAAAGAGAAATCTCTCTTGCAAGGTATAACTTTCAATTAAGTATAACAAAAAATAAAGACTAACCATATAATGAAGAGAAGAAACTAAAATTAGAGAAATGAAAATTTCTTACAGCAATTCACAAAACTTTACCAAAACTAACCAAAATCTTACAGAACTTCAAAATTTGGGGGTCATTTCCTCTTGTAAAACATGGCGGTACAATACTGGGTTTTAAAAGGGGTTTATTCTCCAGTAATTTCTGATTAAAAAAAAACGCATAAAATAATTGCGAACACCGAAATTTTCTGACACTGTATAGGATTCCATAATACAATTAAAACGCACAACTGGAACAAATTCAACCACCAATATTCCAGATCACTGAAAATCAAGAACCAAAGATTTATATGTGAATAAACGCAAATAAAATAACAATTCTATTCCAAGCTATTTAAATACAAGAACATGTAAAATCAAAAACTGCAGACCTTAAAATAGAGAGATCGACCGGCCGATTAGCAAACAAATCTATTCGCAAAGTCAAAACGGTGTATGCGACAAACTCTGATGATCCTTAGAATTTTGCTCAGATAAAATGTTACCTCTCGTTCTACTTCCATATTTACTCTAGCACTTGGTTTACGAATCGCCAAAGAGAGAGAGAGAGAAAAAACGCGCCAATGGTCCCAGCTGGCATCAATCTAATGGCCCTTGTACCCGTTCACTAACTGATCGTCCGATATCTCGCGCTTGTTTCGTATTAACGGTCGACGGTTTAAAAAAGCCGTAGTAGTCATATTAGTTGTTGGCAAATGTACTGCCCAGCCCGCATTGAAACGTCGTCGTTTCAACAGCATTCCCTCCAAAATCCACACCGAAGGAATTAAGCAGTGCAATAAACCCGGCTATAGGAATGCCACATTTTTCTTGTTCATGTGTGACACGTGTGGTGAAAAGGTACTAACTTTTCACGTGCAGACCATTGTTGACATCGTCAATGACAGTGTTCCCAATTGTTAGTTAAGTCCGTCAGGAGAAAAATCCCGAGAAAGTTCAGTTAATCTCGAGATAAGGGCCGGGTACAAATGTAATCTCCGGCCAATAAGAAAACAGAAACGCTGTCGTATAAATTGACCGTCAAATTTATCTACAAATATCTGCCTCACGTTTCTAAATTCCAATGCCTTATGTACACTCCTGGCCGGCCTACCATCTTTTCGTAATCTCCCTTTGGTCGGTTGCAGTTTTAACCAAACCATTTCTTTTCCTTCTCCTTCTTTAGAAAAATTCATTCTTGCCCAGGAATTACTTTCACGAAAAGAATCAACCAATCAAAGCGTTACAGTGGTCGCGATGCATGACGTTAGATACTGCTTATCGGAGCATCCAACAGTCGTTAACTTCCGATGGAATCACTCCCAATCCTGGGGCTCCACCTGGTCGTTTCTCTTTACAGCTATTTCAACCTACGTAGCCGCCGCCACCATCCTCCACCTCCTTCTCTCTCTTTCTCTCCGACGTAGCCGTCGGATCCCGCTTGGTCCAATCCCTGCCGTGCACAGCCTCGCTATCGCCTTAATCTCTGTCGTTATTTTCGTGGGCATTCTCCTTTCAGCCGCAGCCGAGATTCGTGACACCCGCTGGTTCTGGCGACGAACCAATACGACCGCGTTTCAGTGGTTACTGTGTTTCCCTCTCGGCACACGCCCTTCTGGCCGCGTCTTTTTCTGGTCGTATATTTTCTACCTCTCCCGGTTTCTTCATCTCCTTCGTACATTCTTTACAATCCTTAAACACCGTAAACTGACATTCTTTCAACTTTTCAACCAGTCCATGCTCATTTGCATGTCCTTTCTTTGGCTGGAGTTTTCCCAATCTTTTCAAGTCTTGGCTATTTTATTAACAACATTGCTGTATTCCGTCGTCTACGGTTATCGCTTCTGGACGGCAATTGGATTGCCAAGCGCTTGCTTTCCGTTTGTTATGAATTGCCAGGCGGTGTTGCTGGGTTGCAACTTGGTTTGCCATTTTGGTGTGCTCTTGCTGCACATTTTGAAAGGTGGGTGCAATGGGATTGGCGCCTGGACTTTCAATTCTGTGCTCAATTCTGTGATTCTGTTGCTGTTCATGAATTTTTACCTGAAGATGTATTTGAGGAACAGAAAAGCTGGCGATTTAAGTCAAGAAGAGGAGAGTTTATCAAGACATAGTTGCTGTTCCGATTCTGAAGACATGAAGAACGAGCACGCGAACGTTAAAGACAAGCAGAGGTGATTATGAGCTTCATTAATGGCTGATGGCTCTGGCTATTGCCATTTTTTTTGTTCTTTTGAGATGTACAGAATTGATGTACCATATATTAATATATCACAATCACGAGTCTTCAATTTGATCCACCTTTTTCTTATTATTATTGTTTAATTTTCAAAAATTGATATTTGAAAATTGAAATTGAAACTTAAAAAATAAGATTTGAGTTTATATTCTTTCTTATTTTTATTTAAATAAATAATAATACAATTAAAATAAATTAATTAAAATTATATTTTAAATTTTTTAATTTTTTTAAAAATATACCGTTAATTATTGACTTCATGTGATCTTCTACACGAGACAGAGAAACACAAGTATTGTTGTTGAAGCAAACGAGTAATAATACATGAACTGAACTGCATTTCTGAAGAAACAGCAGCTTTACTAATGATAATTACTTAACTTAGCTAATGAAGGCATCCATTTTCGTTCTCATAGCAATAATGATTTTATAAGGACAGCGGCTCGTTATTATGTATGAAGAAACTTTGTTGTATTCTCAGGATCTTGGTCAGTTTCCACACAATTTGAGACAGTGTTATGTTTATTTAGAATTGCATATATTTGTGTACCCTTCATGGTTTAACCTCTGTTATTAACTTCTGTTGAAGGTGATATGTTTCCTTGGAACTAGTTGTGTTACTGTTAGATGCCGAAGTTGTATCGGATATTCGGGATGCAGATCTAAATTGTCAGTAGATTACCTTTTTATTCATGTACCTGGTCCTTGGAAGTTAGAAATTCAAGTTCCGGAACCACTGTGGTTTTAAAGCATTCCCATGCAGAGTCATTGGAAGTGTTCAAATTGTCCAAATTATTCATTTGAACTGCTCAAATTCCCAAATTCTTTGTCTATGGAGCTATTATTGCCAGCAAGATTAAGAATACCATCCACCGTAGTCTGGTGTGCTGACCCTTCTTTTAAGCAGTTATACGAGGAGACCGATTGTGTCTTGGACCTTGCAGATAAAGTGATTCCACTTTATCAATTTTTTTGTTGAGCATTCAGCCCCCAACCAAATGTTAGATTGCCTTTGTAGCCTTAGAAACAGTATTTGTCGAACCTGAAACTCTCACCTGTTTCAGGTGTCATTGGCCTGCTGCCTCCAGAAATCAATAATCTTGAGGCTTTCTTAGATGATGTGTACCGATGCTCGGCCCTCCAAAAACATCATGTTCCGGACTTGGCTTGAAAACTCCAGTTTTTATTGAAATTGGTTTATTTGCTTTGTTTCCATTTGTTCTTCTCAAAATTGACACGGATTTGCATTTTATTTTTTTCTGTTTGAATGGAAGTGTTTTACTTTCTTGTAATTTTCACTTTTAGAGGATCTGTTCAACTAACTTGGAGGCACATTATTGCGGCTGCTCTGGGAAGGCAGATTTTTTGACCAGTTCGTGGAAGCTCATGGAAGGTTGCAAGCCTGATTCTGATACTGGATTAAATCATCGTCCTTTGACTCCTATTAGGATTTTCAGGGCTGCTGCCTTATGTTTCTAGTCCATTTTGGACCCATGATTGCCAGCATTTTGCGGTTTTTCCGCGTCCATTACTGTAGAAAGGCAACATCCTTCCTCCTCGGAACCTGCATTACTATCCCAGAGAGAACTTTTTTCAACTTTTAGCCAATCATAGAACCGTGATTGATTGGATGTACTTGTGGGATCTTGCTTTGCGAAAGGGGTGCCTGGGCGATATAAAATACATCCTTAAAAGCAGCTTGATGAAACAACCTGTCTTTGGTTGGGGATTTCATATTTTGTAGTTTATTTCAGTGGAGAGGAAGTGGGAAATCGATGAACCTGTCTTGCGCCAAACACTTTCTACTTTTATGAGTCCTAAAGATCGTTAAAGGAACTCATTTTCTGTACTGCATTTATACTCGTGTTCCAATTCCATGAGCTTGCATGTCTCTGCTTTATATAATTTTTGCTCTCCAATAAACTTTTCTTAATTTGATTAAGATGATACTCTTTCTTTATTGACCCCATGGATCTGGAATGGCTAGCAACTACAGACCATCAACATATAGATCCATGGAAATAATTACAGAACATCAACATGTATCATATAATGTATATTTAAACTACATTTGCCTTGCTCCTGGTATTGGCATGCACCAGTTGGAACATCTATATTTTGTCTCTACTTTTGATTCAGGGAACAGGAATGCAAGAGGAGCCGACAGTTTGCAGCTGAAGTTGGACTTCCTGTGCTCACTAACGTTCTGCATCTAAAAACAAGTGGCTTTTGTGTTTGCTTGGAAGCTCTGCGTAGCTCGTTGGATGCAGCTTTTGTTCAATATTCTTCTCCTGTAAATATAGTTCCTACTGCTAATATATGAAGATGGTGTAAAGTATGTTTGATAAGTTATACAGATGCAACCATACGCTCACAGAGACACACTAACCACCTTGGTGTGTGACCTTCTCCCGATGCGATCTTCTTCTGCTTGATAATGACCCGGGAAACCAACTGTTGCTCTTTGTAGCCTGTTGGAAAACCCAATATATTTATTAACCGCACATAAGAATGTCTGAGGGCAGATCATTTCATTGATTTATGAAAAGTAGGCATGACACCATGCATGCACCAAGAAAATGGCTCATTATTTCGGCTTCCACTTGCTTGATAGTTCCTAACTTCATTTAAATAAAGGGAATTTGTTAGGGGTAGGACAGCCTATCTTACACCAAAAGAGAACTGTGTTCAGTTTAGACTAACCATTTTATGCATTCACAATTTGTTCACCTCTGTGTGTGTATGTTGAAATAGCTCCTTCTAACAGTTACGTATGATCTCATGTTCTCACAAAATTTATGATGCGATTATTGCATGCAAGGATGGTTAAATTTTAGAGAACTTAACTCGCTGATTTTAAGAGAACGAGGAAGATGATGAACTCGTAAAGAAAGTTACTGAAGTTAAAAATAGACGGCTTACAATTTACAATGACAAAGTATAAATATATATATATATAGCTAGATGAGCAAAAGGTTGCCCTAAAAGTTAGAAGTAGAAAGACTGAAAATTTATGCTGTAGCAGGCTCATGGCACCACAAATTGCAGAGTCTGTATGCAGCTGCCTTTAGGATCAGAATCATACATAACTGAAGGTTTTGTCTTTACTTGGTGAAGGCTGAAACTAGCATGCAAGAGTCTGGGCAAAAGTGGGCTTCATTAAAGTTGAGACAATGTCTTCAGAGTGGATCCTTCAGACGTTCACGTTCATGTTCGATGTATCCCCGTTAAAAGATCCCGGCATCTGAAATTGATGCTGCTGCTTGGTTGCAAATTTCGGGGCTCAAGGCCAGTTTCCAAACCGAGGCCCAGACTGCTCTATGTTTGAATGTCCTTTTGTTCAGTAGTTTGGAAAACTTGCTATTGGGCATGAATGGCACAAGGAAAGAAAGCCTTTGCTGCCCTGACCTGTAAGACTGGAAACTTTGTCTCTGAAATTATGGATATTCAGAATGAACGTGCTCAATCCAGTCTTCCAAGAAGGCCGTCCTTCATGCCCAATAACAAGCTACAAGAAGGGTTATATTTCTTATAGATTTGAGACGGATAAATTTAAGAAAAAAAAATAGATAATATATTTAATAATAAATAATTTAAATATAAAATTAATTTATAATTTTTATTAAAATATAATTTAAATTATTTATTATTAAATATATTAATAAAAATAAAAAGATTAGAAAGGGATCAACTCCATTTCTTATATCATGTATTCAAAGTTGTTAATTAGTGTTTGTAATTGGTCTGGTAGTAGGCTGAACTCTGCCAATTTGCTGCACTGCCACTGTAAATCATGGAAGCAAATCCTTGTGCCCAAAGAAATTCCTCATTTCTAAAACGGGAAAATTGTGGCTCGATCTAGGAAATGTATTGTCCTTCTCTCAACCAAGCCCGATTGGGCAGATTGACGTTGCTGGAATTTTTGTCCCGGTGCTGTTTGCTTCAAGGATACCTTGGGCAAATTTTTTTTCCTTCCAGGCACCAATTAAATTATTTTCCTGGTGCTGGTGCAGGTGCAGTTTCCTTCCAGGATACCCAATTTCTAATCCTTTTCCCAAACCCCCAACCCACTGAAAAAAGGACAGGCAAAAAAACGAAAATTGTTTCCGGAAATTCGGGTAAATTTATGCAGGAAAATCTGCTGAGTCGAATGTTTTATTTGGACACTCTAGGCCATTCACTGTAACAATTAGGCAACCTTCATGCTTCTAATTGTTGCTTCTAGGTTTTAGTTAGTTATAGCAGTCATAGTGTTCCTCCGCATGCTCCAATAACAATGGCGACATGAACCCACTAAAAGATTTTCAGTGATTCATTTCCAGTCAACTTTGATGCATCGGTTATCAACTAATCCTAAATATAATTTCAAGGGTAATATCGGCTACTCGGAATCTATCTTTTTTCCTGTAACGAATACTAAACTGAAAAACTATCGAGATGGTCTGCGACTCCAAGTTTCAAGGAAAATTCAGCAATTCTGTGAAGCTGAAAGCATTACGAAGTGGAGAACCTACTGACCGCTACTGTTTTCCCATGATTCCTTTTCAGAATCCAAGGCCATGCAGTTGTCATTATTTTCTTTCTCCAATGAATCCGTGTAAACGGAAAGCTTGATATATGAATCAGATATGATGGCCAAATTGTGCCTATTTTAGATAATGGCAACAAGATAACAAGTTACCTGCCCGTGTCTTTTCCATTCTGTCACAGCCTACCCTTTCTGTGTCGTCGCCTATTACATTTTGCCTATCCTTCATCTGGAATGAACTTTTAAACTTTCCAAATATAGGTCGTATGATGATGACAAACACTGGTTCGGGTGATACAGTATACAAGTTAAAAGAGTTACATGGATAAACCAAATTGATTTTGTCAATAAAGTTTAGAAGCAAAAGAAGGAAAAGCAGTTAGATGTTATCCAAATCACCCGAAAGACAATTAGTGGGTCACTACTTGGCATCTGATTATCTGAGTTTGGTAAAACGAAACATTTGGTTGCAGAGCTAAATGAATTCGTCAACCTCCTTTGCGTGTATTAGGTTCCATTGCCTAGCTAAAACTATACTGATGAAATCGTAAATTACTCAGCACCGAACATCGATAACCCATGCGCCATTACTGTTACTGTTAATCAATATTTCATTTTCTTGTAATCTTCCATTTCAGCTGAAACACATCAGTCGTCATCACCGATTTGCCCACTTATTGTGGGCTCCAAGGATAAATAATATGTCACCACTGCTGAACCAATTATAACCTGACCCGTCCTACGAAATGTAACTAAAAAGGACTAACAATTTGCAGCTAATTGGTGCATGAGGAGGTGAAGAAGACGAGTCAATTTAACTTCTTCGCGCCAAAACTAGAAGTAATTCAGTTAGTGCATGTGGGCGGAGTAGAAAAATCGACACAAGAATATCAATTTGGATTAAATTAAACAGCACTGAGGAGGCAACTCGGATGGCAAAAATATGAATTTCCATCGGGCCACGTTGCAACTGTTTTCGTTAGGTGTCTTTCCCATTTTAATTTTCTTCCTTTCATTCAATTTTAATCTATCCCAATTCAAATGTCAAAGTCAATAAACATGACAAAACACATCAACAAATTAAGAACTCTATTTTCTTAACTCAAAATGTCGGGTCATAAAATAGAAGAAAATGAACTTGTAGAACTTGTACTTCAAAGTTTACCCGACTTAAATGATCAACTCATCATCAATTTGACAACTCAAAGCATCTACTCTAACAACATAGTTTTTAATGATATAGTAACAGCTGTATTAAAAGAAGAAAACAAGCCTAAAACTAAGGAAGAAAGGTTGGTGAGCTTGCAACAAGCAGAGGTTTTACCAGTGACAAGAGGAAGATCAACAGAACATGACTCTAGTGGGAGTCAAAATCGTGATAGATTAAAATCTAGAAGTAAGAAAAAAGTTAAATGTTATAGTTGTGGCAAAGTTGGGCACATGAAAAAGGAGTGTCGGAAAAACAAAAAGAATATAGAAGCAGATTCAAGCTCTCAAGGAAACGTAGCAAGTACTTGTGGAAATGGAAAAACTTAATGAAGAAATTTACATACTCCAAGGAGAGTGTTTTGTAAAAAATAAGAAAAGAGAACTTGTTTGCAGGTTGACCAAATCTTTGTATAGTCTCAAGCATGTGTCAAGGTGTTGGTATAGAATGTTCGATTCCTTCATCATTCTACCGTTGTATGCGGACGATATGTTAGTAGCATGCCTTAACAAAGATCAATTCCAAGAATTCAATGCGCAGTTAGGTAGGGAATTTGATATGAAGGATTTGGGACTAACAAATAAAATTCTAAGGATACAAATTCACTGAAATAGAAAAGACAAAAGAATCATTTAAACAAAATCTTACCAATTTTCAATATGCAAGATTGTAATCCAATCTTTACCCCATTTTTCTGTGAATTACAAATTATCCTCAATTATATGTCTTTGTAATGAAGCAAAGACCAGACATTGCACAAGCACTAAGAGCAATTAGTTGATTTATGGCAAATCCTGACAATGCTGTGAAGAGGATTTTGAAATATGTCAAAAGGACCTTAAATACTGCATTATGTTATGAAGGATCATATTTTATTTCAAGGGTCAAGTAGACTCAGATTATGCAAGTGATCTCGATGAAAGAAAATCTGCTATGGGCTATCTATGTATTTACACTTGCTAAAGGAGTTGTAAACTAGGTTTCAAAACTACAAACTGCAGTAGCATTATCTACAATAGAAGCAACTTACATGGCAGCTACGCAAGCGTGCAAGAAAGCAATTTGGATCACAATATAATACTACTTTAATTATAAAAAATTAAATCTTCTATGCACGTAATAATTATTTTAAATTTTATTAATTTCTGCAATTAAAAATCCCAAAGAATCCTCTCGCAATTTACCGACTTCTGGCCTGCAAGCATTTTGGATGTTTATTAACCAAGTGATAACGCGTTCTGTAGGGACCCAGGTCGTCCTCAGTGATCACGACAGATGCAGGCCAAGAGGAGTGAACAGAAACTAAACGCGTATTGCAAGAAAGTGGCTCATAATTGGTAAGTCCCATTCTGTCAAAACACCACAAGGCTGTTTGTTTACTTCAAATGTTTGGTCGGTTGAATAACGATCACCTGATCTCATGACCGACAAGCTTATAGAAGTGACTCCAAAGAACAAATGCCTTAGTTTTGTCGAAAGAGACCAATTTTATTGGTCTCCGAAACCTGTGACTGAACCCGATTAAACAAGGGCTTTAGTTGAAGGTTGGGAAACTGATTAAATTCTCTTGTATTAGTTATCATGTCAGTAGATCTTTAGGCTTTTCGCTTTCACTGCAAGAAACCATTTTATTAATTGTATCAATCCTGGGGAAGATAAACTAAAAATGACCAATTCCTGATGCTTGATTCTGATTCAAAGGAAAGTCTGGGGTAAATTGAGAAAGGATAACACGTACACACAGGGAGGATTTGTTGAATGGGAAAATTAGTTGACAGGAAAGAGGTGATTATGGGGACTGGTGGGGGAGGTAAAATCACGTGCATGTAAACTGTCTAAGGATAAGCAGATGTTTGCCACGTGGGGAATCATCAGTCTTGACAACAGCTAAACTCTCTGCATCGTTTGTCTGGTTAAGCAGCTGTTATCACGTGACTTGATGCTCCTTCTGCACGTGCATCGCTCAGCTATTTTGTCCACGGGATCCCAGGTCTGATTTTCGATCAGAGAAATTAATGAGAGAATCAACAACGTTAAGCTTGCATTCCCGTTGTCATTTAATTAGAATCCACCTTATTTCGCATAATCTCTTTCAAATTAATGGTGATTAGTATGCATTAATCATATAAAGCATATGATTCCACGCCTTCAGATTTATATCATGTAAATTTACTGCACTTTCCGATCACGGACTTCATACCCTGAGGAGCATGAAAATTAAAATCAATAATTAACTGCGTAGCCACAAAGAGCAGACGATCACGTAAAGATAGGACAAATGAACATGGAAGAAAGAGTGGCCTGCCCTGGCCCCATCATGCGTGTGCGTGTATGTATAAATGGAACTTCCACGATCTCAACTGCAACAACTCCAAATCTCGACTCATAACTTACTTCTTCTCTCTTAAATTAACAACAATGGCAATTTCCTCCGGACTTTATCTTCTTCTGCCGCTTTTCTCGTTGGGTAAGTACTCTTGCTGACTTGTTGGTTTGCTGTTCTAATGCATTGCTTTTGCTTTATTTGAATGACGATGGTGATATTGTAAACTGATTCACCGAATTTGTTGCAGGCATTGGAGCTTCGTCAGCAACAGTTTTCACACTCGAGAACCGCTGCAGCTACACGGTATGGCCTGGAACTTTGTGCGGAAATGGTGTCGCCACTGTCGGTGATGGGGGTTTTGAATTATCTCCAGGTGCATCAGTCCAGTTCCCCGTCCCACTAACCTGGTCGGGTCGAATCTGGGGCCGAACAGGCTGCAACTTTGATGCTTCAGGTACTGGCAAATGCGTTACAGGTGACTGCGGTGGCTTGCTAAAGTGCTCCGGCGGTGGCGCACCACCTGTCAGCCTAGTCGAATTTACTATTGCCAAAAACTCTAACGACAAGGACTTCTACGACGTCAGTCTTGTTGATGGTTATAACGTGGCCTTAGGTGTTAAGGCTGTCGGTGGTACAGGAGATTGTCAATACGCTGGTTGCGTAGCTGATCTCAACAGCAAATGTCCGCCTGAGTTACAGGTAACGGCATCAGGCTCAGTTGTTGCTTGTAAGAGCGCATGCGCCGCGTTTAACAAGCCTCAATTTTGTTGCACCGGTGATTATTCGACGCCGGCGACTTGTTCTCCGACACAATATTCCCAGATGTTCAAGAAAGCGTGTCCTTCTGCTTACAGTTATGCATACGATGATGCTTCTAGTACATGTACTTGCTCTGGGTCAGATTACTTGATCACTTTTTGTCCTACCAGTTAGTTAATCGAGGTAGGATTACGGTTTAATGTGATTCTTTTAGACCGCTAGTTTATAAGAAGGTTGGTGAAGATACTTGTCTTTCAAGGGTTTTCTTGTTGATTGGATTATACTGTCATATGATTAGCTATAGACATGACCTTGTGCTGATGGTTACTTCATGTTAATAAAGGGTTTACACTTCAGTTGGCAATGTCGATATGTTTAATTTTCAGAGTTGATTTTTTACGTATGTTGTTGTTTGGTTGGTCGGTTGGTTTGGTGGTGGTTGGAAACTAGTTATCGGTATGTTTAATTTGCAGATTGATTTTCAATTCATGTTGTTGGTTGGTTGGCTGGCTGGTTTGGTGGGGAATGGAAACTAGTTAATGTATATGAGAGCATTCTTTCAGCGTTGATGGCAACTGGTTAAAAGGATGAAAACACAATCTTGTTGTGCTCATAAATCATAGTTTTTATTGTGGTTGAGTTGCCATGGTCATGGGAAAGGGATGAAGAAATTAAACATGTTTTAAAGAACACAATGTTTGGAACACAGTGAAATGGTCTTTGGTTTTTGTCTGAAAACTAATAATATCAGTGCGCGATTCAATGTCAATGGATCCTTTTAGATATTATGTGTATTGATAGTGGGTAACAACAACCACATTTTCATATTCAATTGGCGGAACAAGATGATGATAACATAAGAAAATTGGACAGAGGGAGGGCCATGTTCGTATGAAATTGGAATATCACTCTCAGAATTATTTGATTTCTTCTCCAAACGACAAACTGCATGAGCAGTGCAATCCTTTCTATTTAAGAAAACTCGTTTCATACTGAAGGGAAAATAGAACAATACAAACAAATCATCCCTGTGTTGCGTTGCCATGTCTTAACTGCAAAGCAAGCAAGTTTCGGATGCGCTATACGCTTAGTTATTCCAATAATCCACGTCTTTGATTTGTCGTCTTCTTTGGGATGAAGCAATCCCTTCGGCGTACGACATGTAGCATGGCTATTTATTTGTTGAGAATACGTTATGCTTGACGATAGTCTTCTTAAGATAGCATATCGGAACCTTTGGCCAAACGCCACTCCGGATTTTCTTTTATTTCTCTCGTTTAAGGACACTTCCACTACAGGAGGATATTAGAACTGAGAAACACCAATCAAATATGGAAACACGAGGCTTCCGATCAACTGCAAAACTGAAACAGAGACTCCCCATTTCCGTTCCAGAAGTAAAGATTCAACCACATAGAGGCACGCAGTTACAAATTGACAGATTTCCCTCCAACTCATGTAAAACAGAGATGATTTTTGGATTTTATATGGCGGCCAATTACAGGGTTTTAATCACATTCCATATTCTGCAAACGCTGGTAAAGGGCTGAAATGAACACACGCAAAAGAGAAATGAACAAACAAACGAAAATTTTCTTTTCATTCAAGGCCTTCGGCCAAACCTCAGCTTACTCTCAACAAAGCTCTCTCTCTCTCTTCTTTTTCTTTTTTAATTTTCAATACATTACAGTTTTCTCTACCGGGGGGCTTTCATCTTCGAAAGCGTAATTCCACCCAATTTCTTACAAGAACTTTGGGCCAACCACAAGGTAAAAATCGGCATTACACGCCACCTTTCCTACAATTTAACCCTAGAAAAATTACAGGCCAAACGAAAATTTTGAACGAAATTCTAAAGCTGGCTACTTTTTACAGATATTCCTTCAGAAGAGTTCTTTTTCAAATATAAACCACCCCGCATACGATCTAACCATGACAGTCTAATCTCACCAGAGCCCGTGCACTGATCATCACCTTCCTCTTTACTGCTGAAGAGTGTCTGATCTGCACAGTCGAGAGATGCTCCACAAGCTAAATTATACGAATGACATGCTGAATGGCATACCCTGAGCCTGTTGTCACCATCCTTGTCACACTTTTGGATTGATATCTGTTTATTCAGTATCAGTACTTAGTCAAGATATATAAAAAGCACATGATGCGAAAGAACTACAACATATGAAGAAATTATCCTGTGGCTTCTGTTCTGAATAGTACCCATTGCAATCTAAGCACCGTTAGCTTTTCTGCCTCAAGGAATTATACCATGGGTTGTTAGGTTGCTTAGGTCGAATGACAATGAAAATATCAGATTTTCATTTGACATGTGGGTATTGAAGAACAGATAACCAAAAACAAAATAGATTGATAAAGCAAAACTGAAATTAAAGAAGATGTGGGCATGAGGGGGAACGTGTGGTATGTAAAAAGGGTTAGATACAAACGACAAAGAGAGGACACTTACCCAGCAGGCTAGTCGCTTGGCAGCCTCATTACAGTAGCTGGTCCCAAAAAGAATAAATAACTTCCGTGCACCACCTGGAAATAAACGATGGTAGTTCGGTGTGACAACAACTTCTTCCAGCTGTTGCAATATGCTTGGTTCACTGGGTGCACAATGTTGTCCACCCGCATCCTTCTCCAGCACATTTTTACAGACTGAAAGACTAGAGATCAGCTTGGAGCTGTTCTGACAAGTGTAGCCTGCATAGTCAGAGCAGCGGAATTCACAAACTCCATTATCACAGACCCCTCCATGGAGGCTGCATTGTTCATCACAGACAGCTGCATATCATACCAAAAGCATTGTGTTACTGGGAGAAAAGAAGACTGCACTAAGTGTATTCATGTGCCATTTATGTTGCATTTATCAACAAATTATTTGTTTAACAGAAATATAGGAATGCTGCTTAAGTTGGACACAATTGAAAGCTTGAAAGTTGGCTAATGGAGTAACTATTCAAAGGATAATTTCATTACCAGTAGAGCAGTCAACTCCAGTGTACCCATTTTCACATTCACAGACACCATTTGAAAGGCACTTGCCATGTCCACTACAATTGCCAGGGCAGGATCCTGTGAAAAGAAAAAATCTTCAGTTCCATCACAAAAATGGTAACAGATAAAGGTAGCTTGAATTAGGAGCTCACGTTTACTACAATCAAGTCCATGAAATCCTAAAAAGCAGTAACACTTTCCATCAACACAATCTCCATTGAAATTACAAGAATTGGGACACTGCCCAAACACAGAAATCGTGCTCATGCTACAGAGTTCATAGTAGGCTGGGCAAATCAGTTCACCTAAAGACACAATATTAAAAAAGAACTTGAGGTGTGAATAATGTTATTTTATTCAAACAAAATTAGATAAATCAGCATATCTACCATTGAAACCAGGGAATTGAACTGGTCCACCAGCTTCCGGACACACTTTCCAAAAACCATCCACAGCTACCTAAAAACAAATAACCCACATTAAATTGTAAATGTGATTGCAGCAAGCAATAGTTCACAAAATCAAGGTCAATGATGATCCTTGCGCCAGTTATTGTCCCAAGGGGAAAGCTGAGGCACACTTGGCCATAATAGAGAATATTTTGCAATGATTGCAAGTTTTTGAAGCCATTTTATGATTAAACAAAGAAATTAGTGTTTAAAGAAGGGATACCGGAGTCATCATTATTTCAAATATGAAGACTTGTTACTTCTTTTCAATGGCCAGATAGTAGACAAATTTATTGTAGGCAGCAAGCCAAATCATAAATTAACTATAAACCCAGATGAAATGAAGTACTGTATGAAAGAAAACAATAAGCACACCAAAAAGCATCAAACAATACCTCCAATGAGTTATTTACACATCTGTGCTGATAGCAGCCATTTCCTTGGGTCATAGAACCCCGTACAAACCCAGTACGTACCAGTGATGAGGCCATACACCTAAACATTGACAAAAATTTAGGTATTGATATTGTTAATCAAAATTAGTTAACTGCATGCCTAGGAAAGCTCCAAGTCCACAATCTCACCTAGAGTTACTCCCTCGCACTTCGCCCAACATTCTGTCTGGTGCTCGTGCACTATTAGTGTCTGTACATGATCCATCTGAGTAGGCTACAAAATAGGTGCAGTAATCAGCTAATGAGGACTGACCACCTGCAACGGCAAATATCATCTGTTAATAGTACCTCAAACCTAATAACTCATCAAAAGAGATATCCATGTTGCAAAAAATTGCATCAGCTGCAATCAATTCATATATTCTAAACATTTATGAATTGTGATATTCAAGTATCCAAAATAGCACATCAAGACAATATAGAAATTACAAATGAGTGCTGAACAGACCATGAAAAAGTGAATGCCTATATCCCTGGTAGAAGAAACTGCACAACAGACATATGGCTGTCCTAACAATAAGTTGTGACCACTGCAAAAAGATTAAACCACTGCAAAACTTTGCATATCTAACAACATTTTGAAAGCAAAAAAACAAAAAGAAAGTCCAAATTTCGGCATAGAGTGATGTGTTCTCTGATTTCTAACATTTATTAGAATGGATATCTATAATGAATTGTAAAGTGTGACAAGGCCAGATGGATAACATAATATATCCTTGACAGGTCCCAATTTTATCCATTATGACATTCAAATTTCATATTAGGAAACAGCACAAAACAAGCATAATATGTCAAATCAGTAGATTGTTAACATATATATGAAGGCCAAAAAGCACAAATTGAGATTGAATTAGAAGAATGAGAAAAAAAATGAAAAGATTCATTAAGTGGAGACCAAAATTAAGAAAAGGAAAATTGAATGCAAAAGAACACACCTTTGTTAGTCTGTGGAAAATAACGGGCCCATTGAGGGAGATCACCACTATAACTTACTATTGGGCAGTAACCCTCTGCCTCCCTGTTATATGTACATCCAGATAAATGGGTTGTGTTGCAATGGTATGCACCCTTCCAGAGGTTGCACGGGGATGTAACAAAGTCAGTTCCCTGGTTTCGACCCCAATCAAGGTGGTCTGCCATGCTATAATTAGCCTTGTACCAACCACTATCCTCCAATAAAGCAAGTGTCATTTTTGACACTACTGATCGGGTATCCACTGACCCTGTCATAATCTCATTCATCAGAAGCCTTTTCTCCCAGTGAGATCCTGCAGGCAAATTATCAAACAACACTAACCATTAAAATGTTATATTTGACCACATACTTTTGGATACAATAAGGTAATTTTGAAGGAAACAAATGTTACAGTTACAAAATTTCAGTTCCTGCATCTGCCTTGCATATACTTATTTCATAAAAAATTAAGTCCACGTCACATAGCCAAAAGCCCACTATAAACATCATAATCTGTTGATCTCAAGATGGTTTCCACTTATGTCAAGGAAAAAGTTCCTATTTGCCACATATCTATTGATGGCTAGAACTAATTAGATATTACTTGGAATGAGGACAGAATGAACAAAATAACTGAGATTTAAGAAAATGAAAACCTGATGTTCCACGTCCTCCCCCGTCTTCTAGCTCCAAACCGGTGAAATTTTCAGAAAATGCCTGTAGATGTAACATTCATCAACCATTTCCTAGTTTTCTATGACTTTTCAAAGATTTAAGCCATAAACCTTAAATAAATAATATTGCCAATGTATATCTCATAAGAAACACATCAGGCATAACAAAGAGCATAAGAATTACCCCATAATGATAACGTGAGTGCATGATGACATGAGGAAGAACAACACGTGTCACTATCCGCCCAAGCTTTTCATCCATAACTTGTTGAGTAACCTACCAAAATTGACGAATAACCTGCCAATTAGAAAAACTAAAGTAGATTTCTATTATCATCTCTAGATGGATCTCAGTAGTGCCACAATGTTTACCTGACTACGCCTTCTTTTCCTCTCATCCCTAAAATGGGAAAAGGCATGTGGATCAAAGCCAAGAACATGCATAACCTGAAAAAGATCCAATATGCTGGTCAGTGTAAATACTAATCTTCATACTTCAGAATTTCATAATTTTGAAGACCAACTGACCTCGTGAACAAGAGTAGCTGAAAGTAAAGTCTCTGCTTCAGCAGTCAAATGACGAGGAGCTACATTCACGTGTCCTACAAAGCAAAAGAAACATAGTTCTGATTTCAGATTAGCATGCAATGGCAAGATAGTGTTACAGACATCAAAGATGGCCCATCGAATAATTACCAGCAACTGCACGGCCCCATTGATCCCGCTCACATGCCACTGCCCATGCCAAAGTGTTGCCAGTGGTAGGTCTTGTTGTGACCAAAAGAACTAAATCGGCATCCGCAACACCCTCTGGGTATAATTGTAAACAAACAGAAGGGTGAGATCTCAACCCCACCAAGAAGTACCACAAGCAAAATAACAAGAAGAGACTCAATTGCAATGAGATACCCTCAACATATTCATGCGGAAGCTGTACACCTCCATCTTGTCCACATGCAGAGTACCCACTTAACCGCAAGTTCCCTTGTACAGGCTCAACAGCTAAGGCTCTCCTGAACCAATTGGCAGTCTGGCCTAGAGCCTTCATTACATTGCTTGCAGAAGTTAACATTTATGTTTTATGAAAAACTCACTGGCAAGAGTAGAACACTGATTATAAACATGAAAAGTATTCAAATTAAACCTTGCGAAGGCGACGCCTTTTGTCCTCATCAGATATATCATCAGAAGTACAGTTATACCAGCAATCACCATAAATTGGAGGATCAGCATGAGGATTGCAAGAAGGATTTCCCAGTAGAGAAGCAGTGGGAGGCTCCCCAAGCTGGTAAACATAAAAAGGATGAGGGAAGACAGCCAAAGAAAACACACCAAACATTAGTTAATCAGTCATGGCCCATGTACAAGCCAACAAATTACCAAGTTATTAATGATGCCAACCTTCACAATATCACCAACTTTCCGACAATCTCTATCTGGTGAATGGCCAACAGCATCATAATTTAAATAAATTCTAATGGGCTGCTTTGCATCCTTCTGCTCTTCCTGAGAATTTGAAATCCCAAGCAATGCTCTTCCTTTGCGATGAACAGGTTTTGAATTAACAGGCTTCTCATAAACCTGTGGGATAATTGAGTACACTTTCCGACCAGGTCGCTTCCTCTGCTCAAGTATTTGGTCATGGATACATGAATGTGATACAATGTTTTCACCCCCCCTTTCAGGGTCTCTCCATTGCGGATGTTGTTCTTGCAGTTTAGCATTTACAGCTTCAAACCATACCAATATCAATACAATCTAAACAAAAAAAATAAAAGAATACAAGTTATGAGAAAATCAAACAAATTAAACAGATATCTTAGAGCACAAAGAAGGAATCCCAAACTAATTTGCTAAGAAAAATAAGCAGATCTAAGAAAACCAAACTCAAAAAGTAACTAATATCAGCTAAAAGATTAAATTTTTTAAGTTCGTCTGCTTAATTAACTAAACAACAAACTCAATAATATTACTGATAGGTACATGATTATATTAAAAAATCCTCCAGCCACAATAAATGAGATTGCTACCCTCTTGGCCCAAACACCATGCCAGAGCTTACCCACCAAAGTTAAACACAAAGCACAATTTTAACGAAAGCATTACAGAATCTCTCTCCCAAATAACGTCCTCCAACACTAAAATCGTAGAACAAAAAGTAAATTTTAACGAAAACGTGAGTAATTTACGATAGCTTTCCCAGTAAAAACTCGGTTCCCATATTAAATAGGGAAAATAATTTTTTAAAAAAAATCCCTGAATCTGATAATAGCTTAAGACAGGAACTGTCTCACAAAATCCCAAAATTTTATTACTTTCCACCGAAAATCTACTTTCATAACATTAATTTGAAGTGATAACAACACAAAACCCTAAATGTCCCACCAAAGAGTAAAATCAACAGCTAACTGAGCGTACCTCGAAAATAATGGCAACAAATCGAAGCTTACTACCAAATCTGCGTGCAATACATGGACTACTCCGAATAATTACCTCCATGAAAAAATGAAAATGCTAGCTTTAAGACTCTCAATTCCATCAAATCGCCGGCGACTTTTCGATCGGCTTTAGCACCAAGAAAAATCGCTGGCTAATCTGCATTTCAATTGATCGATACAAAAATCCTCAAATTCAAAAAGAAGGGAAAAAAAACCCAACACCAGGCTTCAGTTATACAATGGGTTTTTTAATCTGAAGGAGACAAGACAAGTTATTGCATAACAGAGAGAAGAAATGAAAGGTCCGGTCGTAAGAAACTATTTTATAGAGTTGTTAGCATAGCATAGCACAGCAATAAATGAGTAATGGAGTGAGCTCCGTACAAAAGACTTCTCAAATCTTTTGAATTAGAAACAGTTAACAGTAAACCACAGACAGCAGTAGTGCAGATGGCGAAAAATCAAAATGGATTGGGTGGTGAGATGGGTAGAGATGATAATTTTTTTTTAATAATAATAATTAAAAAGATTGCCTTTAAAAGAAAAGTTATTGCACGGGACAGGATAGGACAGGTGTTGTCAGTTCATCCTCATTTTTGAAATAAATTTCAAAATTGCCATTCATTTCCGTTAATTTTTCAGGAAAAATTGATCCAATTGCTCCAAAATCCTTTCCCTTTTCTGGTTTTCTTGTTTTTGTTTTTCTAAGGATCCACTGAGAATCAACACATTGTACAAACGACGTCGTACGACAACAGTTCCTCCGTCACAGCAGTCTAACGGATAAAGTGACGGCCCCGTCGTCGACATAATAACTTCGGTCTGGTGTGTACTTAATTTGAAAAACCGGTGTCCCCACCTTTACAAGTTGAGCGGCCCTGGTTTCCGGTTTTCCCAAGACTATTGTTTAAGACAACTTGACAAACGGTCCCACCCAATTCTATTACATAAATAATAAATAATTTTCTCAATTATTGGGTATTGCAACGGAAATTGATTCCTCGTCCTAGACCCCTACGTTACAAATAATTCAAAAAAAATCATATTTAAAATTATATTAAAATAATATTAATAATTAAATAAACCCAAAAATAATTTATTAAAATGATTTATTTAAAAATTATAAAAAAATATTAATTAAAATAATATAATTATATAAATTTTATTTTAATTCTTTTTATATTTATTGTTAATTAATAATTTTTAATTTTATTAATTAAATATATTATTATATTAACTATGTTAATGTAATAAAATCGTGGTCGGTGTTAATTAAGTTATTTGCAAATATTATTCAAATAAATTACGTAATTTGAACATGAATACCAAAAGAAGTCACTTTTCTTGCCTTTAGATGCATTCCATTCAATCTTTGGTACAAAATTACAATTTACAAAACCCTTTACCAGGAAGAAAATGGAGATTGCGTCGACAAGTGAATTGGTTTGGGACAATTCCAAATTTGGTGAATGAGGTAAAGAAAGATCATTGACGCTAAATTGAGATTAATTGGAGGGGTGGTGTGGCTGGGTTTGGTACTTTGATTACCTATAATACAAGCAGTCTTCCCATATTATACGTGCAAGTACGCAATTTTCTCTTGATGCTTTTGACTTTCCCATCCATTTCTTTCTCATTTGTTTTGTTTGTTTACGTAACCTGCATGTTCTATAATCGAATCTATCATTGTCTTCAGATATGGTTGCTTACCAGCTTTAATTAATTCATTAATTAGTTGGAACATTCACGATCGTGTCTTGGCCAAGCAATGTCTAATTAATTATGATTAAGATTGGCTTAACGGAGGCTCATATTATAACCTTGAAAGCTTCCCTACCCGGAGTATTACCGGACTCAAGTCCCACTACTTTGAATTATAATCTTCCTATTTAGATATTATGCCTCCACAAGTAAAATCTTGACTAGTTAATATTATCAAAGGTAGTTCTAAGATGGGTAATATACAAAAATGATTAAATTATTAATATTTAATTTATTTTTTAATTTTAATATAGTGTTGATAAGAATTAATTTAAAAATTTATTCAAAATTTTTAATAAAAAACAAGATAATATATTGATTAATATTTGATTAAGCTCTTGAGTTGTCTACTTGAGAAGAACATTAACAAATGAAATCACCTAAGCATAAGGATCATGATCAATTGCAATTTTTTTTTATTACAATCAATATTTTTGGGCAATGGCTACAGTCACAGACAGTATCTTACTTGTATGGAGAGGTCACTAACAAGACACTGTTGTGTATCTAAAGAAAGTGAAAGGCACTATGTGTCGACATGTTGAGAACCTAAGTATGAAGGAAAGGCAATGGGCAGAAAATGGGGCGACAAAGGAGAGCATGGGCCAGAAAATGTGCATAACAAGAATGACAACAGAAAGTATGCAGCCCAGTAGTGAAGCCCACCCAGTATTTGACTTAATCCTATATAATGTAGGACACTCATGATGAGTTCCAGTAGCAATAGGATAGTCGCGACAAGAAGAATTCTAAGGGCAGAAAGGATATGCATTCAAAGTCCTAGTCCTAGAAGGATAAGCCAAGAGGAAGTCCAGCTGCTGTAGAAAACAAGATAAAGTAGGAATTCTAGTCTAGGTAGGAATTCAAGAAAGACCAAGAATCCTAGTAGGATTAAGACACAAAGGATAAGGTCTATCTTGATAATGTTTTATTTGACTTAGAAAAGCTTGTTGACTTAGGAAAACATATCCTAAGTGGATAAGGAACCTAAGTACTAGTTAAATTAGGATAAGGCTGTCTTAGGACTATAAATACAGCCCATTATTTGTGAGGAGCTAAGAAGCTACGAATTTTGTTATTTTCTCATTCATTAATCAAGAATCAAAGGTAAGCATTCTTGCTTCTATTCTTGTTTATATTTCGGTTATCTTTTAAGAGTTGTCTTGAGATAACTTGGGCTTAAGTCAAGGTTAAGAGTTGTCTTCCTTGCTTAAGAGCTAAGGTTGAAGTTAAGAGTTGTCTTCTTCAACCAAGGCAAGTTGTGATAGGTTTAAGAGTTGTCTTGCCTATCCAACATATCTTTATATATATATTAGTTAACCCGAAGGACAGCTTAGGGGATATAAAATAAGAAAAGAACTCAAGAATCAAACGGGATAGCAAGTTAGGAAAGATTCCAGTAGGAGTGCTGACCCCTAAGGTGTAGAAAAGTTGGGGAAAAAATCGGGACCCCAACACGACATCATCAGTTACGGACAAGGCAAGGCTAGGTTATCTTATTATTTGAACTTGTTTAGTATTAATTGGTCGCTCAATTGAAGTAATTTGGTTCAGAAAGGGACTTGGGTTTACTCCTTGTTTTGCAATTTCATTAGCCAATTCACATGTTGAAATGTCACTCAACACTAATTAGATATAATCTTCAGGGTGCATACATACACAATGCAAACTCGAGGGAGAAAGAAAGACAAGAATCCTACATCTTCCTCCCCCCCCTTGACACTTGCTTTATTGGAGGATAGTGGTTGGTACAAGGCTAATTATAGCATGGCAGACCACCTTGATTGGGGTCGAAACCAGGGAACTGACTTTGTTACATCCCCGTGCAACCTCTGGAAGGGTGCATACCATTGCAACACAACCCATTTATCTGGATGTACATATAACAGGGAGGCAGAGGGTTACTGCCCAATAGTAAGTTATAGTGGTGATCTCCCTCAATGGGCCCGTTGAAAGCAAGTCGTATTCCAACCCAAGGTCCTAACCAAAGGTTTTTTCGAAGAAATCTCAGTTGTTCTTTGCCATTCAAATTTCCTTTTCTTAATTTGGTCTCCATTACTGAATCTGTTTAGCATTTTTTCTATTCTTCAGAATAGATTCAGATCATAGCACAATTTGAAGTGTCCTTTTCATAGTAAGGAGCCTAACTAGCAAGTAATGTATTATGATGTTAAACGAGATGAATACTGATTTGACATATTATGCTTGTTTTGTGCTGTTTCCTAATATGAAATTTGAATGTCATAATGGATAAAATTGGGACCTGTCAAGGAAATATATGTATCATTGGCCGTTGGCACACTTTACAAATTCATTATAGAATCATTCTAATAATGTTAGAACTCCGGAGAACCACAGTCTACTCTGGTCATATATTCCGAGACCATTTCAAGGACTTTCTTTTTGTTTTTTTGCTTCAAAAATGTTGTTAGATTGCCAAACCGTTTTGCACAAGATGGGTTTAATCTTTTTTGCAGTGGTCACAAAACTTTTGTTAGACAGCCATTATGTCTGTGTGTGCAGTTTCTTTCTAACAGGGATATAGGCATTCACTTTTTCATGGTCTGTTCAGCACTCATTTGTAATTTCTATATTGTCTTGATGTGCTATTTTGGATACTTGAATATCACAATTCATAAATGTTTAGAATATATAATTGATTGCAGTTGATGCAATTTTTTGCAACATGGATATCTCTTTTGATGAGTTATTAGGTTTGAGGTACTATTAACAGATGATATTTGCCGTTGCAGGTGGTCAGTCCTCATTAGCTGATTACTGCACCTATTTTGTAGCCTACTCAGATGGATCATGTACAGACACTAATAGTGCACGAGCACCAGACAGAATGTTGGGCGAAGTGCGAGTGCGATGCCACAAGTCAGAATGTAATATACAGGAGTAAGTCGAGTGCTGCAGTAGAAGATTAGAAATAAAGTGATCATGCCTTGAAATAGTATCGTCAACTCGGACCTTCTGTGTTTATAATTAAAGGTGTATAACTTTTGATACGAGCTGGTACTTTTGATAGTAATTTCTAAGCTGCTATTAGCGATTGTTAGACTCAACTTTAGTGAAGATTAAGCAATATCAGTATATTCCTAAAAATTTTGTCGAATATACTCACCGGTTCGTATGGATCGTCTCATCACACCGGTAGTAAACTTTAAGCTACTGTGTAGGCTGGCGCTACGAGTAGCTACCTAGCGTGCGCACTGACCCAAAGGAAATGGATGCTATCATGCACAGATGCTCGATAAAGTAACGTACTATTCGGAGGTACTATGTTAGACTTGATTATGTTGGTGTTGCCTTATGTGTTTTAAGACCATATTGAAATGACTTAGTTTGCTACGTTACATTACACTCTTTTTTTGGAAGCTAAAGGTATATAGCACATACTGCTTTATGAGTACTAAGGAGCTGCTCGTGCTGCCTACAATAAATTTGTCTACTATCTGGCCATTGAAAAGAAGTAACAAGTCTTCATATTTGAAATAATGATGACTCCGGTATCCCTTCTTTAAAACACTAATCTAGTTTCCAAAAATGGTTCAAAAACTATTGCAAGTCATATGCAACAAACTATAAGCGCACTGGCTATTATGGCCAAGTGTGCCTCAGCTTTCCCCTTGGGACAATAACTGGAATTAGCTTAAGAGGAGCATGGACAGTTGACAGCTGGGAAGGTAGGATAGTAACTATTGCTTGAGCTTCGCCAAGTCACCATTACAGATTTAGAATGTGGGAGTATTGCACTCCTTAGGATAGCAAGGGTCATAGGTTATCTTGGGTGATATACGATAGGTTTCCGGGATAGCTAGAGCTGGACCAGTTCTAACACTAGATCCTTTTTTCTCGCGTACACAAATGTGCTATAGGATATGCTGATTATCTAATTTTGTTGAGTAAAAGTAGACTGGCATTATAACACCTCAAGTTCCTTTTTTAATATTTTGTGTCATTAATTGCTGTAGATTGTTGCCGAGACCTGACGTGATGAAGCTGCTGAAGGCATAGAGGCACGTTATTGAGGCATGATGTGTGATGTGCAGTTCAGCAGGGTATTATATATAGTGCTGCTACAACTATGACACCAGATTCCTATACGCTTACATATTCAATGCTGAGATTAGTGATATGTAGGAAAGATGGCATGTACTGCTTTTTAGGATTTCATGGACTTGATTGTAGTAAACGTGAGAGTGGTCACTCATTACACAGTCAGCTTCTATCATTGCGATTACCGCACTTGTTTCGTGATGTAGAACTGAAGATATTAATACGATTTTCACAATGGATCACATGTCATCCATGGCAGATTGCTAGTGCGGACAATGATAGAAAGTAGACCTTTCAAATGGAGTGTACTAAAGCAAGTATCATGTGAGAAAGATGTGAGTTACCGCTTGAAGAGGTGGAACTGCTGTCACACAGGTCTGGTCAAGAGAGAGTATCCTTCGTAGGTTGCAGATCGTTACTCGTATCAGAGTAGTACACAGACATATTAACAAGGCTCATCGATGATTGTAGCGTGCAAGCCTATTAAAGCCCAGCAATTCCTAGGAGTTCTAGCCGTACTAGAACACATTAAGTTAAATATACTGGTGATAAAGTACGACAAGCATATAATGGCACATAAGAAGTAAATATTTCTTTTTTTTATTTTTTTTTTCTGTATGTTTTTGTTCTTTCTTTGGAGTTACAAATTATTATCGACTATAGTGAACCATCAATAATTCTGATTATGATCCCACAAGAACGACCAATGACTCATATCAGTCGTATGAATATGCAGACTGCATGATGGTCAGGTAGATGATGAACAATGCAGCCTCCATGGAGGGGTCTGTGATAATGGAGTTTGTGAATTCCGCTGCTCTGACTATGCAGGCTACACTTGTCAGAACAGCTCCAAGCTGATCTCTCGTGTGCTTTAGCGAGTAATGTATAATACTGCCACTTAGTGCAGATTATTGCATAACCAAAACTCTACGACACTCTCCTGCTTAGCTCGATTCAGTAGCTGGAAGAATGATGTCGGGAGCTCGGAAGCATAGCTTACATCTGCTGTCCACCACAGTGTAAGCCAAGACACGTATACTGCACTGACAGCTGGGAAGAAGTTGTGTCACAAACGAACACAATCGTTTAGTTCCAGGTGAGCTGATAGAGCACGTGCGATCTGGAGAGTCAAATATGGCTATAGTACTAAATATGTCTCCTTTTCGGACAATGATACTGTAGACACTGAGATGTCTGCCAAGCGATCGGTAGCCTGATTGCTGGGTACAGTGTCCTCTCTTTGATCTGATTGACGTATCTATCAACCTTTGTTAAATACCTAGCACAGTCTGCCACCTCGACAGATTGCCCACATCGTCTCAAAAAGGCAATAGCATAGGCTAAAAAGAAAATCCAATGACGAGTAGGAAGTTGGAACATGGGTGTATGGTCCATGATGTAGATTGGAAACAATACAACAAATGAAAAGGAAGGAACGTTCAATTATATTTGGTGATTAGTCGAGTAGCTTTACCAAATATTTCTCTCTACAGTGGGATGGTTGACAGCCAATAGTTGGACATCTCTTTCTATTGTGTCTCCACCTAATCGAGCAATACATATTTATTCTACTATTGGTAAACAGGGGTTGTCTCAATTTTAAGTCATGTGAGTTCTTAAAGAATGGTTCATATCGAGTCAAAATAAATAAATATTTATAAGTAATTAACTCAAAATCGTAAAATTGAAATACAAGGGTGGGTTATATCTGACATTGAGTCAATTCAATGATTTGATTAATGAGGTTAAATAATTGAAATTGAAATAGCTAGCTAGGTATACATGGACCAGCTGCATGAGTATGACCACTTTTTGTTTTAGAGTGGGGTCGTTCATTAGTGGCTGTCGGTTAGCTGATTATTCTTCTATTTTCTCCATCCTATACCCCATTCTTTTTTAATTTCCTGTTTCTAACTCCTCTTACTCTTTTTACTTTTTTTTCCCAATACTCACCTTGTTTTTTTCTCCCCCCTCTTTCTTTCTCTCTCTTTCCCTCCTCCCTCCCTTCCCTTCCTCCCTCTCTCTCCTATTTCCATCACCCCCCCCTTTAC
>BNST01001530.1:0-72920 GCA_019650275.1 Xylocarpus granatum | reverse complement strand
GCATTGAAACATTTAATTTCTAAATAGTTAACTCACAAATTCAAAATTTCAAGTAAATCATTAACTCTTCAAAGTCCAAACACATAAACAGCATAAAACAGGATCTTAGGATCCACAACGGCCCAGCTGTGACACCTTCCCAATTTGATAAGATCTGAATTTCCATTTCTCTGCCAGAACACCCTCACGACTAAGAAAGAGAAGAAAACTAAGAATATGACATCTCATATTAGCATACGCTCTCCACTTTGCTTTAAATGCCGTTGCGCAGTGATTTCATCATATCTCAATTCGTGAAATCAGAGACAACAACTTCAAGGGTCCCAGCACACACACATCCTAACATTCGCACAGTATTCCCACTTGTATAATTGTTGTGTACATATATATGACGTTGTTCAAAACCCACAGTTTTTCGTCCACCCGAACTTACACTTCCGTAAACATACAAAACAACAAGATTCGAAGCCGCATTGACCAACGCTGAAAACAGAAAGCCACTATAGAGCTGTCACATACAGTCTTAATACTGTACAAGGTCTACTAATAGCTTTAAATATCTTAAACATAAAATGGTCGGCATGGATCTCTTACAGTATAGAAGCGTACAAATTCAAAAGCCCGTACTGAAACGTGTCGAATATTTCAGAAGATACTTGGCGATACATGAGTTACTCAGTGCACACATAATACTGTGCAAACCCTAAAAAGTTAGCTAATCCACATCCAAAAAAGCGACAAAGGACACGCATCATCCACATTTACAGCAGGCACAAAAATAACTATGCTCTCGAATCTGTATAGTAGATTGTAAATTAAGCATATGGTATAAAGGACTAAAGAGACAAGGGTAAGTGTTACCTAGTTAAAGAAAGTTTCTTCAAGCAATGAAATTTGAATCTGTGAGAGTATGCATCTCATCAGTGACTCATATTGTCAAAGGGCATAAGAAGTTGAAGAGATCTTTTTTTTAATTTGTTTTTCTTTTTAAGTGGCAAATGTAACTGAAAAAAATTTGGACAAAACAAAGAGAATAAAGGAGACATCTAGTAGGGTTTGGTTAATATTTTAACCTTTTGGTAAGCTAACACACCTTTTTATAATGGGTTTAGCCCAAATAAAAACTAACTAGGGTTAAATTTTGACCCTTGTATTGAGTTAATATTTTGCCAATTTATTTATAATATTAGTACTACAAACTTGAGTAAACTACCATATATATTTTCTACATGTAAATTCAGATCTCTTCTTAAATTTTTCTATCCAATACATACCTACATACATACATATATATATATATATATATATATATATAATATTTTTCTATATATTATTTATTTATTTATATCATTTGAAATATAAATTTAATGTTTAATTTTATAAAGTAAAGCATTATTTGATGTTTTTTGCATAATTTTATTATATATTATTTTTACAAATTTACAAAAGCTTGACTCAAAATAATATAACCAGGCATAGATTGCAATATATGCCCCCTTGTTTGAGTTCACATACTTAGACACTTCCTCTCTTTACTTTTATTGTATTTTTAAATAGTTTATATATGCATTTTTGTGTTTCGCGTATAGAATATAAAATTTTTTAAATTTTATATATTTTTTATATAATACAAAATAAAATTTATTATATATAATTATAATAATTATTTAATTGAAAATTAATCTAATAATACATAAATAGTATAAAAATTATTATACATTTACTATTTTTACTCTGTTTTTTTGAGGGTAATTGGATACATTTATGGTTATTTGCTTCATGACCTTATCATCTGATTTAAGTCATACTTGGCTTAAGTGTAAGACTTTGCCATCTTTCAAATTTGTTGACAACTTTCAAATGAGGGAATTTGTGGACTCTTTCAAATTGCAATTCTTCAAACTATAGACCATAGAGTGGAACTTCCTTTTCCTTTTCCAAATAAATGGTAATTGCCAGACCAGATAATGCATGAATAGTTATCCCAGCCTGCACTTATCATGTTTTATATCATTAATTCATTTCAAATCATTCAAAATTACTTGTATTAACTATATATATTTATTTTAAAATGGTCATTTAAAATATGCTTAATATCATAAAATATATTGCTGTCTAAAGATTTTTTTCTTCTCTCTCTCTCTATAATATATATATATTATAGAATATGATAATTACTTTTAAGATCTAAGCACATTTGCAGGCAGCCATGTGTTTGTGGCATGCACAACCATTTCAAGTGGCTAATTAATTTCATTTTATATATCAAAAAGGTCCATGATAATTGGCATGCATGAATAGTTGATTATGACATTATTAATACATCTAACCCATGTGTGAAAAGTTCCAACAATCATCCAATGACTTGATAATGAAAGCAGCACATGCTTCCTTTGCACTTGAATGTTGCTCCCACAAAGCAAATTAAAAGAAGAAGAAGCAATGGATCTATTCACTTTAAGGAAGATCATTAGATTTCTTTTTAATCTATGTAACAATTAGATCATTGATCAACTACTTAATGCCCCATTAGTCTCTAGCTTTAATTTACATTAAAACCAATCTACATCATGGAAATTTGTCATTTGGATGAAAGATTTTGTAAATTTTATTGTTTCATCCTTGTTCATTCTCACATCCTATAAGGCAACTAGAGCCTAGTGAAGTGAATATTATATGATTTCACCTTCTTTTAAAATCTTCAATTGGTTGTTACTTTATTCAAATTTATGATTTTATATTATATATGTTCACAAGGTTAACATAAATGGTAAGAAGATCGAGTAATGAATAGTATTTATTATATTTCACATAAAATTTGATTGTATGTATATATATATTTATATTTATTTTTTAAACTCATATATTAGTCATTTTAAGTTATTAAGTTTGTATTTTTCAATGAATTTTTAAATTTAGTAATATTATTATTTTAATTTTTATTTCACATTTTCTAATTTTACATTAAAAAATACATCTTAACGACTTTTTTATGTTCATATTATATTTATTATGTATTTAATATAGCCAATGAACCCAAGCAGAAGCCCATGCCCAACCCAATGTTATTCACCTTGTTTCCGTTATCTACTTCCACTTTTATTGGAAAAATGTTCTGTAGGGTTACAAAGAAATTGTCAAAAACAGATAAAAATTTTCATAGTTATGCCAGGGAGGCTTGGTGGTGATTATTGAAAAGGTGATTAAATAATAGAGAATACGCAGCAGCAGACTGGGTTTTTCTCAGTAACCAAACAGAGGATCATCCCGTTTCCTTGGAATCTGTAGTTAGTTAGCAACAGTTCTACAGATTCCAACTTGATAAACTAAGTTGACTAGATCATCTCACCATTCACAAATCCCTTCAATTCTAGAAGCATATAAGTAAATTATGTTGGATACACTTACCCATTCACACTAAATAATCTATTCCGGAGCAGTTGTGAATTCTGAGGTAGAAACGACAACGGCAGCTTGATTCAAAATGGACCCAAATCTCACCACTTAATGAATTCACTAAAAAACAGTCCGCACTTTTATTAGCTTATCGATGAAATACCCAGACAAGCATGTAGATAGATTTATGGCCACATTACCAGGAATGACAACAGAAATATTATTCTGGATCAAAAGGTTTGTGCTCGTACAAGGTGTAAATTAAGAAACAAAACAATGAATAAAGGGTATGCCTCCTTGTTGCTACGGACATTTCAGCCAAACATGCATGTGCAGATTTCAAAAAGACATATCCAATGGGTCAATAAATCTACACAAGCAATGTAAATGAAGATTGCTAATCATGTTGGAGTTCGTCTGCATCAACATTGTTGTGGTGGACGTTATGTTGTCAGCACTGCCCAGAGTGAAAGCAGTCTCTGTTAACTTCCGAGCAGCATTCTCAGGTTCGTCCTCTGCTTGGGCAAGTAGGAGTATAACAATGGGGTGACAACGCACAGATCCTGAACATAAGAATTATAAAGTGCATTTAGAGAAAACCACTATATAAGCACTGCAGCTGCAGCTAGACCACTACTAACATAATTCAACTAGGTCCACAGAAACAAATCCCAAGTACAGGGACTGATGAAAGCCTCAGAGAGCCCTCAGAAAAAAGGGGAAAATATGCTCATCTGCTAAGATGTTAACCCTGTGTTTGCGTGTCGGTGTTAGATATAGAGGGCAGGCTTACATCATTCAGTACTAAATCCCATAGTCCATCACTTGCAAGCACAAGCAACTCAATTTCTTCATCTATCTCTTGATCTGAAAAAATAAAGCAAAACGTATTGTAGATTCATTTTGATGACCAAATTAAAGAATATCTGGCATACCTCATTTACATATGTATTAGATTAGGACCCACTACAAAAATATAGACTATTATGATTAAAGAGAATAACTAGAAGAATTACCCAATATTTGAAACACAGGTCACTGACTTATATTAAATGCACTTGTTCTAGCAAGAACAGTGACGGTCTAATCTCACAAACCGGGTTCCAATCTTTGATACCACCACTAACGATCGCACTGAGACTACCCTACACAACATTCACTTACAATTGTATGGAATTTGCACTCTTAACCCACCCACAGACACCAGCAGAATCTCTGATTGAGCAACAGCACGACGTTTTAAAGCGCTTTGAACACCAAATTCTTATGACAAACCATTTGTTAGACTAAAATATTTCTCACAAATGTAACTAACAGTTGGCACCAAAAGGGGTAGAAAGAAATTACAAAGATATAATTAATATCGCTCTATCTAACAATTAAGATGATGAGGGAAGAAGGTAAAAAATTTGGTAATGGTGCTTATACCTAATAAATCACCCAATTATGATTATACTCTGGATGTCTGGTTTTGCTGCAACAAAAATTGCTTTCAACGATTACAGTTCCAAAAGCTCGAGAAAACAAAGGCAGATCTCACACCACCCGAATCGCGGCCATGCCGAATGCACCCAAAGCCTCTGCCATGCCTGCGGGGATGTTCCTGTTGCCCCTAGAAGTTTATCCCCCGAACTGCCAAATGTGCCTGATGTGCTACAGTGCCTGTGTGGATGTTCTGTCACTCCCGGATAACTGTCCCACGCACTGCCAAACGTGCCAGAAGCCACTGACGCACCCGCATGGATGTTCCGGTTGCTCCTGGAAGTTCATCCTGCACACTGCCGAATGTACCCAAGACCTCTGCCACACCCACGGGGATGTTCCGGTCACTCCCGGAAGTTGATCCCGCACACTGCCCAATGTGCTTGAAGCCTCTGCTTCACCTACAGGGATGTTCCAGTTGCTCCCAGAAGTTCATCCCCAACACTGCCAAACGTGTCTGACTCTTCAGTTGAGCCTGCGGGGATTTTCCAGTTGATCCCAGAAGTTTGTCCCACGCAATGCCGCTGTTGCACCCGGAAGGATAGTCCAGTTACACTGGAAGTTCATCCTGTGAACTCCCCAACACGCCTGAAGCCTCTCCCCAATGTTCGTCCTGCACACTACCAAATGTGCCTGATGCCTCTGCTGCACCTGTAGCAATGTTCCGGTCGCTCCCAGAAGTTCATCTCCTGCACTGCCGAACGTGTCCGATGCTGTTGGCATGTCCACTGGAATGTTCTGGTCGCTCCCAGAAGTTTGTCCTGCAAACTGTTGATTGTGCCCTACTTCTCTGATGCACCTACAGGGATGTTCCGGTTGCTCCTGGAAGTTCATCCTGAGCACTTCCGAATGCATCCGATGCCTAAGCAGAGCCGGCGTGGATTTTCCGGTCCTTCCCAGAAGTTAATCCTGTGCACTGCTGAGCATGCCTTATGACTCTGCCACACTCACAGGGATGTTCCAGTCAATCCTGGAAGTTCGTCTCGCACACTGCCAAATGTGCCCATGCCGCTGTCGTACCTGCAGGGATGTTTTGGTCACCCCCGGAAGTTCGTCCCACACACTGCTGAATGTGGCTGATGCCGCTGCTGCACCTACAGGGATGTTCCGGTCGTTCCCATAAGTTTGTCCTGAGCACTGCTGAACGTGTGCGACACCTCTGCTGAGTCCACGGGGATGATCTGATCGCTCCCAGGAGTTCGTCCCGAGCACTGCTGAATGCATCAAACATCTCTTCCAAGCTTGAAGGGATTTTCGGGCCGCTACAAGAAGTTCAACCCACACACTGCCAAATGAGCCTAATGCCGCTTCCGTGCCTGCGGGGATGTTCCAGCCACTTCTGGAAGTTCATCCAGTGCACTGCCGAACGTGTTCGATGCAGCTGCCACGCCCATGTAGATGTTCTGGTTGCTACTGGAAGTTTATCCTGCGCACTTCCAAATGCGCCAGAAGCCTCTGCCACACCCGCTGGGATGATGCGGTCACTCCCAGAAGTTTATCTTGAGCACTGTTAAGCATGACCGACACCAGTGCTGTGCCTGCGGGGATGCTCCGTTCGCTCCCAGAAGTTTGTTCTGTGCACAGCCAAACACACTGAATGCCCATGCCACATCTGCAGAGATGTTTTGGTCGCTCCCGGAAATTTGTCCGGCACACTGCCAAACTCATCCGATGCCACTGCTGTGCCCACGGGGATGTTCTAGTCAGTCCTGGAAGTTCATCCCAGGCACTGTCAAATGTATCCAAAGCCTCTGCCGAGCCCCCGGGGATTTTCTGCACACTCCCGGAAGTTCGTCCCTGCACAATCATGGCCTGCCATGCAGCGAGGGCATTGCACCATACTTAGGTAAGCTTTTCTGCATACCTTGTACTATGATTTATGGAATGCGCTGCACACAAGGTCTGCACTGGCTCACCCAAGCATCAGGGTCAGTCCCTTCACAATAATGGCCTGCCAGCAGCAAGGGTATTGCACCATACCCAGGTATACTTTTCTGCAGTCCTTGTACTATGATGTAGGGAATCCGCTGTGCACAAGGTCTACACTGGCTCGCCCATGCATGGGGGTCAGTCCCTGGAGCCAAAAGTGTTGCCACGGAGGAGAGCCTCGCATCATGCAAGGTTTGCTGCAGCCTTAGCCTGTGCTTCTGACACTTTAGCTAGTGGCACAGGTTCATGCATTGGCAATGCCAAGCACGGGGACTCGGTCCCCAATTCCATTGCTAAAAGCGCTTAATTTTGCAACGTTTGGGGTGGTGAGGGAGGGGCCACCAGAGCAGTGACCGGAAATGGTGGCCAGTCTCCTGAGAATGGAGGGTTTCATATCATGCTTTGTCCACACAACCATCAAGGGCCAACAAGGTGTGTTGACGAGGGGGCATGCATGGCTAGGCAACTTTGGCCCCTACGGGAGTGAGTTACACACTGACGCCTCTGCTGTGCCCATGGGGATGTTCTAGTTGCTCCCAAAAGTTCATCCTGCGTGCTACTGAATGCGCCCAATGCCTCTGCTGCACCCACTGGGTTGTTCCAGTCGCTCCTGGAAGTTCATCCCATACCCTGCTGAATGCATTCGACGCTGCTGCCACACCCGTGGGAATGTTCTGGTGTCTCCCAGAAGTTTGTCCCACGCACTGTCCAATGTGACCGAAGCCACTGCCGTGCTCGCAGGGAAGTTTCTGGTCGCTCCTGGAAGTTCATTTCGTGCACTGCTGATTGCACCCGACACCTCTGCCATGCCCATGGGGATGTTCCAGTCGCTCACGGAATTTCATCCTGTGAACTATCCAATGCACATGAATCCTCTCAAATGCCAGCGGGGATGTTCTGGTCTCTCCTCAAAGTTCGTCCCGTGCACTGCTTAAAGTCTCTGATGGCACTGCTGCACCCGCGAGAATGTTCTGGTTGTTCCCGGAAGTTTGTCCCACGCACTGTCGAACGTGTCCAAAGCTGCTGCTGCTCCCGTGGGGATGTTTTGGTCTCTCCCAGTAGTCAGCTCCACACACTGCCAACATGCCAGAAGCATCTGCCGCACCTGCGGGGATGTTTCGGTCGCTCCCAGAATTTTGTCCCACGCACTGCCAAAAGTACCTGACACGTGTACCGTGCCAGCTGGGTTGTTTCGGTAGCTCCCAGAAGTTAGTCTCGTGCACTGTCCAATGTGCCCGAAGCATCGGCCGCACCTGTGAGGATGCTCCGGTCGCTCCCAGAAGTTAGTCATGTGCACTGCTGAACGTGCTCAATGCCTCTACCGCACCCACTGGGATGTTCCAATCGCTCTCGGAAGCTTGTTCTGTGTACTGCCACACGAGCCTGACCCACTGTCATGCCCGCAGGGATGTTCCGGTTGCTTCTTGAAGTTCATCCCATGCACTGCCCAATGCGTCTGACACCTCTGCAAAGCTTGCAGGGATTTTCCGCTCACCACCAGAAGTTCATCTCGTGCACTGCCGAATGCACCAAATACAGCTGCTGTACCACCGGGAATGTTACAGTCACTCCCGGAAGTTCGTCCTGGGTGCTGCCAAACGCGCCCAATGCCTAAGCCATGCCTGCGAGGTTGTTTTGATCAATCCCAGAAGTTTGTCCCATCCGCTGCCCAATGTGCACGAAGCCTCTGCCGTGACCACGGAGATGTTCCCCTGAAAGTTTGTCCTGCACACTGCCAAACAAGTCCGACGCCGCTGTTATGTCTGCAGAGATGCTCTGGTCACTCCTGAAGTTCTTCCTGCACACTGCCGAACACGCCGGATGCCGCTAACATGCCCGCGGGTATGTTCTAGTCACTCCTGAAAGTTCCTCCTGCACACAGCCCAATGCACTCGATGCCACTGCCGCGCATGTGGGGATGTTCCTGTCCCTCCTGGAAGTTCATCCTAAGCACTGCCCAACCCGTCTGATCCCTCTTATGAGCCTGCAAGATTTTCCGGTTACTCCTGAAAATTCGTCCCGCGTACTGCCCAATGTGTCCAATGCCTCTGCTATGCCTGGGGGGATGTTCCGGTCTCTCTTGGAAGTTCTTCTTGCACACTGCCAAATGCACCTGACACCTCTGCTGTGATGTGGGGATGTTCTGGTCATTCCACAAGTTTGTCTTGTGCACTGCCCAATGTGCCGAAGCCTCTGTCATGCCTACGAGGATGCTCCCATCGATCCCGGAAGTTTATCCCACTCACTGCCGAAAGTGTCCGATGCCGCTGCCACGTCTGTAGGAATGTTCGGTAGCTCTCGCAAGTTCGTCCTATACACTGTTGAGCACACCCGACGCCTCTCCAATGCCTGTGGGGATGTTCCAATCGCTCCTTGAAGTACATCCCAACACTGCCAAACATGCCTGATGCTGCTGTCGCACCTGCAGGGATTTTTTGGTCCCTCCTAGAATGCGCCCGATGTCTCTGCCAAACTCACATGAATTGCTGCCACACCAGCGGGGATGTTCTGGTCACTCCAAAAGTTCATCCTAGACACTTTTGAATGCAGCCGACACCTCTTCTATGCCAGGGGAATTGTTCCGGTCGCTCCAGGAAATTCGTCCCCCACACTGCCCAACACACCCAAACCCTCTTCCACGCCCGTGGGGATGTTCTGGTTGATCACAGAAGTTCCTACTGCAAGTTCATCCTGCACACTGCCGAATGCGTCCAACACCTCTGCATGCCCATCCTATGCACTACCTAATGCGCCCGAAGCCTCTGTCACAAATGCAGGAATGTTCCGGTCACTCCCGGAGGTTCGTGTGGCAAACTGATGAACATGTCCAATGCCATTGCTGCACCTGTGGGGATGTTCAGGTCATTCTGGGAAGTTCATCCCGTGCACTGCCCAATGCACCCGAAGCCTCTGCCACACCCATGGGGATGTTCCTATCGCTCCTGGAAGTTCAATCCAAGCACTGCCAAATGCATCCGATGCCTTTGCCGAGCCTGCAGGGATGTTGCAGTCGCTCCTGGAAGTTCTTCCTGCACACTACCGAATGTGTCTGATGCTGCTGCTGTGCCCATGGGGATGTTCGGGTTTCTCCTAGAAGTTATTCCCATTCACTGCTAAACACACCCGACGCCTCTGCAATGCGGGGATGTTCCGGTTGCTCCCAGAAGTCAGTTCCGAGCACTGTCGAATGCATTCAATGCCTTTGCCGAGCCGCCAGCGATCTTTCGGTCACTCCCGGAAGTTCGTCCCATGCACTGCCAAATGTGCCCCACGCCGCAAATGCTCACAACAAGTGTGGCAACAGCAAGTGTGCAGCCCAACGGTGAGGTCCGACCAGTATTTGACTTAATCCTAATTAATGAAGGACATCTATGCCAAGCAGAGTTCCAATAGAAGCAGGACACCCATGCCAAGGAGAATTCCAACAGCAGCAGGACATCTATGCCAAGAAGATTTCTATTAGTAGCAGGACACGCATATTTTTGTCACAGCTGCACACTGCCAAATGCGCTCGATGCCTCTGGCACAGCTGCAAAGGTGTTTTTGTCGCTCCAGGAAGTTCGTCTTGCGCACTGTCCAACATGCTCGATGCCTCTGCCTTGCCCATGGGGATGTTTTGGTTGCTTCCAGAAGTTCGTTTTGCATATTGCTGAATGTCCTCGATGCCTCCGGCATGCCTATAGGGATGTTCTGGTCGCACCCGGATGTTCATCCCGTGCACTGCCCAACGCACCCAAAGCCTCTGCTGATCCTGCAGGGATATTCCAGTCGCTCCAGGAAGTTTATTCCATGCACTGCTGAATGTGCCTGATGTCTCTGCCACCTCTGTGGGGATGTTCTGGTCACACCTGCAAGTTTGTCCCACACACTGCCCAATGCATCTGATGCCTGTGCTGCGACTACGTGGATGTTCCGGTTGATCCCAGAAGTTTCTCCCATGCACTGTCGAATGCATCCAATGCCTCTGCTGTGCCTGCAGGATGATCCGGCCACTACTGAAAGTTCGTCCCACACACTGCTGAACGTGCTCTATGCTGCTGCTGCACCCGTGAGGGTGTTGCTGTCACTCCCCGAAGTTTGTCTCGTGCACTGCCAAACGCACCCTACTCCAGTCGCTCTGTAAGTTTGTCCCACACACTGGCCAATGTGCCCGGAGCCCCCCACGTGCCCATGGGAATTTTCTGGAAGCTCCCAGAAGTTCACCCCGTGCACTGCCAAATGCACTCTACTCTGCTGCCGCACCCACGGGGATGTTACCATCGCTCCCCAAAGTTCATCTCATGCACTGCCGACGCACCCTACTCCTCTTCTGCGCTTGCAGGGATGTTCCAGTTGCTCCCGTAAGTTCATCCAACACACTGACCAACATGACCAAAGCCTCCCATGCACCCACAGGGATTCTTTAGGAGCTCCCAGAAGTCCATGTCGTGCACTGCCCAACCCACCCGGAACCTCTACCATGTCTGTGGGAATGTTTTTGTCCTGCACACAGCCAAATGCACCCGATGCCTATGCAGCGCCCACGGTGATGTTCCGGTTGCTCCCAAAAGTTCATGTCGTACACGTCCAATGTACCTGAAGCCTTTGACGTGCCCATGGGGATGTTCGGGTCACTCCCGGAAGTTTGTCCACCGCATTGCTGAGCACAACCGACACCGCTGCTGTATGTGCAGGGATATTCTGGTCACTCTCGGAAGGCAATCCCTTGCACTGCCGAACGTGCCAGATGCCTCTGCCGTGCCCACAGGAATTTTCGGTCACTCTTGGAAGTTTAACCCGTGCACTACCGAACACGTCCAATGCTGCTGCCATGCCCACGGGGATATTCCAGTCGCTCTGTGAAGTTTGCCCCGATCACTACCGAACGCGTCCGACCTTGGTGGTCGCTCTTGGATTTTTGTCCGGCACAGTGCTGAACATGCCTGATGCCTCTACCCCACCTGCGGGGATGTTCCGGTTGCTCCCGGAACTTCGTCCCGTGCACTAGTGAATGCACCTGATGCCTCTGCCGTGCCTATGGGGATGTTTCGATCGCTCTTGGAAGTACGTCTCACGCGCTGCTGAATGCAACGGGCACCTTTGCCACACCCACTGGTATATTCCAACCGCTCCCAGAAGTTTGTCCCAAGCACTGCCGAGTGCATCCAACACCTCTGCCACGCCCGCAGGGATGTTCCGGTCCCTCCCAGAAGTTCATCCCTTGCACAGCCCAATGCACCTGAAGCCTTAAATGTACATGCGCGGACGTTCCGGTCGGTCCCACACGTTCGTCCCATGCACTACTGAATGCACCTGATGACTCTTTCAAGCCCATGGGGATGTTCCAATCGCTGCCAAAATTTCACCTGCATGCTGCTGAATGCAACCGATGCCTCTGCCTCGCCCGCGGGGATGTTCTGGTTGCTCCCAGAGTTCGTCCTGAGCACTTCTGAATGCATCCGATGCCTCTTCTAAGCCCACGGGGATATTTTGATTGCTTCTGGAAGTTCATTCTGTGCCTTTCCGAATGTGCCCAATGCCACTGCAGTGCCAGCAGGGATGTTTTGGTTGCTCCCGGAAGTTCGTCCCGCGCATTGCTGAATGCACAGGAAGCATCTGGCGCGCCTATGGGGATGTTCTGGTCGATCCCAGAAGTTCATCCCGCACACTGGCGAACGGGCCCAATGTCCCTGCCATGCTTGTGGGAATATTCTGGTCACTCCCAGAAGTTTGTCCCGAGTACTTCTGTACTCGTCCGACACTGCTGCCAAGCCCGTGAGGATTTTTTGGTTGCTCCCCAAAGTTCACCCCACGTACTTCTGTATGCGCCTCATGCCTCTGCTGCACGCACATGGATGTTCAGGTTGCTCCCAGAAGTTCATCCTGTGCACCACCTAATGCGCCAAAAGCCTCAGATGTGCCTGCATGGATGTTCCGGTTGACTGCTGTTTGTGCTGATGTCTTAACAAGAGCAAATTTGTAGGTGTGATCATGCTACCTCTCAAGTGGATGGTGATTGTGCTGACTTCTCAATGAAAGCACCAATTTGTTGGGGTCCTGATTTTTTTCCCCAACTTTTCTACAACTTAGGGGTCAGCATGCCTACTAAAAACTTCCTAACTTGTTGTCCCGTTTGATTCTTGAGTTCTTTTCTTAGATTTATGTCCCCTAAGCTGTCCTTCAGGATTAACTAATATATAAAGGATATGTTGGATAGGCAAGACAACTCTTAAACCTATCACAACTTGCCTTGGTTGAAGAAGACAACTCTTAACTTCAACCTAAGCTCTTAAGCAAGGAAGACAACTCTTAACCTTGCCTTAAGCCCAAGTTATCTCAAGACAAGTCTTAAAAGATAACCAAAAATATAAACAAGAATGTGAGCAAGAATGCTAACCTTTGATTCTTGATTATTGAATGAAAAAATAATAAAATTCGGAGTATATGTCCTCCTCACAAATAATGGGCTGTATTTATAGTCCTAAGACAGCCTTATCCTAGTTTAACTAGTATGTAGGTTCCTTATCCACTTAGGATATATTTTCCTAAGTCAACAAGCTTTTCTAAGTCAACTAAAACATTATCAAGATAGACCTTATCCCATTGTTTCCTAATCCTACAAGGATTCTTGGTCTTTCTTGAATTCCGACTAAGACTGGAATTCCTATTTTGACTAAGTTTTTCTGTCCTTATCTTATCTTCTTTCCTACAGCTGTTGACTTCTTCTTTGCCGTTTCCTTCTTGGATTAGACTTCTGCTGTGGCATCCTTCCTCTCCAAGACTTCTCTTTGTGTGGTCATCTTGCTGAAGTAAACCTTTCATGATGTCCTGCTGCTGCTAGAGTTCTTCATGCTGTCACTCTCCTTCTCCTGCTCGAATTGTGTCATGCAGGTCCTGCCAATGCTGGTCTTCTTCTTGGCTTGGATTTCCACAATCACTTAGGACTGAGTTAAAACCTGGCTGAGCTTCACTGCTTGCTGCATGCAGGCTTGTTGGATCTATTATTTCTGGTCTTATCATCCTAATTCCTCGAGTTGATAATCCATTTATGATAGTATCTGTTGCTGTCTCTCTTGCTACCTGGCACCTTGCACACATTCGCTCACGCTCCCTTTGCGTCCTAAGATCCTCAACAGTTCAGCAGTGCACGGGGCGAACTTCTGGGAGTGATCAGAACATCCCTGCAGGCTTAGCAAATGCATCGGGCACGTTTGGTGGTGCACACAACGAACTTACCAGAACAATCGAAATGTCCCCGCACATGCGGTAGAAACTTTGTACAAATTTGGCATTGTGTTGGACAAAAGTCTGGGAGCTTCCAGAACATCATAATGGGAGTGGCAGAAGTGTCACCGTTTGGCAGTGTGTGGGACAAGCTTCGGGGAATGACCAGAACATCCCCGTTGCCACGACAGAGGCATCGGGCTCGTTTTGCACTGCACAGGATGAACTTTGGGGAGCAACTGGAACATTCCCACGAGCGCAGCAAAGGCATGGGGTGCATTCTGCAGTGAGCAGGACAAGCTTCCGGGGACCTACCGAAACATTCCTGCAGGCGTGGTATTGTTAGGCATGTTCGGCAGTGCGCAAGATGAACTTCTTGTAGTGACTGGAACATCTAAGCAAGCAAGGCAGAGGCATCAGGCACATTCGGAAGTGAGCAGGACAAACTTCCAGGAGCGACCAGAACATCCCCACGGGCATGGGACAAGCATCAGGTGCATTTGGCATTGTGTGGGATGAACTTTCGGAAGCAACCCGAACATCCCTGCAGGCATGGCAGTGACATTGGACATGTTTGGCAGTGAGTGTCATGAACTTCCAGGAGCAATGGGAACATCCTCACAGGTGTGGCAGAGGCTTCGACATGTTGGACAGTGCACAGGACAAACTTCTGGGAGCGACTAGCACATCCCCGCAGGCACAGTAGAGGTGTTGGGCAAGTTTAGTAGTACGCAAGACAAGCTTTCGGGAGCGACTGGAAGGCTTCGAGCACATTGGGCAGTGCACGGGATGAACATCCGGGAGTGACTGAAAAATCCCTGCAGGCTAGGAAGAGGCATCGGACAAGCTCGACAGTGCTTGGGACTAACTTCTGGGAATGACCAGAAAAACCCCACGGGCACGACAGTGGCATCGGGTGTGTTTGGCAGTGCTTGAAACAAACTTCCAGGAGTGACCAAAACATCCCTGCAGGCATGGGAGAGGCACTGGGTGCATTTGGCAGTGTCAAGGATGAACTTCCAGGAGCCACCTAATCATCCCCACAGGCACGGCGGAGGCATTGGGTGCATTTGGCAGTGCACAGGACAAACTTCTAGGAGCAACAGAAACATCCTCTTGGGTGCAACAAAGGCTTTAGGTGCTTCAAAGGTTTTGGGTGCATTGGATAGTGTGTGGGACGAACTTCCAGGAGTGACTGAAACATCCCCACGGGCTCGGCAGAGGAGTTGGACGCGTTTGGAAGTGCGTGGGACAAACTTCCGGGAGGGACTAGAACATCCCTCCAGGAATGGCAAAAGCATCGGATGCATTTGGCAGTGCACTGGACAAACTTCTGGGAGCAACCGGAACATCCCTGCGGGTGTTGCAAAGGCATCATGCGCTTTCAGCAATGCGCGGGATAAACTTCTGGGAGCAACTGAAAAATCACCATGGGCTTGGCAGAGGCATCGGATGCGTTCAGCAGTGCTCGGAACCAACCTCCAAGAACAGCCGAAACATACCCGCAGGCATGGCAGAAGCATCGGGCACATTTTACAGTGCACAGGACAAACTTTTGGGAGAGACCCAAACATCCCCGCAGGTGTGGCAACAACATTGGACACATTTGGCAGTGGATAGGAAGAACTTCCAGTAGCGACTGGAACATCCCTGTAGGCTCAGCAAAGGCGTCAGAATCATTCAGCAATGTGTGGGATGAACTTCTAGGGGCGACCGGAACATCCCTGTGGGTGCGTTTGGCAGTGTGCGGGACGAACATACGGGAGCGACCAGAACATCCCCGTGGGCATGGCAGAGGCTTCGGGCATTTTGGGCAGTGCACGGGACAATATTCCTGGAGCGACCTGAACATCCTGTTGGGTGCGGTAGAGGCATCAGGAGTGTTTGGCAGCACACAGGACAAACTTCTGGGAGCAACCAGAACATTCCCGTGGGTGTGATAGAGGCTTCAGGCACATTTGGGAGTGTGCGGAACGAACTTCCGGGAGTGACATGAACATCCCTGCGGGCATGGCAGAGGCGTTGGGCACATTCGGCAGTGCATGGGATGAACATCAGGGAGTGACTGGAACATCCCCAAGGGTGCAGCGGAGGCTTTCACCATGGTGGGCACTGCAGCAGACGAACTTCTGGGAGTGGAGGAGACATCCCCGCGGGCACGGCAGTGGTGTTGGACGCATTGGACAGTGCACAGGATGAGCTTCAGGGAGCAACCAGAACATTCTCGTGGCCGCAGCAGAGGTTTTCGGCGCGGTTGGCACTGTACCGGATGAACTTCCGGGAGCAAACGAAACATCCCCATGGGCGTGGCAGTGGGATCAGGTGCATTTGGCTGTGTACAGTATGAACTTCCAGGAGTGACCGGTACATCCCCGTGGGTGTGGCAGAAACTTCGGGCTCATTGGCTAGTGCGCAAGACAAACTTCTGGGAGCGAATGGAATATCCTCATGGGCTCAGCAGAGGCATCAGACACGTTCAGCAGTGCTCGGGATGAACTTCTGGGAGTGACTGGAACATCACCGTGGGTATGGTCGCATTCGACCATGCACGGGACGAACTTCCGGAACATCCCTATGGGCACAGCAGAGGCAACGGACACATTTGGCAGTGCGTGGGACGAATTTCCAGGAGCGACCAGATCATCCCTGTGGGCATGGCAGAGGCAACAGACACATTTGGCAGTGCATGGGATGAACTTCTGGGAGAACCAGGAAATTCCCCGCGGGCTTGACAAAGGCGTTGGACACGTTCGCCACTGCTTGGGATGAGCTTCTAGGAGCGACCCGAATATCCCTGAAGGCATGGCAGCGGCGTCGGACACATTTGGCAGTGCACAGGACGAACTTCTGGGAGCGACTAGAACATCCCTATGATTGCAGCAGAGGTTTCAGGAGCGTTGGACATGCGCGGGACAAACTTCCGGGAGTGATCAGAACATCCCCAGCAGGCATAGCAGAGGCATCGGGTAAACTTGGCAGTGTGCGGGATAAACTTCGGAGAGTGACCAGAACATACCTGCAGGCACGATAGAGGCGTCAGGTGCATTCATGTTGAGAACCTAAGTATGCAATAAATGCAACGGGCAGAAAATAAGGCAGCAAAGGAGAGCATGGGCTAGAAAATGTACACAACAAGCATGGCAACAGCAAGTGTGCAGCCTAGCAGTGAAGCCTAGCTACTATTTGACTTAATCCTAATTAATGAAAGACATTCACACCGACAGGAGTTCCAGCAGAAGAAGGACAATCGCATCAAGAAGAACTCCAGCAGCAGCAACATGTCCATGTCAAGAAGAGTTCCAGCAGGAGAAGGACATAGATGGCAGGAAGAACTCCAGCAGCAGCAGGATGTCATGGCAAGTTTGACTTCAGCAAGATGTTCACGTCAAGGAGAAGTCTTGGAATGGAAGGGCACGCCATAATGAAAAGTTCTAATCCAAGAAGGAAATGGCAAGAAGAAGTTCAGCAGCTGTAGGAGAGGAGATAAGATAAGGACAGAAAGACTTAGTCAAAGTAGGAATTCTAGTCTAAGTAGGAATTCAAGAAAGACCAAGAATCCTAGTAGGATTAGGAAACAATGGGATAAGGTCTATCTTCATAATGTTTTAGTTGACTTAGAAAAGCTTGTTGACTTAGGAAAAACATATCCTAAGTGGATAAGGAACCTAAGTACTAGTTGAATTAGGATAAGGCTGTCTTAGGACTATAAATACAGCCCATTATTTGTGAGGAGATATGCTCCGAATTTTGTTATTTCTCATTCATTAATCAAGAATCAAGGTAGCATTCTTGCTCATTCTTGTTTATATTTTTGGTTATCTTTTAAGGGTTGTCTTGAGATAACTTAGGGCTTAAGACAAGGTTAAGAGTTGTCTTCCTTGCTTAAGAGCTTAGGTTGAAGTCAAGAGTTGTCTTCTTCAACCAAGGCAAGTTGTGATAGGTTTAAGAGTTGTCTTGCCTATCCAACATATCCTTTATATATTAGTTAACCCAAAGGACAGCTTAGGGGATGTAAATATAAGAAAAGAACTCAAGAATCAAACGGGACAGCAAAGTTAGGAAGGTTTTAGTAGGCGTGCTGACCCCTAAGGTGTAGAAAAGTTAGGGAAAAAAGTTGGGACCCCAACAATTCAGTAGTGTGCGGGACAAATTTCAGGGAGTGCCCAGAATTTCCCAATGGGCTCAGCAGAGGCGTTGGACCCATTCGGCAGTACTCGGGGCAAACTTCTGGGAGCAACCAGAACATCCCCGCGGGCGCATCATTGGTGATGGCCATGCTTGGCCGTGTGCAGGACGAACTTCTGGTGGCAAGAAAAACATCCCTGCAGGCTTGGCAGAGGTGTCAGACACATTCAGCAATGCTCGGGATGAACTTTCGGGAGTGACCGGAACATTCCTGCAGCCACGGCAGTGCCGTCGGGCGCTCTCAGCAATGCGAGGGACAAAATTTCCAGGAGTGACCGGAACATCCCTGTTGGTCTGGCAGAGGCTTCGGGTGCAATAGGCAATGTGCGGGACAAACTTTGGGGAGCAACTAAAACATCCCAGCAGTCGTGGCAGAGGCATTGGATGCATTTGTCAGTGCTCGCGATGAACTTCCAGGAGCAAGCAGAACATCCTGCAGTCGCAGCAGAGGCTTCAGCGCATTCAGCAGTGTGCGGGACAAACTTCAGGGAGCGACCAAAAAAATCCCCACAGGCTTGGCAGAGGTGTTGGACATGTTGGGCAGTGCTTGGGTGTGGCAGCAGCGTCAGGCATGTTTGTCAGTGCATGGGACGAACTTCTGGGAGCGACTGGAAAATCCCCACTGGCTCAGCATAGGCATCCGACGAGTTCGTTAGTGCTCGGGATGAACTTCAGGGAGTGATTGGGACATCTCCGCAGGCACAGCAGAGGCACCGGGCATGTTTGACTGTTCTCGGGACAAACTTCCAGGAGCAACCAGAACAACTCGTGCACGCAACAGCAGCATCGGGCACGTTCGGCAGTGCACGGGACAAAATTACAGGAGTGACCGCACCATTTCAGTGGGCACAAATGTGGCATTGGGCACATTCAGCAGTGCGCAGCACGAACTTCAGGGAGCGACTAGAACATCCCGATGGGCACAGTGGCATTGTCAAACAAGTTCGGCAGTGAGTAGGACGAACTTCTGGGTGCATCTGGAACATCCCTGCAGGTGCGGCAGATGTGTTGGGTGTGTTCGGCAGTGCACAGGATGAACTGCTGGGAACAACCGGAACATCCTAGTGGCCACGGTAGCAGATTGGGCTCATTTGGCAGTGTGCAGGACGAACCTCTGGTAGAGAAGAGCATATCCCCGTGGGCATGGCAGAGGCGTCAGGCATGTTTGGCAGTGCGTGGGACAAACTTCCTGGAGCGATCGGAACATCCCCTCGGGTGAGTCTAAGGCTTCTAGCGTGTTGGGAAGTATGCAGGATGAATTTCCGGAAGCAACCTGAACATCTCCTCGAGTGCGGCAAGGCTTCAGGCATGTTGGGCAGCGCACGGGATGAACTTCTGGTAGCATCCGGAACATCCCTGAGGGCGCATCAGAGGCTTTGGGCACATTGGGCAGCACATGGGACAAACTCAGGAGACCGACCTGAACATCCCCGCGGCACGGTAGCGGCATTGGACACGTTTGGCTGTGTCAGGGTGAACTTTCAGGAGCGACCGGAACATCCCTGCAGGCGAATTGGGCAGCATACAGGACAAACTTGGGAGACTGACCTGAACATCCCCACAGGCACGGTAGCAGCATTGGATACATTTGGCAGTGTCTGAATGAACTTCCAGGAGCAACCAAAGCATCCTTGTGGGCATGGCAGAGGCCTTGGGTGCATTGGGCAGCGCACGGTACGAACTTCCGGAAGTGGCCAGAATATTCCTGTGGGTGCGGCAGAGGCATTTGTCACGCTCTTGTTGAGGACCTTAGAAGGCAAAGAGAGCATGAGTGAATGCGCGTGAGGCGCCAAGCAGCAAGAGAGGCAGCAACAGGCCAGAATGTGCTTGCAACAAGTTTGCACATAGCATGCAATGAAGCATGGCCAGGTTCTGACTAAGTCCTAATTGACTGCAGAAATCCAAGCCAAGAAGAAAACCAGCATTGGCAGGACATGCATGAACAATCCAAGCAGGAAAAGGACATGGACGGCATGAAGAACTCCAGCAGCAGCAAGATGTCATGGCAGGTTTGACTTTGGCAGTGTGCGGGACGATCTTCCAGGAGCAACAGGAACATCCCTGCAGGAGCGGGTGCAGCGTTAGGCGCATTCGGCAGTGTGCAAGGCAAACTTCTTGGAGTGACCAGAACATCCCCGCGGGCGCAGCAGAGGTGTCAAGCACATTCGGCAGTGCACGAGATGAACTTCGGGGAGCGACCAGAACATTCCCACCAGCGTGGCAGTGGCGCTGGGCACGTTCGGCAGTGCGTGGGTGAATTTCTGAAAGTGACCAGAACATCCCTGTGGGTGCGGCAGAGAATTTGGGTGAATCTGTGTTGGGGTCCCAATTTTTTTCCCCAACTTTTCTACACCTTAGGGGTCAGCACGCCTACTGGAATCCTTCCTAACTTGCTGTCCCGTTTGATTCTTGAGTTCTTTTCTTATTTTATATCCCCTAAGCTATCCTTCGGGTTAACTAATATATATAAAGATATGTTGGATAGGCAAGACAACTCTTAAACCTATCACAACTTGCCTTGGTTGAAGAAGACAACTCTTAACTTCAACCTTAGCTCTTAAGCAAGGAAGACAACTCTTAACCTTAACTTAAGCCCAAGTTATCTCAAGACAACTCTTAAAAGATAACCAAAATATAAACAAGAAAGTAAGCAAGAATGCTAACCTTGATTCTTGATTATTGAATGAAAAATAGCAAAATTCGTAGCTTATGTCCTCCTCACAAATAATGGGCTGTATTTATGGTCCTAAAACAGCCTTATCCTAATTTAACTAGTATTTATGGTTCCTTATCTACTTAGGATATGTTTTCCTAAGTAACAAGCTACAAAACATTATCAAGATAGACCTTATCCAAATGTTTCCTAATTCTACTAGGATTCTTGGTCTTTCTTGAATTTCTACCTAGACTAGAATTCCTACCGTATCTTGTATTTTACAGCAGCTGCACTTCCTCTTGCCTAATCCTTGTAGGACTAAGACTCTAAATGCATATCATGCGTGTCCTGCTGCTGATAGAACTCTTCTTGGCATGGATGTCCTGCTGCTGCTGGAATTCTCCTTGACATGGATATCCTGCTGCTGCTGGAACTCTGCTTGGTGTAGATTTCCTTCATTAATTAGGATTAAGTCAAATACTGGTTGGGCTTCACTGCTGGGCTGCATACTTTCTGTTGCCATTCTTGTTATGCACATTTTCTGGCCCATGCTCTCCTTTGTCACCCCATTTTCTGCCCATTGCCTTTCCTGCATACTTAGGTTCTCAACAATCTTGCAATGTGCAGGACGATCTTCTGGGAGTGGCCAGAACATCCCGTAGGGCACAGCAGAGACCTTCAGTGTGTTGGGCAGTGCACGGGAGGAACTTCAGTGAGTGACCAGAACATTCCTAAGGCAGCTGCATCATGTGCATTCTGCAGTGCTCAGGACAAACTTCTGGGAGCGACCGAAAGATCCCCGCGGGCTCTGTAGAGGCGTTAGACACATTTGGCACTGCTTGGAACGAACTTCCAGGAGCAACAGGAATATCTGTGCATACATGGCAGTGGCTTCAGATGCGTTTGGCAGTTTGTGGGACAAACTTTCAGGAGCGACTGGAACATCCCCGCGGCAGCAGTAGAGGCTTCGGTCAAGTTCAGCAGGGCAGGGTGCAGCCAAAACCACCCTGTGGGCGCGGCTGAGGCGTTGGGCGCATTTTGCAGCTCTTGGGATGAACTTCGCGGAGTGCCCGGAACATCCCCAAGGGCGCAGCAGTGGGGTCGGGCGCCTTCAGCAATGCACGGGTTGAACTTCCAGGAGTGACCATAACATCCCCGCAGTTACGGCAGAGGTGTCATGTGTGTTGGGCAGTGCACGGGTTGAACTTACGGGAGTGACTGTCACATCCATGCAGGCACGCAGAGGCATGGGGTGCATTCTGTTGTGCTCAGGAGGAACTTCCGCGAGTGACCGGAACATCCCCACAGACAAGGCAAAGCATTGGGCACGTTTGGCAGTGCACGAGATGAACCTCCAGGAGCGACCGAAACATCCGAGCAGGTGCGGCAGTGGCGTTGGCTGCATTTGTCAGTGCACGGGATGAACTTCTGGGAGACGAGAGCATCCCCGCAGGCACAGCAGAGGCTATGGGCGCATTGGGTAGTGCATAGGACGAACTTCGTGGAGTGACCGGAACATTCCCGCAGGTGTGGCATAGTTGTCCAGTGCATTCAGCAGTGCATGGGCAATGCACGGGATGAACTTCGGGGAGTGACCAGAACATCAATCCGCCATGGTAGATGTGTCAGGTGCATTTAACAATGCACAAGACAAATTTCGTGGAGCGACCGGAACATCCCTGTGGGCACAGCAGCAGTGTTGGGCTCATTGGGCAGTGCACGGGACAAACTTCCAGGAGTGACCGGAACATCACTGCAGGAGAGGCAGAGACATTGAGGTGCTTTGGCACTGCACAGGATGAACTTCAGGGAGTGACTGGAACAACACTGTGGGCATGGCTGCTACATCAGTCATGTTCGGCAGTGCATGGGACGAACTTCCGTGAGTGACTGAATATCCCTGCAGGATCAGAAGAGGAGCCAGGCGCATTTAGCTTTGTGCAGGGATGAAACTTCCAGGAGCGACTGGAAAATCCCTAGCAGGCTCGGCAGAGGCATCGGGCACATTTGGCAGTGTCAGGACGAACTTCTGAGAGTGACTGGAACATCCCAGTAGGCACAAAAGAGGCATTGGGTGCATTCGGTAGTGCATGGGATGAACTTCCGGGAGTGACTGGAACATCCCCACGGGCACGGCACTGCACGGGACGAACTTCTGGGAGTGACCGGATTATCCCCATGGGCACGGCAAAGGCTTCAGGCAAGTTGGGTGGTGCATCCGACAAACTTCAAGGAGTGACCAAAACATCCCTGGGCACAGCAGAGCTTTCGGACACATTCAGTAGTGTTGGGACGAACTTCGGAGAGTGACTGGAACATCGCTGTGGGTGCAGCAGTGGCATTAGGCACATTCTGCAGTGCACGGGACGAACTTCTGGGAGTGACTAGAATATCCTGGTAGGCACAGCAGTGGCATCAGGCATGTTGGGCAGTGTGGGGAGTGAACTTCTGGGACCGACCAGAACATCACTGTGGGAGTGTCAGAGGCATTGACCGTGTTCGACAGTGAGCAGGACGAACTTCCAGGACCGATCAAAACACTACCGTGTGCATGGCAGAGGCATCAGGCACATTTGGTCTTGTGTGGGATGAACTTCTGGGAGAGACCAGAACATCCCTGCGGGTGCGGCAAAGGCGTCGGGCACATTTGGTAGTGCATGAACTTCTGGGAGCAACAGGAACATCCCCATGGGTGCAGGCACGACATTAGGCGTGTTCAGTAGTGTGCGTGACAAACTTCCTGGAGTGACCGGAACATCCCCACCAGCATGACAGAGGTGTCAAGCACATCAGCAGTGCACGGACAAGCCTTGGGGAGCGACCGAAACCTCCCTGCGGGCATGACAGTGGCGCTTGGTACGTTTGGCAGTGCACAGGAGGAATTTCTGGGAGTGAGAAGAACATCCCCGCGGGTGCGGCAGAGAATTCGGGCGTGTCCAACAGTGACCGGGGCAATCTTCCAGGAGCACTCGGAGCATCCACGACAGTGCGCCAAAGGTGTTGTGCCTGTTTGGCAATGCATTGGACAAACTTCTGGGAGCAGCCGGAACATCCCTGTGGGCTTTGCAGGGCATGGGCCCATTCTGCAGTGCTCGGGATGAACTTCCGGGAGTGACCGAAACATCCAGGCATGCATGGCAGCGGCTTTGGGTGCATTTGGCAGTGTGCAGGACAAACTTCTGGGAGTGATGGGAACATCCCTGTGGCAGTGGCAGAGGCTTCGGTCAAGTTTGGCAGGGTGGGAACAAACTTCAGGGTGTGACCAAAACATCCCTGTGGAAGCGGCAGAGGTGTCGGTCGCGTTCGACAGTGTGCAGGACAAACTTCCGGGAGCGACCGGAACATCACCACAGGCACAGCAGAGGAATCGGGCATGTTCGACAGTGCATGGTACGAAACTTTTGGGAGTGACCCGTTGGGCGCACTCAGCAGTGCCGAAGATGAACTTCTGGGAGTGACTGAAACATCCTTGCCGGTGCGGCAGAGGCATTGAGCGCATTCGACAGTGCATGGGACAAACTTTCAGGAGTGATCAGAACATTCTCGTGGGTGTGGCAAAGGCGTTGAGTGCATTCTGCAGTGAACGGGATGAAGTTCCAGGAGTCATCGCGGGCTCAGCAGAGGCATTGGACATGTTCAGCAGTGCTTGGGACAAACTTCCCGGAGTGACTGGAACATCCCCACAGGCACGGCAAAGGCTTCGGGTGCATTAGGCAGTGAGGGGTGATGAACTTTGGGGAGCGACCGGAACATCCCCACGGGCACTGCAGTGGCTTTGGGCGCATTTGGCAGTGTGTGGGACAAACTGTTGGGAGTGATCGGAACATCCCTGGGAGCACATAAGTGGCGTTGGACGCATTTGGCAGTCCATGGGACGAACTTCCAGGGGGCGGCTAGAATATCCCCGTGGGCTTGTCAGAGGCATTGGACACGTCGGCAGTGCTCAGGATGAACTTCTGGGAGTGACTGGAACACCCCCATGGGGTGCAGAAATGGAGTCGGAGACATTCAGCAGTGCACGGGATGAACTTCCGGAGTGACTGGAACATCCCCGCAGGACAGGGTAGGCTTTGTGTGTGTTGGGCCAGTGCATGGGACATTCTTTCGGAAGCAACCGGAACATCCCCAGGCACAGTAGAGGCGTCGGGCAGCAGTGCACAGGATGAACTTCCGGGTGTGACTGGAACATCCCCGATGGGCACAGCAGTGCCATCGGGGGCATTCGGTATTGCATTCAGAAGTTCCCCACATGATCGGCAGATGTGTCATTCTCGTTCGGCAGTGCTCAGAACGAACTTCCGGGAGCAACTGGAACACCCCCGCGGGCACAGAAATGGAGTCGGACACATTCAGCAGTGCATGGGATGAACTTCTAAGAGTGACAGGAAACATCCCAGCGTGCGGGGGTAGGCTTCATGCGCATTGGGCAGTGCATAGGGACATTCTTCCAGGAGTGACCAGAACATCCCCACAGGCACAGCAGAGGTGTTGGGCGCGTTCAGCAGTGCACAGGATGAACTTCTGGGTGCGACCGGAACATCCCCGCGGGCACAGCAGCGCCATCAGGGGGCATTCGGTATTGTGTGGGACGAACTTCCGGGGAGTGAGCAGAAAGTTCCCCACAGGCTCGGCAGAGGTGTCGTTCTTGTTTGGCAGTGCTCGGAACAAACTTCTGGGAGCGACTGGAACATTACCGCAGGCGTGGCAGCTACATCATTTGCATTTGGCAGTGTCCAGTATGAACTTTTGGGAGCAACCGGAACATCCCTGTGGGCATGGCAGCGGTGTCATTTGCATTTGGCAGTGTGCGGTATGAACTTTCAAGAGCGACCAGAACGTCCCCGCAGGCGCAGCAGATGTGTCAGATGCATTCAGCAGTGCTTGGGACAAACTTCCAAGAGCGACCAGAACATCGCCGTGAGCGAGGCAAAGGCTTCAGGGGCATTTGGCAATGCATGGGATAAACTTCCGTGAGTAACTTGAACATTCCCGTGGGCACGGCAGCATGGGCATTTGCAGTGTGTGGGATGAACTTATGGGAGCAACCGGAACATCCCCGTGGGTGCGGCAGAGGCTTTGGATGCATTGGGTAGTGCATGGGATGAACATGTGGGAGCGACAAGAACATCTTTTGTGGGTGTAGCAGGGTCTTCATATGCATTGGACAGTGCACGGGATGAACTTCCAGGAGTGACTGGAAGCTCCCCACGGGGCGTGGCAGCTTGGAGCGTGTTTGGCAGTGTACAGGACAAACTTCCTGGAGCTACCGGAACATCCCTGTGGGGGTGGCAGATGCATCAAATGCATTTGGCAGTACTCGGGACAAACTTCTGGTAGCAACCAGAACATCCTCGCGGGTGCAGAAGAGGCTTCGGGTACATTGGATAGTGCACAGGACAAACTTCTGGAAGTGACCGGAACATACCCGTGGGCACGGCAGCACCGTAGGGGTACTCGACAATGCAAGGGTCAAAACTTCTGGGAGAAACCGCAACATCCCTGCAGTCACGGCAAAGGCTCAGATGTTTTGGGCAGTGTGTAGGATGAACTTCCAGGAGCAACCAAAACACCCCTGTGGGCACAGCAGAGGCATTAGGCGTGTTCAACTGTGCACAGGATGAACTTTCGGGAGCAACCGGAAATCCCTGCAGGCTCAGCAGTGCCATTGGGCACATTCGGCAGTGCACGGGATGAACTTCCAGGAGTGACTGAAAATTCCCCAAGGGCTCAGCAGAGGTGTCAGACGAGTTTGGTAGTGCTTGTGACGAACTTCGGGATCAACCAGAACATCTGTGCAAGCATTCCAGAGGTATCGTTTGCCAATGCACGGGACAAACTTCTGGGAGCAACCAAAACATCCCTGCCGGTGCGGCAGGGACTTCGGGCACATTGGGCCGTGTGTAAGATGAACTTCTGAGAGTGACTTGAACATCCCTGCGGGCACAGCAGATGCGTTGGACGAATTCTGCAGTGTTCAGGATTCTACAACTTTTCTACACCTTAGGGGTCAGCACGCCTACTAAAAACCTTCCTAACTTGCTGTCCCATTTGATTCTTGAGTTCTTTTCTTAGATTTATGTCCCCTAAGCTGTCCTTCGGGATTAACTAATATATAAAGGATATGTTGGATAGGCAAGACAACTCTTAAACCTATCACAACTTGCCTTGGTTGAAGAAGACAACTCTTAACTTCAACCTAAGCTCTTAAGCAAGGAAGACAACTCTTCACCTTGTCTTAAGCCCAAGTTATCTCAAGACAACTCTTAAAAGATAACCAAAATATAAACAAGAATGGAAGCAAGAATGCTAACCTTGATTCTTGATTAATGAATGAGAAATATACAAAATTCGGAGCATATCTCCCTCTCACAAATAATGGGCTGTATTTATAGTATTTAGACAACCTTATCCTAATTCAACTAGTACTTAGGTTCCTTATCCACTTAGGATATGTTTTCCTAAGTCAACAAGGTATTCTAAGTCAACTAAAACATTATCAAGATAGACCTTATCCCACTGTTTCCTAATCCTACTAGGATTCTTGGTCTTTCTTGAATTCCTACTTAGACTAGAAATTCCTACTTTGACTAAAGTCTTTCTGTCCTTATCTTATCTCCTCTCCTACAGCTGCTGAACTTCATCTTGCCATTTCCTTCTAGGATTAGGACTTCCATATGGCGTGTCCTTCCATTCCAAGACTTCTCCTTGATGTGAACATCTTGCTGAAGTCAAACCTGCCATGACATCCTGCTGCTGCTGGAGTTCTTCATGCCGTCCATGTCCTTCTCCTGCTCGGATTGCTTCATGCGTGTCCTGCCAATGCTGGTGTTCTTCTTGGCTTGGATTTCTGCAGTCAATTAGGACTGAGTCAGAACCTGGCCGTGCTTCACTGCTTGCTGCGTGCATGCTTGTTGCGTGCACATTCTGGCCTGTTTCTGCCTCTCTTGCTGCTTGGCACCTTGCGCGCATTCGCTCACTCTCCCTTTGCCTCCTAAGGTCCTCAACAATTTGCCAGTGCATGGTACAAACTTCCAAAAGCAACTGGAACATCCCCGCCAGTGTGGCAGAGACATCAGGTACATTCGACAATGTGCAGGACAAACTTCCTGCTGGGATAGGAACATGCCCGCGGGCGCGGCAGAGGCTTCGAGCTCGTTGGGCAATGCGCTGGATGAACATTCAGGAGCGGTTAGAAAGTACCCGAGAGATCGGTAGATGCTCCAAACGCGATCGGCAGTACTCAGGCAAACTTCCGGGAGTGACTAGAACAGCCCCGCGGGTGCGGAAGCTACATTGGGCATGTTCAGTAATGCATGGGATAAACTTGCAGGAGCAATCGGAACAACTCCCACTGGTATGGCAGTGTCTTCAGGGGCAGTTTGTAGTGCATGGGATGAACTTCTAGGAGAGACCAGAACACCCCCGCAGGGCCGCAGAGGAGTGGGGCGCGTTTGCCATTGTGCGGGATGAACTCCGGGAGCGACCACAACATTCCCCCAGGTGCTGCAGATGGTCAGGCGCATTCGGCAGTGTGCAGGACAAACTACCAAGAGTGACCGGAGCATCCTCCTGGGCGTGGTAGAGTTGTCAGGCGTGTAAGTCTGTGAGTAGGATGAACTTCTGGGAGTGACTGGCGCCTCCCCGTGGGTGCGGCAAATGCGTCAGATGCATTCTTTAGTGTTTGGGATGAACTTCTAGAAGTGACCAGAACATCCCTGCAGACTTGGCAGCGACATCATTTGCATTTGTGTTGGGGTCCCAATTTCTTGTCCCAACTTTTCTATATCTTAGGGGTCAGCACGACTTTTAAAACCTCTCCTAACTTGCTGTCCCATTTAATTCTTGAGTTTTTTTTTCTTAGATTTACATCCCCTAAGCTGTCCTTCAGGATTAGCTAATGAATAAAAGATATGTTGGATAGGCAAGACAACTCTTAAACCTATCACAACTTGCCTTGATTGAAGAAGACAACTCTTGACTTCAACCTAAGCTCTTAAGCAAGGAAAGACAACTCTTCACCTTGTCTTAAGCCCAAGTTATCTCAAGACAACTCTTAAAAGATAACCAAAATATAAACAAGAATGTTTATATTGCAAAACCTTGTCTTTGTGTGTATGATGTTCGGCTGTGTTTTCCTCCTTTGTGGCCAAGAGAATCGCAAAACATTGTGCCCTTTTTCTGTATAGTCATTCAAGGGTACTTACCTCACAATGATGCGCTGCATTGGTGGTGGATGCCTCCCACATGCAGTCCCTTCCCTTCCATTGGAAGTGCATGGCCATGGATTCATAGTCGAACATTATCTTGCCTATGGTTTTAAGCCAAGCATTGCCTAAAACCACATCAAGGCCTGCCAAGGCTAACACATGCAGTTCTGCCTCTATCTTGACTCCTTGAATCTGCATTGCCACTGCCTGGATAACTTGTGCGCACTTGAGCTTCTGTCCGCTTGCCACTCTTACCTCAAAGGGTGCAATCCTTTTTGGACGTAGCTGAAGTGTTTTGACCAGTTTTGTGTTGATGAAGTTATGGGTAGCTCCACTATCAATCAACACCAAAATGTTTTTCCCGTTAATGGTTGCGAACAACCTCATGGCAGTAGGCTTGGTGGTTGTCCCTACTTCTGCATGATCCAAGGAGTGTTCTGCCTCTGCTTCCTCCTCGCATGCGGCTTTCTTGTTCTTCCTCACTGCTTTCCTCGTGTTCTTCATCACTTACTACTTCAATGATGTTGAACAGCCCTTTCTTGCACTTGTGGCCAACTTGCCACTTATCATTGCACCTAAAGCATAGTCCTCTCTCAAATTCTTTTGTTGATCTCTTTGGTTGATAGTTTGAGAGGGTCTTTTGTTTTTGAGGGTGCTGTCTTACTTGATGAGGATGCTTTAACTAGTTTGTCCGAGGGTTTGATGACCTTGGTTGTGCTGCGGGTGATGCTTCTCCCATCATTGATGAGTCTTGCCAACCGAATGCACTGAGTGAGAGAGTTTGGATCCCTCATCTTCACTTCTCAGCTTAGCCAAGGTACAAGGCCATCTAGAAAAGTGCCAATTAGTGCACTATCTGGCCAATGTCCTACCAATTCGGCCAACCTCTCAAATTCTTCAAGGTAACTTTCTAGAGATCCTTCTTGCCTAATCTTGGCAAGCTGTCCCTCATAGTTTGTCATGCTAGATGGGCCAAATCTGCTCACTAACTCTTGCGTGAACCTTGTCCAGCCTATCCTTCTACCTTCTTGGCCATAGGTGGCCTTAAGCCAATGCCACCATTGGTTGGCTCTCCCACATAGGTGATAGGATGCAAAATCAACCCCTTTCACCTCTCTCAACACCTTGTTTCTCAAAATAAAATTCAGCCTTGGAGATCCATTCGGTTAGATCTCCCTTCTCAAAGGTAGCAAACTCAATTTTTACCTTTGGCCATGTATAATGGCTTGGGCTGTCATAGTGCCAATCCTCCCTCCTTGTGGTGTGCCATGGTTCTGCCTCAGGGTGATTCCGCACCCTTCTTGGTTGCCATGATGCGGGCCTTCTGTCCAGTACTTCCTCATTGTCGATATAATCATTGTAGCGATCATGGGGCAGGTGTTCATTTGGTGAAGTCTCCCTCCTGCTTCCCAAACTCATGTGCCTTTTCCCCCTTTCTTGAGAGGGAAGCTGCTCCTGGTCAGATTCATCCTCATGCACTTGATGCCGCATGATTTCTGATTGAAGCCTCCTAGATGTTTGTGGTAGGTGGCTGTTTCTGCCCTGCTCAGTTTGGACTTGTTTTCTGGCCACTCAGGGAGAATGAATGATAGATGATAGAACACTTAGTAAAAGTGCTAGAGGTGTTAAGAAGAAATTGCTTTGTTATCAAGCCATCCAAGTGCACGTTCATGCAAGAGGAGCTTGAATTCCTCAGTCACATCATATCCGAAGATGGAGTGAAGGTAGACCAACAGAAAATAGGAGCCATGCAAACATGGCCAACTCCTAAGAATGTCACAGAAACTTAGAGGATTTCTAGGCTTGATAGGCTACTACTGCCGATTTGTTTGCAAATATGGTGCCATAGCAAAACCATTAACAGATTTACTGAAGAAGGATGATTCCTATTGACAGAGAAGAGTGAAGATGCATTCAAGTTGTTGAAGCAAGCTATGTGTGAGACCCTAGTGTTAGCACTGCCTGATTTCAACCAAACCTTCGAGCTTCACACCGATGCATGTCAAGATGGAATAAGTGCTGTCCTGAGTCAAGCCGGAAGATCTATTGCATATATGAGCAGAGTGTTAGGGCCCAGCAGGCGTGGCAGCGGCATTAGGCATGTTGGGCAGTGTGCCAGAAGAACTTCCGGGAGCGACCGGAAAATCCCCGTGAGTGCAGCAGAGGCTTCCGACATGTTGAGCAGTGTGTGGGAAGAACTTCCAGAAGTGACCGGAACATCCCTGTGGGCATGTTCGGCAGTGCCCAAGATGAACTACTGAGAGCAATTGGAACATACCCGCGGTCATGTCAGAGGCATTGGGCGTGTTTGGCAGTGTGCTGGAAGAACTTCTGGGAGCGACCGGAGCATCCCTGCGGCCACAACAGTAGTGTCGGTCTCGTTCGGCTGTGCGAGGACAAACTTCCAGGAGCAACCAAAACATCCCAGTGGGCACATCAGAGGAGTTGGGCATGTTTGACAGTGCGCGGGACAAACTTTCAGAAGCGATTGAAAAATTCCAGTGGGTGTGGCAATGGCATCGGACAGGTACTGCAGTGTGCGGGATGAACTTCCCAGTGCGACTTGAACATCCCTGTCAATGCGTTGAATGCTTTGGGTGCATTGGGCAATACGCAGGACGAGCATCTAAGAGTGACCGAAATATTCACATGGGAGTGGCAGCGCCGTTGGACATGTTTGGCAGTGCACGTGACAAACTTCCAAGAGCAACCAGAACATCCCCGCGGGCTCTGCAGTGACGTTGGGTGCTTTCAGCAGTTTGAGGGACAAATTTCTGGGAGCGAATGCAAAATCCAAGTGGGCACTGTAGAGGTGTTGGGCGTGTTAATGTTGCGGGCCTTAGGAGACAAAGGAAGCATGAACGAATGTGCACAAGGTGCCAAGCAGCAAGAGAGACAGAAACAGGCCAGAATGTGCGTGCTACAAGCATGCATGCAGTATGCAGTGAGGCACGGCCAGATTCTAACTCTGTCTTACCTGACTTCAGAAATCCAGTGAGGCATGGCCGGGTTCTAACTCTATCCTAACTGACTGCAGAAGTCCAAGCCAAGAAGAACACCAGCATTGGCAGGACATGCATGAAGCAATCCGAGCAGGAGAAGGACATGGATGGCATGAAGAACTCCAGCAGCAGCAGGACCTCATGGCAGGGATTGACTTCAGCAAGATGTTCACGTCAAAGAGAAGTCTTGGAATGGAAGGACATGCCTATGGAAGTCCTAATCCTAGAAGGAAACAGCAGGATGAAGGTCAGCAGCTGTAGGAGAGGAGATAAGATAAGACAAAAAGATTTAGTTAAAGTAGAAAGTCCAGTCTAAGAAGAATTCAAGAAAAACCAAGAATCCTAGTAGGATTAGGAAACATTAGATAAGGTCTATCTTGATAATGTTTTAGTTGTCTTAGAAAACCTTGTTGACTTAGGAAAACATATCCTAATTGGATAAGGAACCTAAGTACTAGTTGAATTAGGATAAGGCTGTCCAATACTATAAATAAGCCGTTATTTGTGAGCAGGGAGATATGCTCTGAATTTGCATATTTTCATTCATTAATCAAGAATCAAGGTGAGCATTCTTGCTTTTATTCTTGTTTATATTTTAGTTATCTTTGAAGAGTTGTCTTCTTTGCTTATGAGCTTAGGTTGAAGTGAAGAGTTGTCTTCTTCAACCAAGGCAAGTTGCGATAGGTTTAAGAGTTGTCTTACCTATCCAACATATCCTTTATACATTAGATATCCTGAAGGATAGCTTAGGGGATGAAAATCCATGAAAGGAACTCAAAAATCAAATGGGACAGCAAGTTAGGAAGGTTTTTAGTAGGCATGTTAACCCCTAAGGTGTAGAAAAGTTGGGTAAAAAAATCGGGGCCCCAGCACAAATGAACATCCCTACAGGCACGACACCAATGTTGGACACGTTCGGTAGTGAGTGTGATAAACTTCTGGGAGTGATAGGAACATTCTCATGGTTGTGGCAGAGGCATCGGTGCATTTGCTAGTGAATGGTACGATTGAAATATCCATGCGAACACGGCAGAGGTGTTGGGCGCATTCGGCAGTACGCAAGACAAACTTCTTGGAGCGACTGGAACATCCCTATAGGCTGATTTGGGAAGCCTGTGCCGCACGCATGGGGATGTTTCGGTTGCTCCCAAAAGTTCATCCCATGCACTACCGAATGCACCCGATGCTGCTTCTGTGCCCACAGCGATGTTCCGTTTGCTCCTGAAAGCTTGCCCCGCACACTTCCCAATGTGGCTCGTTCCTTTGTTGCACCCATGGAGATGTTCCAGTAGCGCCCAGAAGTTCGTCTCGAACACTATCTGACGTGTCCGAAGCCTCTGCCGCACCCACAGGGATGTTCTGGTCACACCCAGAAGTTTGTCCGGAGCACTGCCGAACGTGTCTGACGCTGCTGCATGCAAGCAGGAATGTTCTGGTTGCTTCTGGAAGTTTGTCCTGTGCACTGCCAAATGCATCCAACGCCTCTGCCATGCCTGTGGGGATGCCCTTGTCGCTCCCAAAGTTTGTCCTGTGAACTGCCCAACGTGCCTGAAGCCTCTGCCGAGCCCGTGGGGATGTTTCGGTTGCTCCCAGAAGTTGGTCCTGTGCACAGCTATATGCACCCAACCCGCTGCCATATTCACAGAGATGTTCCGGTCACTCTCGGAAGTTCCTACTGTGCACTGCCAAATTATTGATGACCTTAGGAGGCAAAGGGAGCATGAGTGGATGCGCGCGAGTCACCAAGCAGCAAGAGAGGCAGAAACAGGCCAGAATGTGCACGCAACAAGCATGCATGCAGCAAGCAGTGAAGCACGGCCAGGTTCTGACTCAGTCCTAATTGACTGCAGATATGCAAGCCAATAAGAACACTAGCATTGGTAGGACACATATGACACAATCCGAGAAGGAGAAGGACATGGACGACATGAAGAACTCCTGCAGCAGCAGGACGTCATGGCAGGTTTGACTTCAGCAAGATGTTCATGTCAAGAAGATGTCTTGGAATGGAAGGACACGCCATAATGGAAGTCCTAATCCTAGAAGGAAACAGCAAGATGAAGGTCAGTAGCCATAGGAAAGGAGATAAGATAAGGACATAAAGATCTAGTCAGAATAGGAATTCTAGTCTAAGTAGGAATTCAAGAAAGGCCAAGAATCTTAGTAGGATTATAAAACATTGGGATAAGGTCTATCTTGATAATGTTTTAGCTGTGTTAGAAAACCTTGTTGACTTAGGAAAACATATCCTAAGTGGATAAGGAACCTATGTACTAGTTGAATTAGGATAAAGCTGTCTAATACTATAAATACCGCCCATTATTAGTGAGCAAAAAGATATGCTCCAAATTTTGTATATTTGCATTCATTAATCAAGAATCAATGTTAGCATTCTTGCTCTCATTCTTATTTATATTTTGGTTATCTTTTAAGAGTTGTCTTGAGATAACTTGGGCTTAGGACAAGGTGAAGAGTTGTCTTCCTTGCTTAAGAGCTAAGGTTGAAGTCAAGAGCTGTCTTCTTCAACCAAGGCAAAGTTGTGATAAGTTTAAGAGTTGTCTTGCCTATCCAACATATCCTTTATACATTAGTTAATCCTGAAGGACAGCTTAGGAGACAAAAATCCAAGAAAAGAACTGAAGAATCAAACAGGACAGCAAGTTAGGAAGGTTTTTTTAGTAGGCGTGCTACACCTAAGGTGTAGAAAAGTTGGGGAAAAAATCAGGACCGCAACAGTTAGGTAGTTTGTGGGACAAACTTTCAAGAGCAATAGAAGCATCCCTGCAGGCACGCTTGAGGCTTCAGGGGCACTGGGCAGTGCACAAGGCAAACTTCTGAGAGTGATCGGTACATTGCCGCAAGTGCAGCAGAGGCATCGGTGTGTTTGGCTGTGCGTGGGATGATCTTTGGGGAGCAACCAGAACATTCCAGCAGGCACGGCAGCGGTTTCAGACATATTCAGCAGTGCACTGTAGAAACTTCCTGGACCGACTGCAACATCCCCGCGGGTACAGCATAGGTGTTAGGCACGTTCGGCAGTGCATGAGATGAACTTCTAGGAGTGACTAGAGCATTTCCCCGGGTGTGGCAGAGGCTTTGGGTGCATTTGGCAGTGTGCGGCACAAACTTCATGGAGCATCAGAAAAATCCCTGCAGACTTGGTAGAGGCAATGACAGGTCCAGCAGTGCTCGGGACAACTTTGGGGAGTGACCAAAACATCCCCGTGGAAGTGGCAGCATGCGACAGACAAATTTGCCAGTGCACGGGGCAAACTTCCTGGAGCGTCCAGATTATCCCCGTGAGCTCTGCAGAGGCTTCGGGCGCATTTGGCAGTTCACAGAAGGAACTTTCTAGAGTGACTGGAACATCCCTGCGGGTGAGGCAGAGACTTTGGACGCATTAGGCAGTGCACGGGCACAAACTTCTGGAAGCGACCAGACCATCACCGCGGGTGCAACTGTAGCATCAAATGCATTTGGTAGTGCTCAAGACGAACTTTATAGAGTGAACAGAGCATCCCATTGGGTGTGCAGAGGCTTCGGGCACATTTGGCGGTGCACAAGACAAACTTCTGGGAGTGACCAGAACATCCCCGAGGACACAGCAGAGGTGTTGGGCATGTTCGGCAGTACAAAATTCTAGGAGTGACCAAAAAATCCCTGCAGGCTTAGCAAAGGCATTGGACGCATTTGAAAGTGCTTGGGACGAGCATCTGAGAGCAACTAGAACATTTCCCCAGGCATGCCAGAGGCTTGGGCGCATTTGCCAGTACCTGCGACGATAGCAACCGGAAAATTCCCATGGGCATGGCAGCATCGTCAGGCGCATCCGGTAGTACTTGGGATGAACTTCTTGGAGCAACCAAAACATCCCTGCAGGCACAGCAGAGGCTTTGGGCACATTGGGCAATGCATGAGACGAACTACCGGGAGCGACTGGAACATCCCCATTGGTGTGGTAGAGGTGTCAGGTGCATTTGGCAGTGTGCGGGACAAACTTCTGGAAGCGACCAAGAACTTTTCAATGGGCACAGCAGTGGCATCGAACACATTCATTTGAGAACCTAAGTATGCAGGAAATGCAATGGGCAGAAAATGAGGCAGCAAAGGAGAGCATGGGCCAGAAAATGTGCACAACAAACATGGCAACAGCAAGTGTGCAGCCCAGCAGTGAGGCCCGACCAGTATTTGACTTAATCCTAATTAATGAAGGACATCTACGCCAAGCAGAGTTCCAGCTGCAGCAGGACATCTATGCCAAGGAGAATTCTAGCAGCAGCGGGACACGCATGATGAATTCTAGTAGCAATAGGATAGTTGCAACAAGAAGAATTCTAAGGGTAGAAGGATATGCATTGAGAATCCTAGTCCTAGAAGGAAAAGAAAAGATAAAGTCCAGCTGCTATAGAATACAAGATAAGATAAGGATAGAAAGATTTAGTCAAAGTAGGAATTCTAGTCTAGGTAGAAATTCAAGAAAGACCAAGAATCCTGGTAGGATTAGGAAACAATGGGATAAAGTCTATCTTGATAATGTTTTAGATGACTTAGAAAATTTTGTTGACATAGGAAAACATATCCTAAGTGGCTAAGGAACCTAAGTACCAGATAGATTAGGATAAGGCTGTCTTAGGACTATAAATACAGTCCCATTATTTGTGAGCAGGACATATGCTCCGAATTTTGTTATTTTCTCATTCAATAATCAAGAATCAAGGTTAGCATTCTTGCTTACTTTCTTGTTTATATTTTTGGTTATCTTTTAAGAGTTGTCTTGAGATAACTTGGGCTTAAGACAAGGTTAAGAGTTGTCTTCCTTGCTTAAGAGCTTAGGTTGAAGTCAAGAGTTGTCTTCTTCAACCAAGGCAAGTTGTGATAGGTTTAAGAGTTATTTTGCCTATCTAACATATCCTTATATATATTAGTTAACCCGAAGGACAACTTAAGGGACATAAAAATAAGAAAAGAACTCAACGATCAAATGGGACAGCAAGTTAGGGAGGATTTCAGTAGGCGTGCTGACCCCTAAGGTGTAGAAAAGTTGGAGAAAAAAATCAAAACCCCAACCAATTGGCGCTTTCATTGAGAAATCAGCACAATCACCAGTTGAGAGGTAGCACGATCATCCCAAACAAATTAGTGCTCTAGTTGAGATAGCAGCACAGACACTAGTCAATTGAAAGGCATCAAGGTTACCATGACATCTAGGGCAGCATTCACCCGCACCACAGGAACAAACCAGGGAAGATTTCTCAGTCACCAGCTATGGAAGAATCCTTGCCTTGAAGAGGAACCAGAATGTGATCAATGACCAGGTAGGTGATATCAAACACCAACTATCATCTATCATTCATTCTCTTGAACAGTTGAAGAGAGACACACCCTGAGTGGCTGGAAAACAAGTCCAAACCGAGCTTGGTAGAAACAGCCACCTATCACAAATGTCTATGAGGCTTCAATCTAATATCACACGACACCAACTGCATGAACAAGATTCTGAGCAGGAGCAGCTTCCCTTCTCAAGAAAGGGGGAAAAGGTACACAAGTTTGGGAAGCAGGAGGGAGACTTCACCAAACTAACACTTGCCCCATGATTGCTACAATGATTATAGCGACAATGAGGAGGTGCTGGACAGAAGGCCTGTATCATGTAACCAAGAAGGGTACAAAATCACCCTGAGGTAGAACCATGGCACACTACAAGGAGGGAAGATTGGCACTATGACAGCCCAAGCCATTACACAAGGCCTAAGGTAAAAATTGAGTTCCCTACCTTTGAAAAGGGAGATCCAGTCGAATGAATCTCCAAGGCTGAAATTTTACTTTAAAAAACAAAGTATTGAAAGAGGTGAAAGGGTTGAGTTTGCATCCTATCACCTATGTGGGAGAGCCAACCAATGGTGGCGTTGGCTTAAGGCCAGCTATGGCCGAGAAGGGAGAAGGATAGGCTGGACAAGGTTCACACAAGAGTTAGTGAACAGATTTGGCCCATCTAGCATGACAAACTATGAGGGACAGCTTGCCAAGATAAGGCAAGAAGGATCTCTAGAAAGTTACCTTGAAGAATTCAAAAAGTTAGCCAAATTTTTAGGACGTTGGCCAAATAGTGCACTAATTGGCACTTTTCTAGATGGCCTTGTACCTTGGCTAAGCCAAGAAGTGAAGATGAGGGATCCAAACTCTCTCACTCAGTGCATTTGATTGGCAAGACTCATCAAACGATGGGAGAAGCATCACCCGCAGCACAACCAAGGTCATCAAACCCTTAGACAAACTAGTAAAGTACCCTCATCAAGTAAGACAGTGACCCCAAAAACAAAGGACCCTCTCAAACTATCCACCGAAGAAATCAACAGGAGGATCAAAAGAGGCCTATGTTTTAGGTGCAACGATAAGTGGCAAGTTGGCCACAAGTGCAAGAAAGGGCTGTTCAACATCATTGAAGTAGTAAGTGATGAAGAACATGAGGAAAGCAGCAAGGAAGAACAAGACAGCCACATGGACAGCGAGGAGGAAGCAGAGTCAGAACACTCCCCAGATCATGCGGAAGAAGGCGAGATCAACTTCATGCAGTAGGGGCAACCACCAAGCCTACTGCCATGAGGTTATTCGCAACCATTAATGGAAAAAATGTTTTAGTGTTGATAGATAGTGGAGCTACTCATAACTTTATCAACTCAAAATTGGTTAAAACACTTCAGCTACGTCCGAAAAAGATTGCACCCTTTGAGGTAAGAGTGGCAAGTGGATAGAAGCTCAAGTGCACACAAGTAATCCAGGCAGTAGCTATGCAGATTCAAGGAGTCAAAATAGAAGCAGAACTGCATGTGTTAGCCCTGGCAGGTCTTGATGTGGTTTTAGGCAATGCTTGGCTTAAAACCATAGGCAAGATAATGTTTGACTATGAATCCATGGCCATGCACTTCCAATGGAAGGGAAGGAACTGCACGTGGGAGGCATCCACCACCAATGCAGCGCATCATTGTGAGGTAAGTACCCTTGAATGACTATACAGAAAAGAGGGCACAATGTTTTGCGGTTATCTTGGCCACAAAGGAGGAAAACACAGCCGAACATCATATACACAAAGACATACCAATAGGAGTAAGGAATCTACTGGAGCAATTCGGAGATGTCTTAGGAGAGCCACAAGGACTACCACCCTCAAGACATTACAACCATGCCATCCCATTAATCGATGAAACCAAGGCGATTAATGTAGCACCTTACTAGTATGCACACTTCCAAAAGAACGAGATCGAAAGACAAGTGGAAGAGATGCTACAACAAGGTATTATCCAACCTAGCACCTCACCTTTTTCTTCTCTTGTTCTGCTTGTTAGAAAGAAAGATGGAACTTGGAGGTTTTGCACCGATTATCGGGCACTCAACCAAGCAACTGTCAAGGATCATTTCCCGATCCCAACAATTGATGATATGCTGGATGAGTTACATGGAGAAAATCTGTTCACCAAGCTGGATCTCAAGGCCAGATATCATCAATATGCATGAAAGAAGAGGACGTGCAGAAGACAGCATTTCAGACTCATAGTGGACACTACGAGTACCTAGTCATGCCCTTCGGACTATGCAACGCACCCTCACCTTTCAAAGTAGCCATGAATGACATCTTCAAACTTTATTTGCACAGGTTTGTTTTAGTTTTCTTTGATGACATTTTGGTCAATTCTAGGAACCACAACGATCACATAGAACACTTAGCAAAAGTGCTAGAAGTGTTAAGAAGAAATCATTTTGTCATCAAGCCATCCAAGTGCACATTCATGCAAGAGGAAATTGAATACCACAGTCACATCATATCTGAAGATGGAGTGAAGGTAGACCAATGAAAAACAGGAGCTATGCAATCATGGCCAACTCCAAAGAATGTCACAAAACTTAGAGGATTTCTAGATTTGACAGGCTGTTATCACCGATTTGTTCGCAAATACGGTGCCATAGCAAAACCACTAACGAATTTGCTAAAGAAGGATGGATTCCTATGGACAAAGAAGAGTGAAGATGCATTCAAGTTGTTGAAGCAAGCTATGTGTGAGAACCCAGTGTTAGCACTGCCCAAACCTTCGAGCTTCACACCGACGCAAGCTGGAAGACCCTATTGCATACATGAGTAGAGTCTTAGGGCCCATGAAGAAGAAATGGTCAGTATACGCCAAGGAGATGTTGGGCATCATCCATGCAGTCAAGGTATGGCGACCTTACCTTCTTGGGAGGAAAATCCTGATCATTACAGATCGATAACCTTTGAGAAGCCTCATGGAGTAGAAAATTACCACACCAGCACAGCAAAAGTTCCTTGTCAAGTTGCTGGGATATAAGTATGAAATAATCTACAAACCAGGCAAGGGAAGCAAGGTGGCAGATGCGTTGTCCAGAAGCAATGGAGGTCAAGCATTGTGGACAGCATATGAGCCTAATGACGCATGCCTTACTGCCATTAGCAGAGCAAAGTGGAATGTATGGACAGAAATCAAAGAGGCAATAGAGATTGATCCTCAAAGCCAAGTGCATGCCAAGAAGATCAAGAATTTTGACCCTAAGATCAAGTTATTCTTTTGGTCAGAAGGATTCAAGGCAGAAGTCAAAAAGAAAGATAGCAATTGTGACATTTGCCCATGGATAAACCAGAAGATGGCAAGACCAAGGGATTACTACAATCTTTGCCCTTACCCGTACTAGTTTGGGAACACTGTAATGACATCCAGCAGCAGTTTTCCAACTTCCACCTCGAGGACAAGGTGAGTCTTCAAGAAAGGGGGATTGTTGAGAACCTAAGTATGCAGGAAATGCAATGGGCAGAAAATAAGGCAGCAAAGCAGAGCATGGGCCAGAAAATGTACACAAGCATGGCAACAGCAAGTGTGCAGCCCAGCAGTGAGGCCTGACCAGTATTTGACTTAATCCTAATTAATGAAGGACATCTACGCCAAGCAGAGTTCCAGTAGCAGCAGCACATCCATGCCAAGAAGAATTCCAACAGCAGCAGAACATCTATGCTAAGTAGAGCTCTAGCAACAGCAGGACATCCATGCCAAGGAGAATTCCAATAGCAGCAGGACAACTATGCCAAGAAGAGTTCTATCAGCAGCAGGACACGCATGATGAGTTCCAGTAGCAATAGGATAGTCACAACAAGAAGAATTCTAAGGTCAGAAGGATATGCATTGAGAGTCCTAGTCCTAGAAGGAAAAGCAAAGATAAAGTCCAGCTGTTGTAGAATACATGATAAGATAAGGACAGAAAGATTTAGTAAAAGTAGGAATTCTAGTCTAAGTAGAAATTCAAGAAAGACCATGAATCCTAGTAGGATTAGGAAACAATGGGATAAGGTCTATCTTGATAATGTTTTAGATGACTTAGAAAACCTTGTTGAGTTAGGAAAACATATCCTAAGTAGATAAGGAACCTAAGTACTAGTTAGATCAGGATAAGGCTATCTTAGGACTATAAATACAGCCCATTATTTGTGAGGAGGACATATGCTCCGAATTTTGTTATTTTCTCATTCAATAATCAAGAATCAAGGTTACCATTCATGCTTACTTTCTTGTTTATATTTTTGGTTATCTTTTAAGAGTTGTCTTGAGATAACTTGGGCTTAAGACAAGGTTAAGAGTTGTCTTCCTTTCTTAAGAGCTTAGGTTGAAAGTCAAGAGTTGTCTTCTTCAACCAAGGCAAGTTGTGATAGGTTTAAGAGTTGTCTTGCCTATCCAACATATCCTTATATATATTAGTTAACCCAAAGGACAGCTTAGGGGACTTAAAAATAAGAAAAGAACTCAAGAATCAAATGAGACAGCAAGTTAGGAAGGATTTCAGTAGGTGTGCTGACCCCTAAGGTGTAGAAAAGTTAGGGAAAAAATTGGGACCCCAACAGCATGCCAGCGCGTGACAAACATGTTCGACAGTGCACATGATGAACTTCCTAAAGCGACTGCCTTATCCCCGCGAGCGCTTCAGAGGCTTCAGGTGCATTTGGCAGTTCATGGGAGGAACTTTTTGGAGTGACTGGAACATCACCATAGGCGAGGCAGAGACTTTGAGCGCATTGGGCAGGGCACAGGATGAACTTTATTGAGCAACCGGAGCATCCCAGTGGCTTCAAGCACGTTTGGTAGTGTATAGGATGAATTTCCGGCAGCAACCAAAACATCCCCGTGGGCACAGCAGAGGCGTCGGGGACGTTGGGTGGTGCACGGCAGGAACTTCCAAAAACAACCAGATTATCCCCGCTGGCATGGCAGTGGCATTGCAGTCATTCAATAATGCACAGGATGAACTTCTGAGAGCGACTGAAAAATCCCCGCAGGCTCAGCAGAGGCATCAGATGCATTAGGCAGTGCTCAGGATTAACTCCGGGGAGCAAACAGAAGATCATAGTGGGTGCAGCATAGTTGTCGGGCGCATTCAGCAGTGTGCAGGACAAACTTCCGAGAGCGACCAGAACATTCACGTGGGCACTGCAACGACATCGGAAACATTCAGCACTGCATGGGACAAACTTCCAAAAGCAACTAGAACATCCCCCAGTGTGGCAGAGGCTTCTAGTACTTTGGGCAGTGCATGGGAAGAACTTTTGGGGGTGACTGGAGCATCCCCTACAGGACAAGCTTCTGGGAGCGACCCGAACATTCACGCAAGCATGGCAATGCCGTTGAACACATTTGGGACTGACATCCAAAAGCAACCAGAGCATCCCCCCAGTGTGGCAGAGGCTTTCGATACTTTGGGCAGTGCATGGGACAAATTTTGGGGCCGACCGGAACATCCCCACAGGCACAGCAGCGGTGTCAGACTCTTTTGGCAGTGTGTGGGATGAACTTCCATGAGTGACCAGAACATCCCCATATGTGTGGCAGAGGCTTTGAGCATGTTGGGCAGTGCTTGAGATGAACTTTTGGGAGCAACTAGAACATCCCCGTGGGTGTGCCACCTGGTCGGGCTCGTTCGGTAGTGTGCGGGATAAACTTCTAGGAGCAACCAAAACATCCCCATGGGCACAGTAAATGCGTGGAGCACATCCGGCTGTGCACGAGACAAACTTCCAAGAGTGACCGAAACATCCCCTCAGGCGCATCAGATGCTTCTGATGCGTTAGGCAGTGCATGACATGAACTTCTGGGAGCGTTCAGCACATCTCAGTGGGTGCAGCAGAGGTGTCGAATGCATTGGGTAGTGTGCAGGATGAACTTGCGGGAGCGACCTGAACATCCTCCCGAGCATGGCAATGGCATTGGGTGCATTCAGCAATGCATGGAACGAACTTCCAGGAGCGACTGGAAAATCCCTGTGGTTTCAGCAGAGGCATCAAACATGTTCAGTAGTGCTTGGGATGGACTTCCAGAGCTACCAGAACATCCCCATGGGTGCAGCAGCGGCATCAACCATGTTAGGCAGTGCACGGGATGAACTTCTGAGAGCTACCAGAACATCCCCTCGGGTGCGGCAGAGGCTTCTGGTGCTTTGGCCAGTCCACAGGAATAACTTCTAGGAGCAACTGGAACATCCCTGCAGGCATGGCAGTGGAGTTAGACATGTTTTACAGCGCATGGGAAAACTTCTAGGAGCAACCAGAACATCCCTGTAGCACGGCAGCAGCATTGGACACTTTTGGCAGTGTACAGGATGAACTTCCTGGAGCAACTAGAAAATCCTCGCAGGTGCAGCAGAGGCTTCAGGCACATTGGGCAGTGCATGAGACGAACTTCTGGAAGCGACCGGTACATCCCCACTGGTGTGGCAGAGGCATACGACGTGTTCAGCAATGCGTGGTACTAAATTTGGAGAGATACCGGAACATCACCGTGGGCGCGGAAGTAGTGTTGGGCATGTTGGGCAATGTAAGAGGTGAGCTTCCTAGAGCAACTAGAACATCCGTGCAGTTGCAGCAGCGGTGTGGTGTGTGCTTGGCAGTGCAAGGGACGAACTTCCATGAGTGACCGAAAAATCCCAGCAGGATTGGCGGCGGCTCAGGGACGTTGGGTAGAGTGTGAGACAAAATTCCGGGAGAGACGAGAATATCCCTATGGTCCCAGTAGAGGCTTCGGGCGTGTTGAGCAGTGCACGGGACAAACTTCAAGGAGCAAACAAAACATCCCCGCTGGCATAACAGAGGCTTTGTTTACGTTAGGGAGTGCATGGGACAAACTTCTAGGAGCGACCGGAACATCCCTACAGGCATGGCAAAGGCATTGGACGCATTTGGCACTGCATAGGATGAACTTCCAGTGGCGACCTGAAAATCGCCACAAGCTCAGCAGAGGCATCAGATGCATTTGGCGGTGCTTGGAACAAACTTCTGAGAGCAACGAAACATCCCCACGGGCGCATTTGGCAGTGCACCAGAAGAACTTTCAGGAGTTACCAGAACATTTCCGTGGTAGCAGCAGAAGTGTCGGGCAGGTTTGGCAGTGCATGGGATGAACTTCCAAGAGTAACTGGAACATTTCTATGGGCACAGCAGAGGCATCAGGTGCATTCATGTTGAGGTCTTAATTTTTTGTCTCCAACTTTTCTACACGTTAGGGGTCAGCACGCCTACAATAAGCCTTCCTAACTTACTGTCCCATTTGATTCTTGAGTTTTTTTCTTAGATTTATGTCCCCTAAACTATCCTTTGGGATTCATTAATATATAAAAGGATATGTTGGATTAGGCAAGACAACTCTTAAACCTATCACAACTTGCCTTGGTTGAAGAAGACAACTCTTAACTTCAACCTTAGCTCTTAAGCAAGGAAGACAACTCTTCACCTTGACTTAGGCCCAAGTTATCTCAAGACAACTCTTAAAAGATAACCGAAAGAACTCAATAATCAAATGGGATAGCAAGTTAGGAAGGATTTCAGTAGGCGTGCTGACCCCTAAGGGGTAGAAATGTTGGGGAAAAAAATCGGGACCCCAATAGTTTAGCTATGCATAGGATGAACTTCCAGGAGTGACTGGAAAATCCCTGCAAGCTTGGTAGAGGTGTCGGACGCATTCGGCAGTGCTCGGGACAAACTTACAGGAGCAACTAGAACATCCCCACAGGCGAGGAAGATGCATCGTCGGCGTTCGATCGTACGTGGGATGAACTTCTAGGAGAGACCGAAACATCCTCGTGGGAGCGGCAGATGCTTCAGGCGAGTTGGTTAGTGCACAAGATGAACTTCTGGGAGCAACAAAAACATCCCTACGGGACCAGCAGAGGCATCAGGCACAGTTAACCATTCATGGGATGAACTTTCGGAAGCGACTGGAACATTCCGCGGGCTTGACAGCGACGTTGGTCACATTCGGCGGTGCACAGAATAAACTTCTGAGAGTAACTGAAAAATCCCCATGGGCTTGGTAGAGTCATCAGACGCGTTCGGCAGTGCTCGGGACAAACTTTTTGGAGCGATCGAAAAATCACCACAGGCTTAGCATAGGCGTCCGACGCATTCGGCAATGTTCCAGTTGCTCCCAGAAGTTCATCCTGCGCACTGCCCAATGCCCCCAAATCCTTTGCCATGCCTACAGGGATGTTTCAGTCCCTCCTAAAAGCTTGTCCTGTGCCCTGCTGAATGCGCCCAATGCTGGTGCTGCATGCGCAGGGATGTTCCGGTTGCTCCCAGAAGTTTGCCCTGTGCACAGCCAAACACACTCGACACTACTGCTGCACTCGCACAGAAATTTTGATCGCTCCCGGAAGTTCATCCTGTGCATTGCCTGACTCGTCCAAAGCCTCTGCCTTGTGCATGGGGATATTTTGGTTGATCCCAGAAGTTTGTCTCACACACTACCCAAAGTTCCGGAAACCTTTGCCGTGACCAGGGGGATGTTCCGATCGCTCTCGGAAGTTCATCCCAGGTACTTCCAAATGCGTCTGATGCCTCTTCCAAGCCTGCAGTAATTTTACGATCACTCTGAAAGTTGTCCTGCACACTGCCAAACTATTGGGGTCCCGATTTTTTTCCCCAACTTTTCTACACCTTAGGGGTCAGCACGCCTATTGGAATGCATCCAAACTTGCTGTCCCGTTTGATTCTTGAGTTCATTTCTTATATTTATGTTCCCCTAAGCTGTCCTTTAGGTTAACTAATATATATAAAGGATATGTTGGATAGGCAAGACAGCTCTTAAACCTATCACAACTTGCCTTGGTTGAAGAAGACAACTCTTGACTTCAACCTTAGCTCTTAAGCAAGGAAGACAACTCTTCACCTTGACTTAAGCCCAAGTTATCTCAAGACAACTCTTAAAAGATAACCGAAAGCATAAACAAGAATGGAAGCAAGAATGCTAACCTTGATTCTTGATTAATGAATGAGAAATATACAAAATTCGGAGCATATGTCCTCCTCACAAATAATGGGCTGTATTTATAGTCCTAAGATAGCCTTATCCTAATTCAACTAGTACTTAGGTTCCTTATCCACTTAGGATATGTTTTCCTAAGTCAAAAGCTTTTCTAAGTCAACTAAAATATTATCAAGATAGACCTTATCCAATTATTTCCTAATCCCTATTAGGATTCTTGGTCTTTCCTAAATTCCTACTCAGACCAGAGTTTCTACTTTGACTAAATCTTTCTGTCCTTATCTTGTATTCTACAGCAGCTGGACTTTATCTTTACTTTTCCTTTTAGAACAATGACTCTCAATGCATATCCTTCTGCCCTTAGATTCTCCTTGGCAGGACTATCCTATTGCTACTGGAACTCATCATGCGTGTCCTGTTGCTGATAGAACTCTTCTTGGCGTAGATGTCCTGCTGCTGGTGAAATTCTCCTTGGCATGGATGTCTGCTGCTGCTTGAACTCTGCTTAGTGTAGATGTCCTCCTACTGCTGCTGGAGTTCTTCTTGATGCGATTATCTTCTTCTGCTGGAACTCCTGTTGGCGTGAATGTCCTTCATTGATTAGGATTAAGTCAAATACTGGTTGAGCCTCACTGCTGGGCTGCACACTTGCTGTTGCCATGCTTGTTGTGCATATTTTCTGGCCCATGTTCTCCTTTGTTGCCAAATTTTCTGCCCACTGCCTTTCCTGTATACTTAGGTTCTCAACACGAATGCACTCAATGCCGAAGTCCCACTTGCGGGGATGTTCGGGTTGATTCTTGAGTTCTTTTCTTAGATTTATGTCCCCCTAAGCTATCCTTTGGGATTAAGTAATGAATAAAAGATATGTTGGATAGGCAAGACAACTCTTAAACCTATCACAACTTGCCTTGGTTGAAGAAGACAACTCTTGACTTCAACCTAAGCTCTTAAGCAAGGAAGACAACTCTTCACCTTGTCTTAAGCCCAAGTTATCTCAAGACAACTCTTAAAAGATAACTGAAATATAAACAAGAATAGAAGCAAGAATGCTAACCTTGATTCTTGATTAATGAATGAGAAAATAACAAAATTCGGAGCATATCTCCTCCTCACAAATAATGGGCTGTATTTATATTTCTAAGATAGCCTTATCCTAATTCAACTAGTACTTAGGTTCCTTATCCACTTAGGATATGTTTTCCTAAGTCAACAAGCTTTTCTAAGTCAACTAAAACATTATCAAGATAGACCTTATCCCACATTTCCTAATCCTACTAGGATTCTTGGTCTTTCTTGAATTTCTACTTAGACTAGAATTCCTATTTTGACTAAGTCTTTCTGTCCTTATCTTATCTCCTTTCCTACAGCTGCTGACCTTCATCTTGCCGTTTCCTTCTAGGATTAGGACTTCCATTATGGCGTGTCCTTCCATTCCAAGACTTCTCCTTGACGTGAACATCTTGTTGAAGTCAAACTTGCCATGACGTCTTGCTGTTGCTGGAGTTCTTCATGCCATCCATGTCCTTCTCCTGCTCGGATTGCTTCATGCGTGTCCTACCAATGCTGGTTTTCTTCTTGGCTTGGATTTCTATAGTTAATTAGGACTGAGTCAGACTTGGGAATGTACCGGTCACTCTCAGAAGTTTGCCTTGTGCACTGCCCAACACCCCAAAGCCTCAGCGTGCCTGCGGGATGTTCTGTTGCTCTCGAAAGTTTGTCCCGCAAACTACCTAACTGTTGTGGTCCCAATTTTTTCCCCAACTTTTCTACACCTTAGGGTGTAGCATGCCTACTAAAAACCTTCCTAACTTGCTGTCCCGTTTGATTCTTGAGTTCTTTTCTTGGATTTTTGTCTCCTAAGCTGTCCTTCAGGATTAACTAATGTATAAAGGATATGTTGGATAGGCAAGACAACTCTTAAACCTATCACAACTTGCCTTGGTTGAAGAAGACAACTCTTGACTTCAACCTTAGCTCTTAAGCAAGGAAGACAACTCTTCACCTTGTCTTAAGCCCAAGTTATCTCAAGGCAACTCTTAAAAGATAACCGAAATATAAACAAGAATGGAAGCAAGAATGCTAACATTGATTCTTGATTAATGAATGCAAATATACAAAATTCGGAGCATATCTTTTTGCTCACTAATAATGGGCGGTATTTATAGTATTAGACAGCTTATCCTAATTCAACTAGTACATAGGTTCCTTATCCACTTAGGATATGTTTTCCTAAGTCAACAAGGTTTTCTAACACAGCTAAAACATTATCAAGATAGACCTTATCCCAATGTTTCATAATCCTACTAGGATTCTTGGTCTTTCTTGAATTCCTACTTAGACTAGAATTCCTACTCTGACTAGATCTTTCTGTCCTTATCTTATCTCCTCTCCTACGGGCTACTGACCTTCATCTTGCTGTTTCCTTCTAGGATTAGAACTTCCATTATGGCGTGTCCTTCCATTCCAAGACATCTCCTTGACATGAACATCTTGCTGAAGTCAAACCTGCCATGACATCCTGCTGCTGCTGGAGTTCTTCATGACGTCCATGTCCTTCTCCTGCTCAGATTGCACCATGCATGTCCTGCCAATGCTGGTGTCCTTCTTGGCTTGGATGTTCGTTATCAATTAGGACAGAGTCAGAACCTGGCCGTGCTTCACTTCATGCCGCATGCAAGCTTGTTGTGTGCACATTCTGGCCTGTTGCTGCCTCTCTTGGTGCTTGGCACCTCTTGTGCATTTACTCACACACCCTTTGCCTCCTAAGGTCCTCAACATGAACATGCCCGACGCCACTGCCATGCCTGCGGGGATGTTTTGGTCACTTCCGGAAGTTCATCCCATGCACTGCCAAATGCACTCAAAGCCTCTACCATGCCCTGGTGATGTTCCATTCACTCCCAGAAGTTCGTCCCCAGCATTGACGAACGCATCCAATGCTTCTGCTGAGCCTGAGAGGACTTTCCAGTTGCTCCCGAAAGTTCCTCCCACACAGTGCAGGAAGTGTCCGACGCTGCTGCCGCGCCTGCAGGGATGTTCCGGTCGCTCCCGAAAGTTCGTCCCAAGCACTGTTCAATACGTCCTACGCCTCTGCCAATCAGGCAGGGATTTTCCTGTCACTCCCGGAAGTTACACGTTCGACGCCTCTACTGAGCCTGCAGGGATTTTCCCGTTGGTCCCAGAAGTTCATCCCAAGCACTGCCAATGGTGTCCAACGCCTCTGCCATGCCGGTGGGGATGTTCCGGTCACCTGCAAAAGTTCGTCCTATGACTGCCGAATGCACCGAATGATTCAGCTGCATCTGCATCAATATTCTGGTCTCTGACAGAAGTTCATACTGTGGACTGCCCAACGCACCTGAAGCCACCACTGCACCTGCAGGGATGTTCCAGTCGCTCCTGGCAGTTTGTCCTGTGCAATGCCGAATGTGTCCAGCAGCACTGCAGCACCCGTAGGAATGTTCTAGTCACCCCCAGAAGTTTTTCCAGCGCACTGACGAATGCGCCCGACCCTCTGTTGTGCCTGCAGGGATGTTCTGGTCACTTTTGGAAGTTTGTCTTGAGCATTGCTGAACACATTCGATGCCACTGCCGAGCCTGCAGGGATTTTCTAGTTGCTCTCGGAAGTTCATCCCGTCGACTGCTTAACTTGTCCAATGCCTCTGCTGTGTCCAAGGGGATTTTTCAGTCTCTCCCAGAAGTTCCTTCTGAGCACTAATGAACATGTCCGATGCCTATGCCGCACTCGCAGGGATGTTCCGGTCACTCCCGGAAGTTTGTCCCATGACTGTCAAATGTGCCGGACGATTAAACTGTGCCCATATTGATGTTCTAGTTGCTCTTGGAAGTTCATCCCATGCACTGCAAAATGTGCCCAATGCCACTGATGCGCCCATGGGGATGTTCAGGTCACTCCCGGAAGTTCGTCCAGCGCACTGTCTAGCGCAACCAACGCTGCTAACGCGCCTGCAGGGATGTTCCAATCACTTCTGTAAGTCCGTCCAGTGCACTATTGATTGAGCCTGATGCCTCTACTGCACCCACAGGCATATTCCAGTCGCTCCCAGAAGTTCATCTCGCACACTTCTGAATGTGCCCGAAGCCTCTGCCATGCCCTCGGTGATGTTCCGGCTGCTCCCGGAAGTTCGTCCCCTTCACTGCCAAATGTGTCCAATGCTTCTGCCGAGCTTGCAGAGACTTTCCAGTCGCTCCTGGAAGTCACACACACTGCTGAACGTATCCAATGCCACTGCTGCGCCCGCGGGGATGTTCCGATCGCTCACTGAAGCTCGTCTCAAGCACTGCCAAACGCACCCTATGCCTTTACTAATCTCGCAGGGATTTTCTGGTCACTCCCAGAAGTCATCCTGAGCACTGCCGAATGTGTCCAACGACTCTACCAAGCCCGTAGAGATTTTCCTGTCACTTCTGGAAGTTTGTCCCAGGCACTGCTGATCGTGTCCGACACCTCTGCCATGCCCGTGGGGATGCTCCGGTCACTTCTGGAAATTCGTCCTGTACTCTGCCAAACGTGTCCGATGCAGCTGCCATGCATGCAGGAATGTGCCGGTCGCTCCTGGAAAATCATCCTGTGCACTGCTGAATGTGCCCGATGCCTCTGCCACATCAGCGGTAATGCTCCGGTCGCTCATGGAAGTTTGTTCTACACACTGCTGAACACTCCCAACCCCACTGCTGTGCCTGTGGGGATGTTCCGCTTGCTCTAGGAAGTTCATCACACACACTGCCCAATGTCCCTGACACCGCTGCCGCACCAGCGGGCATGTTCCAGTCGCTCCCAAAAGTTCATCCCGTGCACGATACCTCTGCCGTGCTTGCAGGGATGTTTTGGTCGCCCTAAAGTTAGTCCCACGTACTGGCGAATGCACCTGACACCTATGCCACACCCGCAGGCATGTTCCGGTCACTCCCGTAAGTTTGTCCCGCACACTGCCCAACACGCCCGAATCCTCTGTCTCGCCAGCAGGGATGTTCAGGTCGCTCCTAGAAGTTTGTCCAGTGCACTGTTGAATGAGTCCAACGCCACTGCCGTGCCTGCAGGAGTGTTCTTTTTGCTCCCAGAAGTTTGTTCCGTGCACTGTCAAATGCAGCCAACACCTCTGCCACACCTGCGGTGGTGTTCTGGTCCCTCTAGGAAATTCGTCCCAAGCACTGCCAAACGCATCCGACGCCTCGCCAAGCTTGAAGGGATTTTCTAGTCGCACCCAGAAATTCACCCAATGCAATGCCGAACGCGCCCAGCACCGCTCTCGCACCGGTGGGGTTGTTCAGGTTGCTCCCAGAAGTTCATCCCGTGCACTCCCAAACATGCCCGATGCCTCTGCCATGTCCGCGGGGATGTTCTGGACGCTCCCATTAGTTCATCCTGTGCACTGCCGAATGCGTCCGATGCTTTTGCCAAGCCCACTGGGATTTTCCTAGTGCTCCCGGAAGTTTGTCCTGTGCACTGCCGAGCATGCCACACAGCATTCTGCGCCCATGGGGATGTTCCAGTCACTCCTGGAAGTTCGTCCCGTGCACAGCCGTATGCAGCCAATGCATCTTCCGCACCTTCAGGGATGTTTTGGTCGCCCCCAGATACTCGTCCCGAGTACTGCCGAATGTGTTTGATGCCTCTGCCATGCCCACAGGGATGTTATAGTTGCTCCCAGACATTCGTCCCATGCACTGCCGAACACATCCAAAGCCTCTGCCACACCCGTGGGGATGTTCCGGTCGCTGCTAAAAGTTGGTCCCGTGCAGTGCCGAAGATGTCTGATGCCACTACTGCACCCGTGGGGATGTTCCAGTCGCTTCTGGATGTTTGTCCCGCACACGGCCGAAAGCGCTCGATGCCTCTGCCACACCTTCAGGGATGTTCCAGTCGCTCCTGGAAATTCATCCTGCACACTACCAAACGCACCCAACGCCACTGCCGTTCCCTTGAGGATGTTCCGGTTGGTCTTGGAAGTTTGTACCACACACTGCCAAACGTGTACGAAGCTGCTGTCATTCCCGTGGGGATGTTCCGGTCATTCCAGGAAGTTCATCTTGTGCACTGCCAAATGCGCCCAATGCCTCTGCTGTGCTTGTGGGGATGTTCCAATTGCTCCCAGAAGTTCATCTCGCACACCACTGAATGCATCAGAAGACTCGTTGGTGCCTACAGGGATGTTCCGGTTGATCCCAGAAGTTTGTCCCGCACACTGCTGAATTCACCTGACGCTACTGCCATGCCCACGTCGATGTTCAGTTCTTTCCTGAAAGTTTGTCGCACACACTGCCGAATGTGCCCTATGCCTGTGCTGCCCTTGAATTGATGTTTTGGTCACTCCCAGAAGTTCATTCCACTCACTGTTGAACGTGTACGATGCAGCTGCTTCACACACTGGGATGTTCGGTTTGCTCCAGGAAATTTGCACTGCCAAACACACCCGACGCCACTGCTGCGCCCGTGGGGATGTTTTGGTCACTCCCAGAAGTTTGTACCGCACACTTCTGATTGTGTCGCGCCCGCGGAGATGTTCTGGTTGCTCCCAGAAGTTCATCCCATGCACTGCCTAACGTGTTGGACACCACTGCTGTGCCCACAAGGTTGTTCTGATAGCTCTCAAGACTTCGTACCAAGCACTGTTGAACTCATCTGACAACTCTGTTGGGCCTGCGATGTTCTGGTCACTCTCGGAAGTTCGTCCCACACACAGCTGAACATGGCCAACACTGCTGTTGCACCCGTGGGGATGTTCCTGTTGCTCCTGGAAGTTTGTCCCATGCACTGTTGAACATGTCCAATGCTCCTGCCATGCCCGGGAGTTGTTCTGGTCGCTCCTGGAAGTTATTCCTAGGCACTTCCGAACTCATCTGACGACTCTACCAGGGTCGTGGGAATTTTCCTGTCGCTCCCGGAAGTTCATCCCATGCAATGCTGAATGTGTCTAATTCCTCTATTGAGCCCATGGGGATGTTTCGGTCACTCTTGGAAGTTGTCCCGTTCACGGTGTTGAAAACATGCCTTAGTTGCTGAATAATTGGTCAAAAGACCAAGTCTTTAGGAAATATTTTTTGAACTTAGTTTGTTAGGATTTGCTTAAATCTTGGCTTTAATTTTGGCTAATCATTTTGTTTTTCTATTATGTTTCAGCTCTATATAAAGAGCAATATAGTGAATAAAAAATAAAGACTTCCAGAAATCAATTGCTCTCTTTCTTTTTTTTCTTTGCCAAATAACAGTTCATATTGCTTTGTTCTTGTGCTAAACAACAACAGTTTGGTATCAAAGCTCTTTGTTCTTGAGGGATTTGTGAGTAAGTGAATCCAAACACAAACCAAAAACACAATAACACCAGAAGAAATGGAAACTGAAACAATGTTCTCTCATGTTACACCACTAATTTTTGATGGTGATAACTATCAAGCTTGGGCTATTAGAATGACAGTCCATCTTGAAGCATTAGACCTTTAGGAAGCTATAGAGGAAGATTATAATGTTCCTCCATTGCCGAAGAATCCTACTATGACTCAACTCAAGGTCTACAGAGAGAGGAAGACTAAGAAGTCCAAAGCTAAAGCATGTTTATTCTCTGTTGTTTCAAGCACTATATTTACAAGGATCATGAGCTTGGAGTTAGCAAAGGATATATAGGACTACCTCAAGAAGGAATACCAAGGCAACAAAAGAACCAAAAATATGCAAGTACTCAATTTGATTAGAGAGTTTGAAATGTTGAAAATGAAGGAGACAGAAAACATCAAAGACTACTCTAACAAGTTGTTGGGTATAGTGAACAAGGTAAGGTTGCTCGGTAAGCATTTCTTTGATGAACGAATTGTGTAAAAAATTCTCGTAACTTTTCCTGAAAAGTATGAGTCTAAAATTTCTCCATTAGAAGAATCTAAAGATCTGTCAAGTATATCCTTAGCAAAATTGGTGAATGCATTGCAGGCACAAGAGCAAAGAAGAATGATGAGAAAAGAAGAATCCATGGAGGGTGCTCTTCAAGCAAAGGCAGAAAATTCAGAGGGAGGCAAAGATAAGAAGAACTACAATAAGTAAAAGGGCAACAAGACTGGCAATAACAACAAAAACAAGGATGAGATATATCCACCTTGTCCACACTGCAAAAAAATGAACCACCCACAAAGAAAGTGTTGGTGGAAGCCTGATGTTAAGTGCAGAAAATGTGATAAGATTGGACACATGGAGCGTATCTACAAGTCACAACAACATGAAGAGACAAAAGTTTCTATTGAGCAACAACAAGAAGACCAACTTTTTGTTGCAACATGCCTTGCAACAAGTATCCGCTCTGGCGATTCTTGGCTAATTGATAGTGGCTGCACAAATCACATGACTAATGATCAAGAGCTCTATAAAGAGCTCGATAAAACCATCATTTCCAAAGTAAAAATAGTAAATGGTGAATTTATTTCAGTCAAGGGCAAAGGAACTATGGTTATAGAAAGTTTAACAGGTTTAAAGTATATTACTGATGTTTTATATATGCCTGATATTAACCAAAATTTACTTAGTGTTGGACAGCTAATTGAAAAGGGTTTTAAGTCATATTTGAAGACAAATGGTGTTTCATCAAAGATGTGAAGGGCAGAGATGTATTCAAAGTGAAAATGAAAGCAAAAAGCTTTGCTCTAAATCTAATGGAGAAGGAGCAAATATCATTCTCAAGCACTGTAAGTAATGCAGAATTATGGCATAGAAGGCTTGGGCCTTTTCATCATGGTGGACTTTTATATGTACAAAAACATAATTTAGTGAAAGGTGTGCCATTGCTGAAAGACAAGTTAGCTGATTGCGTGGCTTGTCAATATGGCAAGCAAAATAGAAGACCCTTCTCTCAAACGACATGGAGAGCAACACGCAAGCTGCAGTTGATACACACAGATGTTGGAGGACCTCAGAAAATATCATCATTAAATGGTAGTAAGTACTACATTGTATTTATTAATGATTATACCAGGTTTGCTGGATTTATTTTCTCAAATTCAAATCTGAGGTTGTTAATATATTTTGGAAATATAAAGCATGGGTGGAAAATCAAAGTGGTTACAGAATACAAAAGATAAGGTCAGATAATGGAAAAGAATACACAAATGACATTTTTGATAAGTTTTGCAGAGAAGCTGGTATTGAGCATCAACTCACAGCACCTTACACTCCACGGCAGAATGGGGTAAGTGAGAGAAACAATCGAAGTATTATGAAGATGACAAGGTGTATGCTACATGAGAAGGAGTTGCCAAAGAAATTATGGGCAGAAGCTGCAAACACTGTAGTTTTTTTGTTAAATAGGCTACCAACTAGAGCTTTGCAAAAAAAAACTCCGTATGAAGCCTGGTTTGGTTATAAACCAGATTTGTAAAATCTAAAAATTTTTGGTTTTCTTTGTTTTGTGCCGCAGGTAAAAAGAGACAAATTTGATAAGAAGGCAGAACCAGGAGTTTTCATTGGATATACCAACTTTTCCAAAGCTCATAGAATTTTTCAACTACAAAATGGAAAAATTGTTATAAGCAGAGACGTCAAGTTCATAGAGAATAGACAATGGAATTGGGAGGAGTCAATAAAGACACAATTGTGAGAGATTCTGCAATACTTTGATGATGATATAAATGATGTCCCAATTAGAGGAACAAGGCCTTTATCTGAAATTTATGAAAAAACAATATTGTTATATTTGAGCTTGCAGAATTTGAAGAAGCTGAGAAGGATGACAGGTCGGTTGAAGCAATGAAAGAAGAGCTCAGAATGATTGAAAAGAATAACACTTGGGAGTTGGTGAACAAACCTTAACACGGAAAGGTCATTGGAGTCGAATGGGTTTATAGAACCAAACTTAATGCAGATGGTTCTATAAATTAATATAAAGCCAGATTAGTTGTGAAAGGGTATAGTCAAGTGTTTGGAGTGTATTTCTCAGAAACTTTTGCTCCAGTAGCACGCTTGGATACAATCAAGATGTTGCTTGCTTTGGCAGCACAAATGGGATGGAAGACTTACCAGCTAGATGTAAAATTTGCTTTTTTAAATGGTAATCTTCAAGAGGAAATCTATGTAGAGCAGCCTAAGGGATTCAAAGTCAAGGACAAGAGGAGAAAGTCTATTTGCTGAAAAAGGCCTTATATGGTCTTAAATAGGCACCCAGAGCCTGGTATAGCAGGATTGATGAACATCTTCAAAGTCTTGGATTTGTTAAAAGTCCAAGTGAAGCTACATTATATGTAAAAAGAGCAGATGCTAACTTAATTATATTTTCGATTTATGTTGATGATTTACTTGTAACAGGAAGCAATGAGAAACTGGTAAAAGAGTTAAAAGCTGAAATGCTCAAAGTATTTGAGATGACTGATCTAGGCTTGATATCTTACTTTCTGGGTATGGAAGTGAAGCAAGATCATGATGGAGTTTTCATAAGCCAAAAGAAATATGCAAAGGAAATACTCAAGAAATTTCACATGAAAGAATGCAAAAGCACCAGCACACCAATGAATCAGAAGGAGAAATTTAGCAAGGATGAAGGAATAGAAAAAGTTGATGAAATCCAATATAGGAGCCTAATTGGTTGTTTAATGTATCTTATAGCCACTAGACCAAACATAATGTTTGCAGTGAGTTTACTTTCAAGATTTATGCATTGTGCCAGTGAAGTGCATTTCCAAGCTGCCAAAAGGATTGTAAGATATATCAAGGGCACCACAAGTTATGGTATCAAATATTCTTATTGTCAGAATTTTAAACTTCATGGTTATTCTAATAGTAATTGGGCAGGTTCTGCTAATGACATAAGAAGTACAACAAAATTTTGTTCAACTTCGGATCAGGAATTTTTTCATGGTGTTCAAAGAAGCAAGATGTGATAGCTCAAAGTACAACAGAGGTAGAATATATAGCAGCTAATGCTATAGTAAATCAAGCAATTTGGGTCAGAAAAATACTTGCAGACTTACACATGAAACAAAGTGAGCCAACACAAATTTATGTAGATAACCAAGCTGCAATTGCAATTTCAAATGATCCTGTTTTTCATGGCGAAACTAAGCATTTCAAGATCAAGCTGTATCACTTAAGAGAAGAACAAAAGAACGGCAAAATTAAACTGCTTTATTGCAAGACTGAGGATCAAATTGCGAATGTGTTGACTAAAGCTTTACCAAAAGCTAAACTTGAAGACTTAAGAAACAGATTAGGCCTCTGCAATTACTAAGGCAAGGAGGAGTGTTGAAAACGTGCCTTAGTTGCTAATAATTGGTCAAAAGACCAAGTCTTTAGGAAATATTTTTTGAACTTAGTTTGTTAGGATTTGCTTAAATCTTGGCTTTAATTTTTGCTAAGCATTTTGTTTTTCTGTTATGTTTCAACTCTATATAAAGAGCAATACAGTGAATAAAAAATAAAGACTTCTAGAAATCAATTGTTCTCTTTCCTTTTTCTTCTTTGCCATATAACAGTTCATATTGCTTTGTTCTTGTGCTAAACAACACACGGCCTAACATGCCTGACACCTTTGCTGCACCCAAGGGGATATTCTAGTCACTCTCGAAAGTTCGCTCTGAGCACTGCCAAATGCATCCAACGCCTCTACAGAGCCCGTGGGGATTTTTTGACTGCTCCTGGAAGATTGTCCCGTGCACTGCCCAATGCACCCCATGCCACTACCATGCCCAGGGGGATGTTTCAGTCATTCCCAGAAGTTCGTTGTGCACACTGCCGAGTGCCCTGACACTGCTGCCTGCCCCTGCGGGGATGTTCCAGCTGCTCCCTGAAGTTCATCCTATGCACTGCCGAACATGCTCAGTGCCTCTACTGCACCCGCAGGCATGTTCTGACACTCTTATAAATTCATCCCATGCACTTCCCAACATGCTCAAATCCTCAGTCACGTTGGCGGGGATGTTTTGGTTGCTCTTAGAAGTTTGTCCAACACACTTTTGAATGTGTCTGACACCACTGCCATGCCTGCTGGAATGTTCTAGCTGCTCCCAAAAGTTTGTCTCACACACAGCCGAACATGCCCAATGCCTCTGCAGGGCCCGCGGGGATGTTTCAGTCGCTCCCAAAAGTTCGTCCCACACACAGCCGAATATGTCCGATGCCTCTGCCAGGTCCACAGGGATGTTACAGTCACTCAGGAAGTTAGTCTCGTGCACTGTTGAATGCGTCTGACACTGCTGCTGCACCTGCAGTGATGTTTCAGTCGCTCCCGGAAGTTCGTCCCGTGCATTGCTGAACATGTCCAATGCTGCTGCCGTGCCCGGGAGTTGTTCTTGTCGCTCCCAGAAGTTACTCCCTGAGCACTTCCAAACTTGTCTGATGACTCTGTTGAGCCCATGGGAATTTTTCTGTCGCTCCCGGAAGTTCATCCTGTGCACTGCTGAATACGCCGATTCCTCTACCGAGCCCATGGGGATGTTTCCGGTCGCTCCTAGAAAGTTTGTCCAGCACACTTCTGAAATGTGTCTGATACTGCTGCCATGCATACTAGAATGTTCTCATCGCTCCTAGAAACTCGTCCCATGCACTGCCGGACGTGGCCGATGCCTGTGGTGATGTTCCAGTCCCTCTCAAAAGTTTATCCCACACACTGCTGAATGCGTTCTATGCCTCTTCTAAGCCCACAGGGATTTTTTGGTCGCACCCGGAAGTTCATCTTGCACATTGCTGAACATGCCCAATGCCGCTGCCGCACCTGCAGTGATGCTCAGTTCGCTCCCAGAAGTTCATCCCGCAGACGGCCGAACGTGCCCAATGCCTCTGCCATGCCCACGGGTAGATTTTGGTCATTCTCGGAGTTCATCCCGCACATTGTCGAACATGCCCAAAGCCTCTGTCACACGCACGGGAATGTTCCGGCCACTGCCAGAAGTTCATGCTGTGCACTGCCAAAGATGTCCGATGCCACTGCTCTGCCCGCGCTTCTGGAAGTTTGTCCTGTGCATAGAGGCTTTCTCTTTCATTCAAAGCCGGGAATCACAGAGCAAACAAGAGATTTGCTGGCAGGGAAGAGAGGATTTCGCTGATGAACTAAGAAAGGGGTAAGGCTACTCCCTTGAAGAAAGCACCCAAACTTTAATTGAAATTAAAGAAAGTCAAATTCAAGCCGTCAATCCCTGGGCTTCAAATCAAGCATTTTGATATCTTTTTCGGAGTCAATCCAATCCCCATATCGAGACCTGCACCTGCAGGGATGTTTCGATCATTCCCAGATGCTCGTCAGATGTTTGTCCTGCACTGTTGAACGTGCCTGACACCTATGCCGCGCCCGCGGGGTTGTTCTGGTCACTGCTGGAAGTTCATCCTATGTACTGTTGAAGACGTCCAACACCACTTCCGTGCCCATGGTAATGCTCAGGTCACTCTTGGAAGTACATCCCGTGCACTGCCAAATGCGTCCAACACCTTTGCTGGGCATGCAAAGATGTTCTGGCCACTCTCAAATGTTCGTGCCATACATTGCCCAACATGTCCGAAGCCTCTGCTGCTCCTGCAGGGATGTTCCTGTTGCTTCTGGAAGTTCATCCCGTGCAATGCCTGCATCCAATGCAGCTAACGTGCCTGTATGAATGTTCTGGTCGTATCTAGAAGTTCATCCCATGCACTGTAGAACGTGTCTGATGCCACTATCGTGCCCTCGAGAATTTCTGGTCGCTCCCGAAAGTTCGTCCCGCGCACTGCTGAACATACCCAATGATGCTGCTGCGCCCACGGGAATTTTTTAGTCACTCCTGGAAGTTCCTCCGGTGAACTGATGAACACGCCCAACAATGCTGACATGCCTGCTGGGATTTTTTGGTTGCTCCCAGAAGTTCATCCCATGTACTACCCAAAGCGCCTGGAGCCTCTGTAAAGTTCCTCCCGCGCACTGTCCAGTGCACCTGAAGCCTCTGTCACGCCTGCAGGGTTGTTCTGATCGCTCCTGGAAGTGCTGCCCAACGTGTCCAATGCCACTGCTGTGCCCTCGGGAATGTTCTGGTCACTCCTGGAAGTTTGTCCTGTGTGCTGCTGAACATGCCTGATGCCTCTACCACCCCCGCTGGGATGTTCTGGTCACTCCTAGAAGTTTATCCCATGCACTGCCAAACATGCCCAACGCCTCTTGCCGTGCCTGTCAGGATGCTCTGGTCGCTACCAGGAGTTCATGCTGTGCACTGTTCAACAAGCCCATGGGATGATCTTGTTGCTCCCGGAAGTTTGTCCTGTGCACAGAGGCTTTCTCTTTCATTCAAAGCCGGGAATCACAGAGCAAACAAGAGATTTGCTGGCAGGGAAGAGAGGATTTCGCTGATGAACTAAGAAAGGGGTGAGGCTACTCCCTTGGAGAGAGCACCCAAACTTTAATTGAAATTAAAGAAAGTCAAATTCAAGCTGTCAATCCCTGGGCTTCAAATCAAGCATTTTGATATCTTTTTCAGAGTCAATCCAATCCCCATATCGAGACCTGCACCTGCAGGGATGTTTCGATCACTCCCAGATGCTCGTCAGCTGTTTGTCCTGTGCACTGTTGAACGTGCCTGACACCTATGCCGCCCCCGCGGGGTTCTGGTCACTGCTAGAAGTTCATCCCATGTACTGTTGAAGACGTCCAACACCACTTCCGTGCCCCTGGTAATGCTCAGATCACTCTTGGAAGTACATCCCATGCACTGCCAAATGTGCCCAATGCCTCTGCCAAGCCTGTAGGGATGTTCCGACCACTCACGAAAGTTCATCCCAAGCACTGCTGAATGCGTCCAACACCTTTGCTGGGCATGCAAAGATGTTCTGGCCACTCTCCAAATGTTCGTGCCATGCATTGCCCAACATGCCCGAAGCCTCTGCTGATCCTGCAGGGATGTTCCTGTTGCTTCTGGAAGTTCATCCTGTGCAATGACTGCATCCAATGCGGCTAGCGTGCCTGTATGAATGTTCTGGTCGTATCTAGAAGTTCATCCCATGCACTGTAGAAGGTGTCTGATGCTGCTATCGTGCCCGCGAGAATCTGGTCGCTCCCAAAAATTCGTCCCGCGCACTGCTGAACATACCTGATGATGCTGCTGCGCCCACGAGAATTTTCTGGTCACTCCTGGAAGTTCCTCCCGTGCACTGATGAACACGCCCAACAATGCTGACATGCCTGCTGGGATTTTTTGGTTGCTCCCAGAAGTTCATCCCATGCACTGCCCAAAGTGCCTGAAGCCTCTGTGAAGTTCCTTCCGCGCACTGTCCCAGTGTGCCTGAAGCCTCTGTCGCACCTGGAGGGTTGTTCTGATCGCTCCTGGAAGTGCTGCCCAACGTGTCCGATGCCACTGCTGTGCCCTCGGGAATGTTCTGGTCACTCCTGGAAGTTCATTCTGTGTGCTGCTGAACATGCCTGATGCCTCTACCACCCCCACTGGGATGTTCCGGTCACTCCCAGAAGTTCATCCCGTGCACTGCCAAACATGCCCAACGCCTCTTGCCATGCCTGTTAGGATGCTCTGGTTGCTACCAGAAGTTCATGCTGTGCACTGTTCAACAAGCCCATGGGATGATCTTGTTGCTCACGGAAGTTTGTCCTGTACACTGTTCAACGCACCCCCGGGGATGTTTGGGTCAATCCCAGAAGTTTGTCCTGCACACTACCAAACGTGCCTGACAGATCTGCTACACCTGTAGGGATTTTTCAGTCGCTCCCAGAAAGCTTGTCCTGTGCAATGCTGACCGCACCTGCTGGGATATTCCGGTCGCTTAGGGACGTTTATCCCACACACTGCCTAACGCACCCAAAGCCCTCCACTGCACCTGCAGGGATGTTCTGGTTGCTCCCGAAAGTTCGTCCTACACACTGCTGTACGTGCCCGACGGCGCTGCCATGCACTGTGGGCCTGTTCCGGTCGCTTCCGAAAGTTTGTTCTGCTCATTGCCGAACACACCCGACGATGCTGCTGCACTCGTGGTTGCTCCCAGAAAATCATCTCGCACACTGCTGAATGCACCTGAAGCCTCTGCCGCATCCGCGGAGATGTTTCCCATCGCTACCGGAAGTTCATCTTGAGCACTGCCGAACGTGTCCGACGTCTCTGCCATGCCCGTGGGGATGTTCCAGTCACTCCCTGAAAGTTTGTGCCATGCACTGCCCAACGTGCCCGAAGCCTCTGCTGCACCTGCAAGGTTATTCTGGTCACTCCTTGAAGTTCATCCTGCACACTGTCAAATATGTCTGACGCAGCTGCAGTGGCCCACGGGAAAATTCTGGTCGCTCCCAGAAGTTCAACCCGCTCACTGCCGAACATGTCCAATGCACTGCTGCATTCATGGGGATGTTCCAGTTGCTCTTGGAAGTTCATCCTGTGCACTGCCGAACGCACCCAAAGCTTCTGCTGCACCTGCAGGGATGCTCTGTCACTCCCGAAAGTTTGTCCCATGCACTGTAGAGAATGTCTTACGCCGCTGCCATGCCCGCTGGAATGTTCTGATCGCTCCTGTAAGTTCATCCTGAGCACTGCCGAATGCATCCGACACCTCTGCTTAGCCCATGGGGATTTTCTGGTCGCTCTCAGAAGTTCATCCTGCACACTGCCGAACTGTTGGGGTCCCGATTTTTTCCCCAACTTTTCTACACCTTAGGGGTCAGCATGCCTACTGGAATCCTTCCTAACTTGCTGTCCCGTTTGATTCTTGAGTTCTTTTCTTATTTTATATCCCCTAAGCTGTCCTTCAGGGTTAACTAATATATATAAAGATATGTTGGATAGGCAAGACAACTCTTAAACCTATCACAACTTGCCTTGGTTGAAGAAGACAACTCTTAACTTCAACCTTAGCTCTTAAGCAAGAAGACAACTCTTAACCTTAACTTAAGCCCAAGTTATCTCAAGACAACTCTTAAAAGATAACCGAAAATATAAACAAGAATGTGAGCAAGAATGCTTACCTTTGATTCTTGATTAATGAATGAGAAATATACAAAATTCGTAGCATATGTCCTCCTCACAAATAATGGGCTGTATTTATAGTCCTAAGAGAGCCTTATCCTAATTTAACTAGTACTTAGGTTCCTTATCCACTTAGGATATGTTTTCCTAAGTCAACAAGCTTTTCTAAGTCAAATAAAACATTATCAAGATAGACCTTATCCTTTGTGTCCTAATCCTACTAGGATTCTTGGTCTTTCTTGAATTCCTACTTAGACTAGAATTCCTACTTTATCTTGTATTTTCTACAGCAGCTGCACTTCCTCTTGCCTAATCCTTGTAGGACTAGGACTCTGAATGCATATCCTTCTGCCCTTAGAATTCTTCTTGTCGCGACTATCCTATTGCTACTGGAACTCATCATGAGTGTCCTACTGCTGATAGAACTCTTCTTGGCATGGATGTCCTGCTGCTGCTGGAGCTCTGCTTGGCATGGATGTCTTGCTGTTGCTAGAACTCTGCTTGGCATAAACGTCTTACTGCTGCTGGAGTTCTTCTTGATACAAATATCCTTCTTCTGCTGGAACTCTTGTTGGCATGAATGTCCTTCATTGATTAGGAATGCCCAGGCCTCACTGCCAGGCTGCACACTTGCTGTTCCCAGGCTTGTTGTGCACATTTTCTGGTCCATGCTCTCCTTTGCTGCCCCATTTTCTACCCATTGCCTTTCCTGCATACTTAGGTTCTCAACACAAACACACCCAACGCCACTGACATGCCAGCAGGGATGTTCCCGCTGCTTCCGGAAGCTCATTCTGCACACTGTCCAATACGCTGGAAGCCCCTGCCATGCCTGGGGGCATGTACTGCTGCATGCGCCTGACACCTCTGCCACACCCGCGGGCAAGTTATGGTTGCTCCCAGAAGTTCATCTTGCACACTACAGAACACACCCGACACCGCTGCCGTGCCCGTGGTGATATTCAGGTTGCTTTGTCAAGTTCCTCCTGTGCATTGCCAAATGCACCAGACACCTCTGCCATGCTCGCAGGGATGCTCTGGCCAAATGTACACGCCTCTCTCACTCTTGGAAGTTTGTACCATGCACTGCCAAACGCAGCCACTTCCTCTACTGACCCCACGGGAAAGACCCGGTCACACCAGGAAGTTCACCCGCAGATATCTGTATGTGCGCGACTCCTCCACCGTGCCCACAAGGATGTTCTGGTTGCTCCCAGAACTTCGTCCTGCCTACTTCCAAATGTGTCCAATGATGCTACCATGCCCGCAGGATGTTCCAGTCACTCCTGAAAGTTTGTCCTGAGCACTGCACAATGCGCCCGACCCTCCTACCACGCCCTCAGGGTTGTTTTGGTCACTCCCAAAAGTTTTTCCCACACACTGCCGAATGCCCTTGATGCCTCTGTCGTGCCCGAAGTGATGTTTTGGTAGATCAAGGAAGTTCATTCTGCATGCTGCCCAACTTGCCTGATGACACTGCCGCACCTACGGTGATGTTCCGGTCGCTCCTGGAAGTTCGTCCAGTGCACTGTTGAATGCACCCGATGTCTGTGCCACGCCCGCGGGGATGTTCTGGTCGCTCCTGGAAGTTCTTCTCTTGCACTGCTGAATGTGCCTGAAACCTTTGCCGCACTGGCGGGGATGTTCCGGTTGCTCCTGAAAGTTCGTTTCGTGTGTTGCCAAATGTGTCCAACACTGCTGCCATGCCCGCAGGGATGTCCCTGTCCCTCCTATAAGTTGTTGTCACACACAGCCCAATGCGCTTGAAGCCTCTTCCATGCCAGCAACTATAATTCGGTCACTACCGGAAGTTTATCTTGCACACTGACCAAGCGTGTCCGACGCCGTTTCCACGGCCGGTGGGATGTTCCAGTCGCTCCCAGAACTTTGTCCCACGCACTGCCGAATGTGCCAAATGCTGCTGCCGTACTGGCAGTGATGTTTTGGTCCTTCCCATAAGTTTATTCCATGCACTTCCCAAAGAGTCGGAAGCCTCTACCATGACTGGGGGGATGTTTTGCCAACTCGTGTCTCAATTTGATCATAGGTGTCTCCTTAGTGATGACAAAGGAGAAACCGTCGTGATCACTGTTCACACTCAGAGGTAGAATACCCCTACATCAACCTTTATGCCAAAACTACTCCAATGGGATCAAATCACTATCCCAGAAACTTGGAAATTTAGGAACCCACAGGTTCCTAGAAACATCAAAAAACATGATCTCAAAGAAGTAGAAGAGACCAATAATGGCCATATTCTACTTAGGTTCAATTCTCAAAGAAGTAGAAGAGACCAGTAATGGCCATATTCTACTTAGGTTCAATTCTTTTAGACGACCAAGACCTTTTGCATCAATAACAGATTTCCAAACTGTTAGACAATTTTTTCAAACCCTTCTTCATCAAAACCATACAAGGTAGATAAAGTAAAAACTCAAAGTGCTCATAGTGCTCAAAGTTCTGTCAATTACTCAAATCCTGTAGCTGAACCAGTTACACAAGTGTTAGCCCCAGAGTTCTCTAACCCTTTCTGACTTTCAATCTATCAATATGATTATCTGAAAGGATTTTCAGATTGACAAAGACTTTCTATGTCAAGATTTCAAAGCTCCCATTAACCAAGTCAAGGTTAAATGGTTCTTTGAAAATTTCTCTGTAACAAAACATGATCAAATTAGGGAAATTTGGTATGAGGAAATGAATAGACTCAAAGTCAATATCCCTTTCTTTACATGGTTCAAAATGTATCTTGCCAATAACAAGATTCATTACCCTTTTGCAGCAATTCAGGTTCAATCTAGTCAAACTAGGAAATGGGAGACAAAATCCCATGGTCCTATCCAATCGGTTCATCCATCGTTGGAATCAATCAATCTCAAATTAGGAAAAACAACCATTCCAGCTTCTCCTTTCAAAATTGCTGATAATAGATCAAATTATGAGTCATTAACCTTAGGTGAGGTCATAAAGGTTTATGAGCAGAATAATTTCCAGAGTCAAATCCTCCATACGGTAGCCAATCAAGTCAGCCATATAGAAGATAAATTAGACAACCTCCAGCCCAAGCAGCAAGCCCAATTTCCCTCAAATATATCTCCACCTTTGTTCAAACCTTACAATCTACCTTCAACATCCAAAGAACATCTTACTTTTAGGAAAGTGGAACTTTTGGAAATGGAAGCAATCAATAGTTAGCCCCAACTTCCAAGTTCATCCAAGCTCAATATCAACACAATAGATGAAAGCCAAGCACAAGCCCATTCTAGTGATGGTCAACCCATCCAGCTTAACAAGGTCCAACATCAATCTAGTCCCAAATTCAGGACTGATTAACTAGGAATTACTATCCTAGACCAACTCCACCAGACATTCAATATGAAGAACGCTCAAAATTCATAAGTACTCAATACACAGAAGAAGCCATTTATTGATGGAACATAGGTGGTAGATCTGAGTATGAGGTTATGAATTTGCTTCAAGAAATAGGAATGGCCTTTTTAGCCTACAAAGCACTCAAACATTCTCATCATACTGCAGCAAGATATATTGTTGCAGGTTTTACAGGTTTCTTATGCTATTGGTGGGACAATAGTTTAAGTAATCTGGATCAGGAGGATATTCTCAACCACGTAGAAAAATACCAAGTGGAAGATGATCAAGGTTTCATGGAAGAACATGAGAAGCAAAATGCAGTAGAAGTGTTAGTCCATACCATAGGAATGCACTTCATCAGTAACCCTCAAGAAGAACTTCAGAGCTCAAAAATAGTTTTGACCAATGTTAGGCGTCCAACCCTAGGAGACTTCCATTGGTACAAAGATGTGTAACGCTTCTTTCTGGAAAGAACGATTTGTTGCAGGATTGCCCAAATTCTTTGGTGACAGAATTCTCAAAAAGTTAGTTGAATTCATGGGAGGTGCTTGAATCCCATGGAATTCAATAACTTATGGTCAACTCTTTGCATTTGTCAAAAAAGAAGGTTTAGCCCTCTATCAAGAACAAAAGGAAAAACAGAAAATTGATAGGTTTTCTTTCAATCAAGTTGTGGGAAATTTCTGTGCCCAATATGGATATGACAACATCCAGGCTCTATCTCGTAGAAATAAATTTAGGCCCAAACAAATTTCTTACTACACCAAGCCAAAGAAACAAAAGGCCCAAAATCAGGATCAATACTATTCAAGGCCCAAGAAGCATAGGAAAACTTATAAGCCCAAAAACAAGGATATTGTTTGTTGGACTTGTACGAAGCCAGGCCACACCTCAAACAATTGTAGGACCAAATCCAAGATCAATGAAATCTTTAAGGACCAAGAGGACCTTAGATCCAAATTTACTCAACTTCTTCTTAGTGAAGAATCTAGTGACCAATCATCTGAGTGTTCAGATGAACTCATTCAACAAATAGATCAAACTACTAGTGATAGTGGGTTAGCTCAAAGTTGCGATTGTTCAGAGAACATTTGTAACTATCCACATCTTAACATGATTAGTAGAAACAAAGTTGATAAATAGTTTCTACTTGATATCATTGACAAAATAGATGACCCAGAGCTCAAAAGAAAATATTTGCTCGACCTTAGGGAAATCATTACCCGTGAACAACAGGCTAGTACTCTTGAGCCTTTTAATCTCAACAAAATCTTTGAGAAATACCCTACTCAAAATCTGTTCAAATAGGTGATCACGGGAGAACTTCAAGGAGAAGTTAAACTCCTAAAAGTCCAAATCAAAGACTTGAAAAAACAAGTCAATGATCAACAACTTCAATAGCTTCAAACCAATGTTAGGATAGAGTTATTGGAAAACTCTAGAAATATTGTTCAAACTGCAAATCAGCAAACTAAAAGCAATAATAGTCAACCATCCTAACCTTTACCCTTATCAGATCAACCATTAGATGATGATGGTTTTATCCATTTGATCAATAGGATTAATTTCCAAAAATGGTATGTCAATATTTCCTTACACATAGGAAATAGTTTCTCCATTAACACCACTGCATTAGTTGATTCTAGTGCAGATCAAAACTGTATTCGGGAAAGAATAAGTCCTACCCGATACTATGAGAAAACCTATGAACGTCTCAATAGTGCCAATGGTTCAAACCTAAATGTTAGGTACAAACTCTCCAATACTCAAGTCTGTAATCAAAACTATTGCTTCCGTAATAATTTTATTTTGGCAAAAATCTTTCTCAAAATATCATTTTAGGGACTCTGTTCCTAACTCAAATTTATCCATTCCAAGTAGATGACAAAGGAATCCACACTAAGGTACTGGGTACCAAAGTGTCTTTCAACTTTTTGTCTATCATCAGTCAAAAAGAAGTTCACATGCTCTAACAAAACTTAATAACCCAACAGATCAACCTTATCCGACATAAGGAATCGCATGTACAGGCTTTACAAAAAGAGCTCAATCATACTAAAGTAGAAAGCCAGCTAGGGAATCCACTCATTCAGACAAGGATTCACGAGCTTCAATCACTTTTTCAAAAAGAAATATGCTCGGACCTACCCAATGCTTTTTGGGAAAGAAAAAAACATATAGTCCAACTCCCTTATGAAAAGGATTTCATGAGAGAGACATTCCAACCAAAGCAAAACCCATTTAAATGAATCATGACCTCCTTGAACATTGCAAAAAGGAGATCAATGATTTATTATCAAAAAATCTCATCCATCCAAGTCACCTTGGAGTTGCTCAGCCTTTTATGTCAATAAAAACTCAGAAATAGAGCATGGTGTCCCGTGCCCTAGTCATCAATTACAAACCCCTCAACAAAGTGCTTCAATGGATTAGGTATCCTATTCCAAACAAAAGAAACTTGCTTAATAGATTATATGATTCTGTCATATTTTCTAAATTTGATATGAAATCAGGATTTTGGCAAATCCAGATTAATGCCCAATACCAGTGTAAAACAACTTTTGCTATACCCTTTTAGACATTACGAATGGAATGTAATGCCCTTTGGACTTAAAAATGCTCCATCTAAATTTCAAAATATTATGAATATATTCTTAACCCATATTCTCAATTTTCAATAGTTTACATAGATGATGTTCTCATCTTTTGAAAATCGTTGATCAACATTTCAAACATTTACGAATTTTCTTTAGAGTAATCAAACAAAATGGTTTAGTAGTGTCTACTACTAAGATGAAATTATTTCAAACCAAGGTTAGGTTTCTAGGTCATGAAATCTACTAAGGTATGGTTCAACCCATAAATAGATCAATAGAATTTGCTTCAAAATTTCCAAATGAGATCAAGGATAGAACCCAGTTACAGAGATTTTTAGGGTCTCTTAATTATGTAGCTAATTTTTTTCTAAATCTTAGGACTATCTGTCAACCACTGTTCAATAGACTTAGCAAAAGTCCACCTGCATGGTCTGATCAACATACCCATGTAGTCAAGACGATCAAAGTTGGAAAAATGCTTTTGGATGTCATTATAGTATTTTCAAACTTGTCTTGGTACTGGCAAAGGCTGTAATAACCCCTTTTGTCTTGCCGCCTTCTGGTTTGGTGCGCTGACAAACATCACATTCCTGGACTAGCTTTTTGATCTCAGCCTTTAGTCCTTCCCACCAAAAGAATAGCTTGATCCGCAAGTAAGTACGGAACCGTCCTGAATGTCCTCCTTGCCGTGAGTTGTGGAAGTGCTTCAAGATCTTTCCTCCCAGTCCTGGTATGTTAGGTACATACACCTGCTGGTTGTGCCAAATATATCCGTTTTTAAGGGGGAATTTACTAACCTTAGGGTCAAAATTATTGATCTTCTCTATGAGCTCTTGGCTTTGAGGGTCAATTTCTATTGCCTCCTTGATTTTTGTCCATACATTCCACTCCGCTCTGCTAATGGCAGTGAGGCATGTGTCATTAGGCTTACATGCTGTCCACAATGCTTGACCTCCACTGCTTTGGGACAATGCATCTGCCACTTTGTTTTCCTTGCCAGGCTTGTAGATTATTTCATACTCGTAACCCAGCAACTTGACAAGGAACTTTTGCTGCTCTGGGGTGGTAATTTTCTGCTCCATGAGGCTTCTCAAGTGTTGTTGATCTGTAATGATCAGGAATTTCCTCCCAAGAAGGTAAGGTCGCCATACCTTGACTGCATGGATGATGGCCAACATCTCCTTGGCGTATACTGACCATTCCTTCTTCATGGCCCTATGACTCTGCTCATGTATGCAATAGGTCTTCTGGCTTGACTGAGGACAGCACCTATGCCATCTTGACATGCGTTAGTGTGAAGCTCGAAGGTTTGGTTGAAGTCGGGCAGTGCTAACACTGGGGTCTCACACATAGCTTGCTTCAACAACTTGAATGCGTCTTCACTCTTCTCTGTCCATAGGAATCTGTCCTTCTTTAGCAAATCCATTAGTGGTTTTGCTATGGCACCGTATTTGCGAACAAATCGGCGATAATAGCCTGTCAAACCTAGAAATCCTCTAAGTTCTATGACATTCTTTGGAGTTGGCCATGTTTGCATGGATCCTATTTTTTGTTGGTCTACCTTCACTCCATCTTCGGATATGATGTGATCGAGGTACTCAAGCTCCTCTTGCATGAATGTGCACTTGGATGGCTTGATGACGAAATGATTTCTTCTTAACACTTCTAGCACTTTTGCTAAGTGTTCTATGTGATCATTGTGGTTCCTGGAATAGACCAAAATGTCATCAAAGAAAACTAAGACAAACCTGCGCAAATAAGGTTTGAAGATGTCGTTCATGGCTGCTTGAAAGGTTGAGGGTGTGTTGCATAGTCCGAAGGGCATGACTAGGTACTCGTAGTGTCCACTATGAGTCCGAAATGCTGTCTTCTGAATGTCCTCTTCTTTTATACGTACTTGATAATATCCAGCCTTGAGATCCAGCTTGGTGAACAGCTTTGCTCCATGTAACTCGTCCAGCATATCATCAATTGTTGGGATCGGAAAACGATCCTTGACAGTTGCTTGGTTGAGTGCCCAATAATCGGTGCAAAACCTCCAAGTTTCGTCTTTCTTTCTAACAAGTACAACAGGAGAAGAAAAAGGTGAGGTGCTAGGTCGGATAATACCTTGCTGTAGCATCTCTTCCACTTGTCTTTCGATCTCGTTCTTTTGGAAGTGTGCATACCAGTAAGGTGCTACATTAATTGCCTTGGTTTTGTCGATTAATGGGATGGCATGGTCGTAATGTCTTGAGGGTGGTAGTCCTTGTGGCTCTCCTAAGACATCTCCGAATTACTCCAGTAGGTTCCTTACTCCCATTGGTATGTCTTCGTGTGAATGATGTTCGGCTGTGTTTTCCTCTTTTGTGGCCAAGAGAACCACAAAACATTGTGCCCTTTTTCTGTATAGTCGTTCAAGGGTACTTACCTCACAATGATGCGCTGCATTGATGGTGGATGCCTCCCACGTGCAGTTCCTTCCCTTCCATTGGAAGTGCATGGCCATGGATTCATAGTTGAACATTATCTTGCCTATGGTTTTAAGCCAAGCATTGCCTAAAACCACATCAGGACCTGCCAGGGCTACCACATGCAGTTCCACCTCTATTTTGACTCCTTGAATCTGCATAGCTACTGCCAGGATTACTTGTGTGCACTTGAGCTTCTGTCCGCTTGCCACTCTTACCTCAAAGGGTGCAATCTTTTTCGGACGTAGCTGAAGTGTTTTGACCAATTTTGAGTTGATAAAGTTATGAGTAGCTCCACTATCTATCAACACCAAAACATTTTTCCCGTTAATGGTTGTGAACAACCTCATGGCAGTAGGCTTGGTGGTTGCCCCTACTGCATGCAAGTTAATTTCACCTTCTTCCGCATGATCAGGGAAGTGTTCTGCCTCTGCTTCCTCCTCGCTGTCCATGCGGCTTTCTTGTTCTTCCTCGCTGCTTTCCTCATGTTCTTCATCACTTACCACTTCAATGATGTTGAACAACCCTTTCTTGCACTTGTGGCCAACTTGCCACTCATCATTGCACCTAAAACATAGGCCTCTTTCTATTCTCCTAGTTGATTTCTTCGGTGGATAACTTGAGAGGCTCTCCCATATAGGTGATAGGATGCAAACTCAACCCTTTCACCTCTTTCAATACCTTGTTTCTCAAAGTAAAATTCAGCCTTGGAGATCCATTATGGATCTCCCTTCTCAAAGGTAGGGAACTTGATTTTTACCTTAGGCCTTCTGTGATGGCTTGGGCTGCTGTAGTGCCAATCTTCCCTTATTTTTGGGGGGTGGGGTGGGGGTGAGTTGAGAAGGGTAGAGTATTACAAACGACGACGCAAGCAAAGAATAGTAAACATATCTGAAATGAGGAACAGATATATAAAGCGAAGCGATTAAACTAGTATATCGAGCCAAAGCGGGGCATTAGCACTACAGCATCAAAACCAAACATCCGACAACAATCAATCCTAGAGAAGCATAGCTCAAAGAAATATAAGTATAGAAGGACAGTCGCAAAGAAGAAACACAATGCGCAAAAAAACCAGATACACGTTGAACGCGTAGAGAACGAACAACGTCACAATGATAGATCACAGCAGATCAAAGACGGAGCGAAAGCTAAGCAACCCAAAAATTTTAGCATGGGGGGTGCCACTGAATTCCTGTCGATACGCACTCTAGGCGCCCCGCTGTGACA
>BNST01001528.1:0-132428 GCA_019650275.1 Xylocarpus granatum | reverse complement strand
CGAAAAGGCAAAAACCCAGAACTGGGTTTCGTTCTCTCCCTTTCCCTCTTTACTCTTGGCTGAGTTTTTATCAGAGTTTGTGCTCTGTTTGGTGAAGCCGCATTGGCATTTTCGAAGAGCGTGTAAATGTGAAAATTTGAATGCGGAACCAAAGCCCTTTTGACCTTGGAAAATCCGTGAAATGAAATGGAGACTTTTTCTTTAACTGTTTTATTATTATAGAATGTGCCCAACGCTTGCATCAACGTATATATTTTTTCCCACCAATGAAAGTGCGCCGCGTGGTTGGATAATTAATATGTAATTAGTCAAAAAATGTTGCATGTACACACTAAATAATTTAAATAAAAAATATTATTGTATATAAAAATAATTAAAATAAAGATAATTAAATATAATATAATACGATTAATAATAATAATATTATTATTATTAAATTTAATAAATTTATTTATTTATTATAATTAATTATAATTTAATAATTATATTTTTTTATTTTTTAAAATAATTTAATTATATTTAAAATAAAATTTATGTATAAAAACCATCCATGCTAAAAACGGACAGCGAGAGCGATCGATAATTTTGACCGACCCTGTCGCCTTGACAAATACGACATCGTTTAAGCGAAGAGTCTCAGTGTCCATACCGTTTCATCGAAAGAGTGGAAGGGCCTTCCGGTTACTGATCGAGAAATGAAGTTCCTGGAACCTCCTCCATCTCACTCTCCTACTGCTGTAAAATTCTTGCACCGTCTTGTCTGGTGCTTACATACATTCATTCTTATACTTTTTTCAACTATTTTCTGTTAAAATTTCCAACACTTTGGTTCTAAGTTAGAAAGTAGAACAGAAGAATTGGGAATTGGAATGAAAAATTGAAAGAAAGAAAGTTGAGAGTTGTATGATCCATATACATTGCATTTCTACAACAGTTCTATTGCTGCAGAATTAAAATATCAGGTCTTTTTCTGATAAATAATTATAAAATAAAGCAAGTGAACTTTCAGAATGGAATATTCCATAAAATTCCTTCGAGTATGGGTGACTTTCACAAGCGCGTATTGTTTATCAACTTGCACTTAGCAGTTAGCAGTGTGACATGGAAATGATTATCAGTAGTAGTTGCTTCATAAAGTGGAAAAGGTTTCTGAAAATATCAGGATGCAGCAGGACTAATTAGCCTTCAATTTCAAATAACCACAGCATACCAACTAAGAATCTTATTGAAATAGAGAGGTTTCCCCACATAATAGCTGTTCGATTGGATCATTACAACTCTTTCTCAGGTGAAGAGCCACTTCTGTTCTGTCGTATCGTATCAGAAGTTACTGACCATGGCTGGACAACAGAGTGAATTCATCAACTGTGCCCAGTGGCAGACCTTTCAATACTGTGTTCGTATCCAAGAAGCAACCCTTCGGATTCAGCCATTCACCAACTCTATCTCCAAAAAGCTGCCCCGTAGTAGTGGAATGTGTCATGGGAATGCATCTACTCCATGTGATATGAGAATGCATGCGTGCCTAGAAATCCCGAACCAATATCTAGACAGATAGCTGTAAAGTGAAAGACGCTTGCTCCATCTGTGATAATTATGCTTATACATGAGAAACTAACGGCTCATACAAGTAAAAATCTCTTGACGATTGGGAGCGATAAAGGGTTTTCTTTATTGGAGTCATTGAGTACCAAAGCAATAAAAGTAACCGATGATACCAACGAGAAAACATGAGCTTTCGTTGTTTCTAATACATGTATTAATCTGTAGTTACACTGTTGTTTATCGCTTATTGCTATTTCGGTAAATGGTGTTAATGATTGCATGGCCGAAAACAAAGATGCAAGGCTGTAAGTGATCATAAGGAATAGATGCTGAAACTCAAACTGCAATGTAAATCAATTTGGAGCATTGAATAGGACGGGTGTACATATGCAAGTGAAAGACCGATGTAATCCACACATGGTTTGGTATAGGACGATGAATAATGCTGTTGCTTAAACATCATCATTTGAAGATTTGACAAGTAGAACATCATCATTACATGTTCGAACAATATGAATGGAACATGACATACACAACTGAACTTGTATACGCAAATTACTTGTCCTTGTAGTACAATATTTCTTACAGATATCTTGCTGAGTGGTTCTAGGTTAAAAGAACTGATGTATCCTGCCATAAATGGTCATAAACTGCCATCTGTGCATGTACAAATTGCCATTAATTTTCCAATGTTATGGCCAGTCATAATCAGTGAAAATTTTGTTCTTCTGCTCACTTGTGGATGTATGGGATAGAAAGCCATGGCCATGCAGGTACATGCAACACACAAGTGGCAAAACTAAGATTTCAATTGAAAGCAGCAACATACTCATCAATCCACATGCAATTTTAAATTGCAATTTACCAATTTGGTTATATTAATCACGTCAAATGCCTTGAAAAGTGAAAAAGTAAATCCATTCATTACTATGATTGAACACAGACACCGTAAAAGGAGTAAAGGAATTGTTATCTCATCGGAATCAAACTTTGCTCGTTGTTGCATTGCGTTTATTCTTTCCTTTTCTGCTCCCAAACACAGAGAAAATCATTGCTTGCATACTTCATGTCAAATTTCCTCACATTTCACAAACTCACCAATCAAAGTCACAAAAAGCAGAAATCAATAAAACAAACTGTTTTCAAAAGTCTGGAAGGTTTTTGAAGCTCCCCCTAGAAATCAAAGAAAGTAGGGAAAGGAGGGGTCAGGTACTGTGTTTTCACCATCATTAATAATTTATAGAGCTGAAGGGAAAGAAGAAAGTGTAGCTCCCGTATTTGATGAAGCTGGTGCAATGTCTTCCCCGCCAAGTTGTCCTTCCACATTATCCCAGAACAGAAAGCTGGAATGCTGTGATTCAACCCACTCATTTATCTCCTGCCTCTGCAAGCAATCGAGCGTTATCGTTCCTTCTTCATCCATGCTACAAGATTGAACTTGATCCATGGGAACCATTGTTTCCATGTTTTCTATTAATGGTGGAAGATAATGAGTATCCATGCCAGCTGTAAAAGAAGTTGAAGGAGGGAGTACTGCTTGCACTTGATCCTGGTTTGTTTGCCATGTCTCATTATTCAAGCTTCCTGATTCATGAAATAACTGATCCGCTGGTACACTATGATCTGCAATCCCGTCAAGTGGAGTAGGATCAAACATGAATAGAGGGCACGGGGAAGAAAATAGGGTTTCTTGAGCTGGTGGCCTTGTTGTTAAATCTTGATTCACTAAATCTAGTTGGTTTGAAACATAAGATATTTGGGACTGCTCAGTTGTACTGCTTTGTGTTGTGGTGGTCGGAGGCGGTGCCAAGGGCTTTCGAATCTTCTTTTTGATCCATGAATTCCAGTAGTTCTTGATTTCATTGTCTGTTCTTCCTGGCAAATGACTTGCGATATGCGCCCATCTGCAATTGCCTCATTCATGTTAGAAAAAATAATTACTATTGAACTAGCAGAATACAACTAGAATTAATGCATCGTTTTGGAACAAGGGATGATTCAGAACGAAGAACTAATGATTTTAAAACTCCTTGAGAAATGAAAGTGAGGATATAATAAATTATTAAGGACATGAAGATGTAAGAATGCACATGCGATTTCAACAGAAAACTGTGTTAACAACCTCTGATTTTGCCTTGATAACCTCCTCCAAGATGCCTGATAGCTGCGTTAGCAACTAATTTAACGGCGAGGTTGCTTCGTACCATTATTTTAAATGAAAATCTAGAAACCGATTTCAGACTTAAAGTTGAAGCTTGTTTAAAATATTTTTGAACAACTTTTTGAAAAATTAGTTGAAATCGTGGGAAAGAATCGGAAAACTCTTCAGGGTTTTAAGTAAACCTCCATGGGTGCAGTAAGAGGTCAGCTATGGAGGAGACTGGAAATAAATTGCTTGAAAAAGAAAAAAGGAGAGTTGTGCAGTAAAGAATTTGCTTAAAATTAACCTGTTTCCTACAACACTATGAAGGCTAATTATCAACTTCTCCTCCTCAGGAGTAAACCTTCCTCTCCTGATATCCGGCCTCAAATAATTAATCCATCTTAGGCGACAACTCTTACCGCATCTTTGAAGACCTGCAAATTAAATTAAGTTTATGATTAAAATAAATTAATTAACAACACATAACCATCGTTGAATTAACCAGTAATTCTTAGAGAAGATGGAAGAGATAAGAGCAGCGACCAGCTTTTTCAGGAACTTCACTCCAGCAGCCATAGCCATGAGTAGTGATGTATCTGACAAGTTTTTCATCTTCCTCAGGAGACCAAAGTCCTCTCTTAACCTTCTGTTGATTGCAGCAAGAGTGGTGACCCATAATTAAGACTTAATTAATGTTCTCTTCGTCCTCTTCTTCTTCTTCTTCCTTCTTCTTCTTCTGCCTCTTTTGTGATTATATATTGTATATGTGCTGAATTAAAAAGGGATTTGCAACAAAGTGAAGATCTCTCTCTCCCCATTTAAAAGTAAGAGAAGTACAAATGGTGCCGACATTAAAACCGGACGGGGTCCATTTGGGGACCCAGATATTCATCTAACCCTAAAACGACGTTTCATCGGCTTTAATTCTCAGGAGTAACTATTTTCTACGTAGACTTTGTATTACGTAACCATTTTCACGTACCTCAGTCCCAAACCTTGCCGGTTGTTTCCCTGACCTCTCCCTCTCCATATGCAGTGTTTAAATCGTAACAAATCATCCTCAGAATCACCTTAACATCCCCAAAATAGATACAGAGATGGCTGTTTCTCATCCATTTCTCTTCTAAGTTTCTGTGCATCACTACCAAGTGATCATGCATTCTACCTCACAGAAACAATCCTCAGAAAAGCATCACATTATTACTTTCTTGACAAACATTCTTTCATGTTCATCTTAATTCATTGCTAAAACAAGTTGTTACCAATCGATCACGATTGGGCTCATCTCTGGCACTGTTGGTGATATCGGCTGCCTCATAAAGGAGAAGATCTAGCAAATCTCACGGCAATTGATATATCCTGTGTTGGCCATCAGTGTCTGAGTTTTTAGAATCCCAAACCAACAGTAATACAATGATTTCAGACTTTTAACACATTAATTTTAAACTTCAATCAATTGCCTTCATCGAATATTCTCATAACTACACTGTTAATCATTTGAAATTTAACTAATCTCGGCTTAATTTTCTCGAAAAACCCAGTAACTGCATAAGAAGTTTGTAGATATGCAACACCAAAATCTAGTTTACACAGGAAGAAGAACGAGTTCTGTAACTACAAAAATATTCTTATTCGGTTAATAAGGAGACATATGGAGACCTCATGAAAGTGAAATCACTTAATTTGGATTTTTCTTCATGCTTACTTATAATAATACTAATAATGTGCCTTTCAACTATTTCAGACAAGACCCAAAATTTTTAATTCTATTTATTAATATATTTTGGTGATTTGGTGACGGTTGCATCACGTAACTCATTAATATACACCGATCCATCCATCGGTCATTAGACAGTGAGAAGGACAAACAAGTAGTTTTAATCTGTTGCTTATGATTTAATAGTAATACATTGAGCAATAATACTCTTAATTAGTTTGACTGAAATTTGTCTTTGCTTAATTAACAAGAAATTATAATATGTTCATTGTGTATTAACAATTTCTATGCGTAGCATGGGTTATGTCACTCGCGATTCAAGTGGTTGTCAAGATACAACAAATCCTTGATAGGAACCATGTGTAAGGAATTTTAATGTATCTTCAAAATTGATCATAAATTGTGCATATTCATCCCGTCTATTTAACATCACCTCCACTTCGCCTAATTACCGTATATTTTTATTTTATGTGTATTTTGTAAATTTAATATTAATAATTTAATTTACGATATTCTTTACACATTTTTAATATTATTTTAAAATTTCAAATAATTATTTTAAAATCTCAAATAATATCAAATATATTATTTACTCGAATAAAAAATTTAGATTGAGTGAAGATCTTAATTTTTAAGTAAGATATCTAATTATTATTTTTTTAAAAATATGTAATTTTTATATTTTTTTAATATATATAATTAAATAAAAATAAGTAATATACGGTATAATGGGTGGTACGACACCAATATAATTATCAATGTATACAAGGGTATATAAGGTTAAGCGCATCTCTGACCTATCAACCTTCGGTTGGAATATACATAAGAGCCGACAGTGTGTGATTTTGGAAAGTTTGAGAGGGTGTTTAAAACGTTTGTGTAATATACGCAGGCCGCTATACAGAGGGATATACGAAGAGATAGTTTGTGGCAAGAGGCTGAGTTTGGGGCTATGAAAAGGAAAGGATTGCTGCTGATTGATGCAAATCATCCACCCTCATTGATGTGAATATACAAAGAGAGAAGTGACTTTTGCTTGGATGAATCGCAAGCTTAGCTAGCTAAACTTGGAAAGTAATATACAAATCATTTATAAAAGAGACCCCTTTAGAAGGAATTGAAAAGGGGAAATGATTATACTTAGCTTTAAGGAGGAGCAATAGAATGGCTAAAGCCTAATTGGGCCTACCATTTTGGACTAATTAATTAATTAAGAAGAACAAACACTGGAGGGGGTTTCATTTTGAAAGCATGGTTGGTTAGGTTATTAAGTCATGGATGTAATATCTCTACCATAAACTCTACGAGTGAGTGTAGTCCTCATGTTTCTCGCAATGGGGTTTTACATCAATTAATAATTTATTATTATTATATCATCTCTTAATCTTCATCAAGACTTTTGTTCCCACCTTAAATCTTCTCATGGACCCTTCTCTAGTGCTTATTCTAATTCAACAATCATTAGCCCTCGCATGGACCCATTCATTGGAAATTCCACTTCAATCTTCTTTATCTTTTACTGCACCGCCAGTCACGGCAACAAAAGTAAAGAGAGAAATAGAAGAATCGACGTCACTAATTGGTCCTGATTACTGGGCTAAGTACAGTGCGTCAGAGTATGGCATTACCCAATACAAATCCATGTAATGTTTAAGCCCGGCCAGCCCGGATTACTCCAACTGTCTTCGCCTTTTGGACCCAACCTAGAATGTCTGCGAAAAACAAAGCTTTAAACGACGCGGGATCTTCACCAGTCGAAACCTAGGCTCACTAGCAACGTAAAGCAGCTTTAACAAAGTGACGACTCTCGGGCGGGCATCGAATATCTAGCTATGTTGACATTTGTCTCCCACCATGTTAAAGGTTTTTGGATGATTATTTAACAAATTTGGTTGTCACGGTGTCGTATTATATAGAACCACCAATCCAATAACTATTTAAAAGGCATTTTCAATTACCCATTGCGGGTTATGATTATAAGGATAATAATACCAGCGGCTCCGTTAGGTTAGGCCGGCTAAAACTCTCATACATTCTTCTAATGTAATGCCAAATGGGGTCTGCTCTGGCCTGCACGAGGCAATGTCACGGAGTATTACACGAACAAGTTGACTTAAATGAAGCACATATTCCATCTAATTTGAATTCCAGGTGGATTTTTTTATTTACAATTAATTCATTAATTTAATTATATTTTAAATATTTTTATTATTTATTTTAAATATAATTATTAACGTGTTCTCGTCGTGCATGCGTCTGTAAAATTGTTTTATTTAATTATATAAAAAGGATAAATTTTAATAAATTCCAAAAATAAGAAAATTTAAAAGTCATAAAGGTGGCCAGAAAACCTTGGTCAACGTGAACAAATTCCACGTTGTCTGATTCGCCAGCTGTGTAGTCTGGGGTCCACCATGAAGTCATTTTGATCTTAGTAGGGGATACGAATACGACTGATGGCTGAACGGCCGGCGGTGGGGTATGGAGGTGAGTATCTGAAGGTCAAACCATGATGCGGGTGAGCGGGAGCAACAGTGATCGTGCGGAAGCGTACCAGGGAGTCAAAAAGACTCGGTCAAAGATTTTACTTTTTCCAAGTTTTCTCTTCTCGCTATGACGATATTAAGGGAGTAACTCAGTGCGTCAGACGCCCCCTTTTTCCGATTCAGCAACTCCCTGTATCTCAAACTTCGATTTTACAGTTAAGGTTCTTGTTTTAGAAATAATCACGAAATTGCCATTTTGTTTTTCCACTAATGACTGATATTTTAAGAGTAATTATGATAAAATTATAATGCATATTGATTTTTATTTTATTATTATAATTAGTATTACATTCAAGGTTTTTTTTTAAAAATAATTATATATGTTATAATATATTACTAAATAACGTGCATATTGTATCAATCTCCACAAATAAATGGTAACAATTTCGGCATTCTGTAATAATGCAACCACCAATGGGCAGTTTGGGAAAAGAAATGTAAAATGCAACCAAGTCAGCATCCACGACAAGGAATAAGAACGGGTCTCGTCCTCGACAAGCCATGGCCACGCACTTTATCCCATAAATAACTTCTTAACAAACCCCCTTATCTTAGACTCAACTCTTTTTCTTCTGACACCTTCTTCCTCTTCTTTTTCGTTTCCTCCCTTTCAAATCCTGAATTTGTCTCATTCAACACCATCTCTTCAAAAACAAAGAACAAAAATGCCTGCAACAGATTACCAGGGTTCGTTCCTAGGTCGAATCAGTATTCGGAGGAACCAAGTCATGTCCATGGAAGGGAACCACGAGCAGGAACTCGAGGACCTCGAGCTGTTTCAAAAACACGTCGCTGATCGTTTCTCCGAATTACTATCAACCCAAGCATCTGAGGAAACCCCGGCTGAACCCCTCTGCTCCATATCGTGGATTCGAAAGCTCCTCGACGTTTTTCTCTGCTGTGATGCTGAATTCAAGGCTATCTTAATCATGGGTCGTGATCCGTCTCAGATTTTGAAGCCACCCCTTGATCGTTTGATGCCCGAGTTGCTTGATAGAGCCGTGAAAGCCTTAGACATATGTAATGCGATCACCAACGGGATTGAGGCTGTGAAACACTATCAAAAGCTGGCAGAGATAGCGGTAGCAGCCTTGGAGCAGAGACCGTTGGGGGACGGGCAAGTTAAGCGAGCAAAGAAAGCGTTGAATTCATTGATCACTTCGATGTCTTGTGAAGACAAAGACGGAAACAATTATACGAGGACATGGTCTTTTGGTCGGCGAGGTGCTCCAGCCGCTGGTGCTAGATGCACAGGTCAGTTGCGATCTCTTTCTTGGTCCGTGGGTAGAAACTGGTCTGCAACGAAGCAGATTCACGCTATGTCAGCCAATCTTGTGGCTCCACGCGGAGCGGAGTCTTCTGGTTTGGCTATGCCTGTTTATATAATGAGTACTATATTGGTTTTTGTGATGTGGGCTATGGTGGCTACAATTCCTTGTCAAGAGAGGAATGGATTGGCTACGCATTTTCCCGTGCCTAAACAGTTTGTTTGGGCTCAGAGTATGATCTGTTTGCACGAAAAGATTGGTGAAGAGTGGAAGAAGAAAGAGAAGAAAGGATCGGCCGGGTTGCTTGAGGAGATGCAAAAGCTGGAGAAGTTGGGACAACCTTTAATTGAATTCACTGATAATTTTCAGTTTCCAGCGGAGGATGAGCGCGCGGAGGAGGTGACAGCGCAGGTGGCAGAGATGGCAGAGACATGCCGGAGAATGGAGGAAGGCTTGCTGCCTCTGCAGATGCAGATTAGGGAGGTTTTTCATAGGATTGTAAGGAGCAGGGCCGAATTTCTTGACGTGTTGGATTCAACCGGTAAAGCATCCGCACCAATCATGTGAGATGCAGTGATTTCTTGGTCTGAATTTTCTGAAAAATTGGAATGTTGCCGGGCTTGAATGTAGAAAATTTCCCCCAAGTAATAATGCTTTGGTCCCAGTTTTTAGGCTTCACGAACATGCTGGTAAGAGCCACCCTTGGGAGGACCGAAATATGCATTTCCCAATGCCAAATGTACTCGTTTGTTCTACACTTATTTATTTGTTTACATTTTAACTCTTAAAGACAGAGAGGGAGAGGTTTTCTTCTATGAGAAATCAGAAGTGTATATATACTCTTAATAATACATTTTTTTCTTCTTCTTCTTCTTCTGTATTTGAAGGTTAATATTAATAAAAGTTTCCCAATTTGAGAATAAGAAATTACAGCATATCAATGTCAAAATACTCTTGTTTCCATTAGAGATAATTCCATTGAAGTTCGAGCAGTAAATAAAACAGACTTTTGACACAACACTGCGGGCGGGCAGCAGGACAGCATGCCAGTTGGACTTGCACACATGAAATGTGGGGGTTGGCAAATTCAACTAAACCGGGTCTAGTGCTTTAAATTGGACGGTATCCCAAATCGTTACCAACCCAACAAGAATTGTGGGCACAAATGCCGATGATGCCCAAATTTTGCCTGTTGTGCTGCGCTCCCTTGCCATAGTCCTGTCCTTGTGAGACAGCTGGCTCCCAAAGAGAACTGACAACGGCTTTCAAGGGCGAAAACGCCACATATCAGGTTCGACTAAGCAATCTCTTTCTCTTCTTTGACGTGACGAGCTTTGGCTCTCTTTTGAGTCATTTTTTTCTTATAATTTATTACAACTGTTCATTATTGTACGACTAGAAGCAGCCAACTCTCATAATTCAATGTCTACAGGTCCAAAACCAGTCTCTACTCCCTCATTGGACTGTCTTCACAGTCATTAAACGCTAATCTGTTTGAATATTTGTGCAAGCTACAGCTTGGAAATTCATGGCTAGCATATCAAACTCGGTGTCACTCAAGCGCGGGCTCTCTCTCTGGTGTCCCCAATTTTCATCTCTCAATCGGGTTCGCCATTCTTCTTCATTACCTTCTGCTAGGAATTTCCAGAGAAGAACCTTCGTTGTCGCATCCTTAGCTTTTGCTAATGAAAATCGAGAGTCAGTTTTTTTTATATTTTATAATCTTTGGATGCATTTTTAAATTCACTGTATTGGATGTTTGAGTTAATTGCAACGTTGTTTTTTTTAAGATTTGTGATCGTTGGCGGTGGCAATGCAGCGAGGACTTTCGTCAAACATGGAATGGCCGATGGACGCCTCTGTATTGTATCTAGAGAGGTGATTTGATTGCATTTGTATTCCACTTTATGGATCGACCGATCGATCGTTCGCAATGATCTTATGCCATCTATATCGGCCTAAAAATTTCATTTACTAGCAGTTTTATGTTGCTTTCGTATCATTATTATGAAAATTTGATACTACGGGCTTAGTAGACATTTGATCGTTTGAATGTGATTTAATCTTTTGAGTAGCACTAGTACTGTAAAGTTTTTGTGTTGGCGTTGTTGTGGCTGGCTCATGCGCTTTATGAGCATCCGGTTTTGACAAAAGGTTACTTGTTCGACAAAAACCAGTACTCTTACCTGTAAGAATTATCAATTATGTACACTATGGCATCATGTTCATGTCTAGGTACCAGGAAAATTTTGCTTGATTCTTCAATATGGTTGGTTAGAGAAGCCTTGTTTGGTTTACTAAGATGGTGGAATTAGAGAGCTAAATTCATCTACATTGCTAATTATCAATCTGCTTAATTTGTGATTTGAATTGGTGTGTTATAGCATGGGAATTTAGGTTTTCAAAGATTATGCTTATCATTTCCTTTGGTTTGCAATATTGATGTTATGTATGCTGGTCTAATATCTTGAATTTAAATTGTAGCATAGGGTTTTCATAATTGTGTTGGATCTGGTGAAGAAAGACAAACACCGGAGTGGTATAAGAGAAAGGGATAGAGGTATTATTTATCCAATCTACTAATAATGGTTATTTTCATGTTTTATTCAGATGTTTTATGAAGATCTTGTAATAGGCATCAATATTGAAAAGCAAACCCTTACGACAAATTCAGGCAAACTGCTTAAGTATGGATCCCTTATAGTTGCTACAGGTTGTACAGTGTCAAGGTACTACAAATTTGTTCAGTTGTTAGTTCATGTATTTCTCCACTTCAAAGTATATGTACTAGTAGGCTTAAATATAGGAAATGCTGATATTTTGGCCATTTGGGTTTTCTGAAACCTACCTGGAGTTCACTATATCTTAGACTTGGCAGATGCTGACGCACTGAAATCTTCTTTGGTAATTTTAGTTTCTTTCAACTTGCAAATGATACTATATACTTCTTTGATGTGAATCGTAAATGTGCTAATGTGGTTTAAACAACTAGTGAATTTCATCTTTCTTTCCAGCTTTATAGTTATGTGAATGGTCAATATTTTAGCCATAATTTACTTGTGTCAGCTATACTTTTATTTGGTGGTTTTATGAATGAGCCTAACATTTAATATTCCATTTTCTAATATTTTTTCTTGATTGAGGATTTCTAGAAGTCAGTCCTCAGAAATCCATTGAAAAGAAATTGTTCTCACTATCAATCTAATAATATATGTGTCAAAAGCATCCTCTGTATTACATCCCTGTCTTCTGTAAAGCTAAAATGAGATAATGAAGCTTTGGAGACATTCAAATGTAAGCTCCCATGATAGAAATCAATGCATGGGATTTGCTTCAGCAACCTAATCTTTTCTAAGTTAACTTTTTTCATAAATCAATATAATCTACTGACAGTAGCTTATAGAAATCTATATGTCATGCATTGCTTAATAATTTGGTGTGTATCACTTTTATCTTCTTGTAATGGAAATTCCTAATCTGTTTTACAGGAGAAGGCAAGGAAGGTTGATGTTGTTGGTGGTGGTTATATATGGCATGGTGGTTGCTGCAGCGACAGTTGGTTGGAAACATGATACAACAGTATGCATCCATTTTTAGAGGTGCCATGATTGCCTGATTTTTGTTCTGTCCAGATATTGTGCAGTTGCGCTAATGGAAGATTGATTGTAATACCCCTTCTGACATGTTAATTTTTTATTTACATTTGAAAATAGATCATATTTCCAGGGGACCACCTCTTGCAAAGATTGTTTACTCCTTCACTTGCTCGGACATATGAAGAACCATACCAAGAGAATGGTGTCAAATTTTTTAAAGGTATTCTCTCTCTCTCTCTCATGCGTTTGTTTAACAATTTACCAAGGTGCCTCCATAAAAAACTTGGAAGCAGGTTCTGATGGACGCATTGCTCCTGTTAAACTTGGAGATGGATCTACAATAGATGCAGACACAGCAATTCTTTTGCCTTATGTTCAAAGTTTTCCTTTCATAAATTTGCCCTTTTCCATTGAAAAATGAGTGTTACATCTTGCAACAAACACGTGAAATTGTAACAAAATCTGTGGCACCTGTTTTCTCTTTAGAAGATGGGTTGTAGAAGTTGATCAGATGGATGATTCATTTCTTCTCCTTTTGTTGTGCAGGTTATTATTGGTATTGGAGCAAAACCTGCCGTTAGTCCGTTTGCAGGGGTGGGGTTAAATACTACTGTTGGTGGAATACAGGTGATCATGATCAAGTTTCTGTTGCCTTTCAGTTTTGATCTGCGCACAATTTACATTGATTTGGAAAATGCATAGTGTGCTAATATCATGTAATTTAATGTGCTTCATGAAGCTATTGAACGGACCAGATGTAGGTAATACATTTTATGCCATGTTTGAACTTTGTACATCTGGGATATTATTATCAAAGTTTTATCTTGGAACTGTTAATTTATGATAGCCAATGAGAATTTATGACATTAACACTTATTTTCATCTGTACATTGATGTACTTAAACTATCCAAATTTCAGGTTGATGATCAGTTCCAAACAAGCACGCCTGGAATTTTTGCAGTTGGAGATGTGGCTGCCTTCCCGTTGAAGGTACATTTTTGTCAAATAAAGCAGCTCTCACTTCTTTTTCTCTAATTTAAGTTCTGAAAGGACATGTTTTGAGTGAACAGATGTATGATTGCATGGCACAAGTTGAACACATTGATCATGCTCATCTGTCTACACAGCATTTTGTTAAAACATTACTCAGTGCACAAACTCGCATGTACGTCCAATTCTTTCTGTCATGACTTAATTTGGTGTTGCTGATCCCAGGTAAACTGAAAGGAGTTTTTGTGAAAAGGGGGAGTCCTGAGGTACTTTCCTCAATTAACGTGGATATCTCTAATTAGTTGAAATAAGAAATCAGTAATTGTTTTCTATGGAGCACTGCACAAGTAGATGCACTAAAAGAGGAACACCCCTTGGTCATTGTAAAAAACATTTAACAAGTACGTGACATTTTAAGCATAATCAAGTTTGTTTTATCATGCACTTGGAATATGCAAAATGAAAAAGAAAATTACTGAGGGAGTATTGAAAACGTGAATTACTTATTTATATTGGGGTGCTGCTATTAGGTTTTCAATATATTTTTTCCTACATCATCTATGCTATGACTATGAATAGATTTTCAATATATCTTTTCCTGCATCATCTATGCTATGACTATGAATAAGGGAGGTGGAATAAATAAATAAGATAAAATATAACAATGTATTTCTCTTGAAGATGTTGTCATTCTTTGAATAGCTTGTGATAATCAGGCATGATTGTACTTTTCTAATCTTTTGCTTACTAATTTAAAAGCTAATGTCATATGATGACTCACAAGAAATTCCAACTCCTTCCTAAACTTGCAAGGAGTCAGCCTCATGTTGATGAAGCAAAACTTCAACAGGTATCTTCAGTTGAGGAGGGGATGGAGGAAATCGCTCAGGCGTCCCTAAAGGCTGAGTCTGCACTTCAGGACGAGTTGTATGCAACTACTGACTTTTGAAGTTTCCCATCATCCCTCAGATACCTTATGATTCCATTGTCAATAATCTTGATTCCAGCTCCTGGTGTCTATTCCTTGCTACCAAATTCTGGAATTTCACCCTTTGTACTTCAATAGGAGGATGATGTAAGAGCATGCAGAGAAAGAGAAAGTTTAAAGGCCCCGCCTCCATCGATTTTGCTTTTGGAGTGTTCGGTTTGGACATTCCCTTGCCTTAGTCGTTGTTTTGTTATCCATGTAACGCATTAGATTTAGTACGAGCCAATTTAATTTTCTGGCATGGCTTGTGGGTAAGTTCATTGTTCAAAAGGACGGTGATGAGGCGACAATGTCGTCGTACAGATACTAGGTGGTTGAGCAGCTGACCAAATAACTAATTTTGTCCCCATCTATTTTCCCTGTTGAATTTAACACAAAATATAAAATTCTTGTATGCCTTTTGACGGTTCGATTTCGAAGCAGCATCATTTAGAAGTTGTACTTCTTAATTGCTGGCATGGCTTATCATTATCGATTCGTCTCAAAATCAGCTTCAGACTGCGGTGTGAATTCCTTGTGCTAATCATCGATCTACTCATTTCATCGCGTTTACATGGTTGCATCCGTACAGTCTGTTTCGAAATAACAGGAACGTCGCTGTTCTAGGCTCTTTTTTTTTATCAAATGCCCACCACACATTTACTAAAACTGATTAGAAACGGAACACACTAATGAATGGTTCTCATCTGATGTCTCACCGTCCCTAATTAAAATAATATGCACCGGAAACCTTTTATGTCGTTTTGCCACTCTTTCCGCTTGTCATCAGTTGACTCGTCGGCGACAAAACGACGATGTTAGCTAGTGGACAATCCATCAGCTGAGGACGTGTCATCATACTTATCGAATAGCAAGGCAAGAGCAGTGTTCTCTCTCAAAGAAAATTCTAGAGAAGGTGCATTAGACCGACGGGAGGGTGACCGATTTTGTAACAAAAAAAAACAACTATCCAAATAAAATAAAATAACAATGACGAAGCCATCGAAATTGAAGTCCACGACATTCTTGTCAGCATCTGAAATCCAAGAACCCCAACTACGGCTTCGAGGCGTTATGGATTCATCCCAAGGAATACCAACTGTTGATGTGGTTCTCCTTGAAGAAGCAATAACTATTTCATGGGTCTGTAGTTTACAGTGTTTTTGTTTGACTCGTTTTGGCCTCATTTATTTAGTATTAACCGGCGGTCATTAACATCGCCAAATCACAAATGGTCCCTTGGAACTTCAACATTCACCTTGCTCAACAGAAAGAGTCCGAGTTTTCTCTTTCAAATTGTTGCTATAATATCAATCTCTGTGCCTCTCTCTTTGTTTGTTGATCGTCTCTTTTTCATTTGTGAAAGTCCCTTCTTCATTTCCAGTCCAAGGTCAGAGCTTTAAACAAAACTATGAGTGCAGCGAAGGTGAAACTTCCTTCTCTTGATCTAATCTATCTAATCACACAAGTTTCTTGGCAAAATCACGGGTCTTTCTCTGCTATCTATCACTTTAGTCTATATGTTTATAATTCAAGTATTGGTCCTTTTTTTAGTATTATTATTGTAAACACGGTATGATTTTACCATCTTCATCTTTTTGCCCATGTCTGATTCCTATGTATGCTTCCCTGTTTCCTTTAGTTTTAAATTTTTCTATTGTCAGTTTTGATGACTGCTTTCAAAGAGTACAAGTGAGCTTTGTAGTCTCCAATTACTTTCTAATTCACAACGGTTTTGTTGCAGAAAGTAGTTTTGAAATTGGATTTACACGATGACAAAGCAAAGCAGAAGGTCATGAAAATAGTTTCCAGCCTTTCAGGTTAGATGGGAGATAAACAGTCGAATCAGTTATTCAGTCAATCGGTTATCTTAGGCAGAGTAGATGGATAAAATTTTTTTTTGTTGTGTTTTGTTTCTGTTTTATAATTAGTTGGTTGGATTATTGCAGGAATTGAATCCATTGCTATCGACATGAAAGACAGTAAATTAACAGTAATAGGGGACGTTGACCCCATTGATGTGGTGAGCAAACTGAGAAAAAAACAATGGTACGCAGAGATTTTGACAGTCGGTCCTGCGAAAGAAGAGAAGAAACCTGATGGTCAAAAGAAAGAGGGAGAAGCAGAAAAAGAAAGATCCTAATGAACATTTAGCTGAGCTTCTTAAGATCTATCCCCGTTATGCCTATGCGTACGTGCCCGGACCATACCATGTGGTCGGTGCTGAAGAAAACCCTAATGACTGTGTTATATGTTGAAGTCATGGAGGGGTTCCACATACACTGGATCGGCAATTGGTAAAGAACTTCAACCTTCTAATTTGCATGGGATGCCAGTATTGGGGCTGGAATTGCATATTATTGGAGACAACCAGATAGGGCTCTTCTCTTCTGCGTATAGTTTATGGAATTGTATTGTCCGAAATTTAATGTTAGTTTGAAAGATACGCCTGCTTGTATAATTACTGTGATAATAAATGAATTAGTTTTCGGTTTTTAGAGTTTGTTGTTATTGATTTTCTCTTAATTTTTTTTAAAATTTTTTAAATAAATATTAACACATAATTTTAATAATAAATAATATAAATTAAAATATAAAATATAATATTTATCATTCATTATTAATTATATTTTATATTAATATTTATTTTTAAATTAAAAATAAAAAAAATCAACACGAGAATTATTTTTTTAAAATTATATAATAATTTTATTATTAATTAAATTTTTGTACGTAAATTTTAAATTAATATAATGAATAGATCGTATGCTAGTGTTCATAATACTGATTAATTTTTATCCCAAGAGGTGACACTGGCAACAATTTATAATTCCATGTACAAATGGCCAACGGGATATAGAAAAAGATGCCGAGGCAACTGGCAACCAATACCATTGACTTGTAGAGTAGAATTGTTCCATTTCATATTAATATTATAGCTCGTGGGGTTGGAGTGAAACAGCTTTTTGAACACACAGAATGGACATTTCGACCTAATGAGGTCTTGTGCTCTGGAGCCGTCGAGAGCAAACTATGCCTGTTGATTCCAGCTTCTGATTATTGAGGGGATCATAAAGACAGACGCAGCAAACGTGACTTCGACGTCGGGAAGGAAGCTTGCAACAGGAGGCGTACACAGCTTGATAATAAGAGGAATTAAGAGGCAGGTAGGATGGTGATTTCTCTGTGGAGTTGTTCGTTTGACAAGTCTTTTGTAAGACAAATTGATAAGCTGCTTGTTTCCCAGGAGGTAGATGACTCGTCGTTGATTTTTAAGGAGGCCAACTGAGGACCCATTTTCAATGTCAAAGGTAATGGCTTCTGGATAGTGGAATATTCATTCATTCAAGGCCTTGAGAGGACAACCGCAAGTTGATAGGTGAATGAACTTCCCCGAAGGACCCGTTACTGAATGATGAATTAACAAAGCAACGAATTCCTGGAGAAGCAAATTAAATAAGAATTGACGCAGCTGCTATGGTTTGTTTAAGTGATGTATTCCGTCTTGCAATCTGTCTACCATTAATACCAAACTCATATACAATAATTGGTAATTATTGCAAAAAAGTTCAAAGTCTTATCTAATAACATCTTACAATGAAAAATAAATAAATATGTTTTTTTATTTTTAATTAATAAATATTTTTATTAATATGACAAAAGTATTTCATTTTTTCTTTACATGAACCACGTAATCCCAAAGCAATTGATTACATGACAGGGTGAAAGAGCTATCTATGCAGGCGGGCATCCTTATCCATTTTCACAATCATTAATGAACAGTAAAACCCAAAAGGCAATAATGCAAACCAAATTAATAATTAATTTAACTTTCACTCACAAGTGAGATCGCTGGCTCAGGGTATAAATATAGATTCCCTCCCTCGTCTGCTAAAGGACTAATAAAATGCAATTGTTAAATTAATGAATATTCTTTGAAGGAGGTGGAGAAATGGCAGCAATAGAAGACAGGTTCCATTGAAACCGATGCGATGAATCTTGATTCGGGAAAGAAGAGATACATTTACTGAATTCAATTGTCAACTTACATTGTATATATGATAAACTTTTTCCACCAACATTTTATTTGTGCAATACAATGGTAAAACAGAAGCATGCATACATGAACCATAAAAAAAATCCCCAGATGGTGTAGAGGTAGAGCCTACACCGTAAGGATTACAATTCTGGTTATTTTCCGGGGGAAAAAATGCTTGAAACTTTCTGTTAATTACATAATAATGGAATTATTTCGTAATTTGAGGAAAAAAAGGCATGGATTAAACGTTTACCCTTGGCTGGAAATGAACTATTAATTGCAGCAGCATTGTTGCAATTTGCAATTAAGTGCTGGCTCGAACAAGTGGTGATTGAGGAGACATGCAAGGTGAAGCCAAGAAGTCGTCCATTCTTCGAGATGACATGCTGAGTCGAAGGCTGCTTTGCCAGCAAAGTTTCTTTTTTGGCACCTTGGCTTCCATGTTCTTGTGCATGAAGGTTCTGATCCTTGATAATGCGATTTCCATGGTTTGGTCGTCCATGTTGGCAAAGCAAACTCTGAACCATCCTCGATTTAGGCAGTGAAAAGAAGAACCTGGAGAAACATTGAGCTTAACTTCGTTTATTATCACTCGCCACAGCACCATCTCTGCTTCGTATGTTTGTTCCTTGAGTAGATGATGCAAATCCATCCATAAAAACAGGCCAGCATTGCTCTTTAAATATCCAATGCCTACTTGAGAAAGTCCCCGAGTGAACATCTTATGCCTTTCTGCTAATTTTTTAGCATTTGTCGAAAGGAACTTCTCGACAAACTCATCATCTGATAACATTGTTGCAATTAGATGCTGGGTTTGTGAGGATACAAGTCCAAAGCTTGACATTTTGCGAGCGCAACTTACTACTGCGTCGTTGTACGAGTAAATAATTCCAACCCTAAAGCCAGGAAATCCCATGTCCTTTGACAAACTGTAGACAATGTGGATGAGATTGCGATTGCATTCGATGTCTTCCTCAATTATCTCGGCTATGCTAATGAAACTAGGCTCGTCTGTGAAAACCGTGGCAGAATAAATCTCATCACAGACTAAGTGAATGTTCTTTTCATTGATGAAGCTCACTATACTTCTTAGTGTTTCTCTGTCCAAGAAAGTTCCCAATGGGTTTGATGGATTGGTGATGAGCAGACCCTTTACTCTGATGTTGGACTCTAGAGCTTTTTCATATGCATCTTCCAAGGCTTCTACGGTAACCTTGAAATTGTTAGAGCTGTCACATACGACTGGAACAAGTTGAACTCCTGTTCTCCATCTTAAATCTCGATCAAATCTGCAATCAATAGAATGACAAATCTTTTAGAAAAAAAAAGTAATTAATTTCCCTGTATTGTTAAGAAATTTTACTCGTCTTCTGCCCTATATTTTTCAAAACAGTTATGAGGTTGCAAGGAACACATTGATCGTTTCAGCTAAGCTGTCCCATCCTCTTAACAAAGAAGTTAGAAATTCAGATGCTAGTCATCCACGCAAGGGAGAAAAGGTTGGACAAGCTTTTTGCGCATCCAGCAAGCAATGCTTCATAGTTTCTATGTATGGCAGATGCCTAACTGGCCTGATTCAAGAAAGATGTAACTAGTGCTAATAATGCAATAAAGGCAGGTCTCAGCCTTTCGTCATCTAGTATTGAATTATTGTGCACACATGGTTTCTGCAATCTTGGAATATTCAAGAGAATCTGTATACTCGATTGCTGCAACAAATTTGCTGTTCACTAGCCCCCACCAGTAATACAAGTTTGTCCTTCGGCTTATGATGTGACACTAGAATTTGGTGTTTAGGATGATGACGTTCAGAATTTTCAGAGTTGTGATTGAGCATTTGATTCACTAAATTATTATTAATCCACGTGTTTCATTAATCCAGATCCCCTTTTCTCCCGTGTTCTTCCTGTTTGTGACTGGGTATTGGAAAAAGCATAGTCTCCATTCATCTAATGCATTGTAAAAACGGCGGATACAAATTTATTTATTAAAGATAAAATTAAAAAAAATAATTTTATCATATAAAAATTATTAATACAATAAAATTATTAAAATAATATAAATATATTTATTAATATTAAATAATAAAAAAAATTTATTTATTTAATTAATATAATAAAAAAAATTATATTAATTTTTTTATTTATTATTAATAAATATACATTTTTATTATATTAATTATATAATTTTATTATTTTAATAATATTAATATTGTAATACCGTTTTATCTAAAACTTTTTTAAATTTAAATAAGTGCTCGATGTACATGCAATTAAGAAATTTTCACGTATAATATTAATCTACGTAACTGAAATTTAAATACGACAAAAAGCCAAAATTATATAAGAAATGATGTATTACCCTGGATAATAAGGAGTAGGTACTAAAAATGCATCGCCGGGATCGGCCAAACAGAAGGCGACCGTCTCATGAGCTCCGGTTGCTCCGCCGCTCATAACAATGCGGTCGGGATCGAATGTAACATTATTCCGTCTCACTTTTTCCATAAAATTTGCCACAGCCTGTAAAATATAAAGTGTTACAGTAAATACATATTTATTTTGAAAATTAATTATAGATGTAAAGTGGGCTGAGAGTTTGTTTATATGTCGTGCATACATTTCTGAACTTCGGCAAGCCGTAATAATCCTGAAAGATAGCTATATCTTTGAATTCATTGAGGCCTTCAGCAGTGCAAATGGAGGCTTTTGGGTTATTAGTGAGCCACTCTTCGACCACATCATGGCAAAGCTGCAATTTCAATCAAGAAGAAAGTAAATTAGGAGCTGCGACTTGTGTTTTGACGAACTTAATTACTTGAAAAGAAATCAGCTAGAACACAAGGAATTAATGAAGGTCATTAAGTATAGGTAGATAATTACCTGGTTTTCTGCTAAACCCATCTGGATAACTCCCAGAGGATTCTTGATGGGATGATAAGGATCACTTTCGTAAGCCTTCCAGCCATCAAAATACGGAGAATTTTCACCATGGCCGTTGCCGGTTGCAATCTTTGACAACAATTCTTCCTGGTTGTTCGTCATCATCACCATTTTCTGAATCTGAAAGTTGCTTAAATTCGCACTGAGAGAAGTGTGGATAGGTCAATGAATACTAGTAGACAGAAGAGTTAAGCAGGCTTAAATGCACTGAAAGAAAGCGTGGAGATTGCAAATATATATAGAGGATAGAAGAGGGGACACCAGGCTGGCTTTCTGATTATCGTAATCGCTTACGCTACACTGTTTTTGTGCGGTGATAGGTGATGTCTGATCTACCACCGGCAGGAATACCAAAGAATTGAGATACCAGATGTAGCTTCGTTTGCCATCTATTTATAATTATTATCCGCGGTGGCCTCTCTGTTTATTCTATTAAACTTTAAATGAGTCCAGGACGAAGTTTCCCAGAACATCAATGTGTTTCTTTGAACAGACCGGTTAGAATTGGAGGCTGGTTGCATCTAATCTTCAGTGCCATTCACTAGTGGTGCCGGGTAATACACGGATACTTTAAATTATATAATTTTTTTAAAAAATTTATTTATTATTAAAAAAATAATTTTTTTATTTATTAAATAAATAATTTTATTATATCAATTTGATAAATTATTTTTAATAAATTTTTTATTTAATAAAAATTAATATTAATAATTAATAATTACTATTCATGCAAATATCTAACTATATTATTACTTAATAAAACATTTTGACCCTGTTAAAAGAAATTATTTTAAGAACCTTGTTGAATTCAACCCTTTGACCGTATTGCATTAACATTCCAAGGCAGACAAGTTGTGGACATGTTGGGACATGTTACAAGGTAGAAAAAGCTGTACAAGTATTCAAAAGTTTTCATCTAAAGTATATATACACTGCAGCAATGAGGAATACATTCTGCCCAACAACTGACACATCAAATCAATGTGGTTATTGTAACTTAGAAGTATTATCGGTATGTTGTAATAACTTTGCTGGTCTATAGTTGTTAACAATTAGGACAAGAAGTATCTTGAAGTAGGTATAGCCAATTCATAACTTGACATCACATGTGTTTTAATCATCACCCACTTGTCTCTGTTTCGGATCTTTAGAAAGACATTGTCTAAAAGTTTGCATGAGAAGGATGATTTTCTGCCAAATGGGAAATTCAAAATGGACAATAATTCATTAAGAAAATATGGAATTGACAGCATTCGGTAATGATGGAAGGAAGACTCGAAAATGGCCAAATTTTCAAACAAAATTAGCACTTGCGCATTAATGTCAAAGTAGGATACCTTTTTTCCTCATCACATGGTCAAAATATTAAAGGCTTTTCTAAACCCACTTCGTGGTTCTAATGTAGAAAGTTCAACCATTGACCCTAAGCTCATTAATGTGCCTAGAAATTAAGGAAGCAATTTGGGTTGGACAGGTAAGGCATGTATTAACTTTGACTGCATAATATTTCTGTTGATATATATATATATATATATCATAAATCAAAGATTTACCAAAAAGTAAAAGGTAATTTAGCAGCCATATGAGGGTGGCTAAATTAGGTCTTCAAGTGAGACTTTCATGGTCAATCGGAGACGTTGAAACCTTCAAAGGTTCCCCCTTTGACCCGCATGCATGGGTATTTGTTCTTCCATTCCTTATGGAAAACTTTAATTTTGTCAAAAGTCTAAGTTAGAATTTCTGACACGTGGCCACCCGTTGAGACTTCACTTAGCCTTGCAAGTCTGAGTTGCAAATTACCTCACTTACACTTTGAATCAGTCCAAGGTGGGATTGTATAGTCTAGGGTTTCTCCAAGAATTTGCCAAGTTAATGAGTAATTCAAACACGCTGAATTTTGAAAAGAGGAGAGTTAAATCTTATTGCCTTTTCTGACACTGCTCAAGAGAAGAAAAACCCTTCAGTGAAAGTTGTTTTGGTGGGTTTTCCACCGTGTAAAAGCGCTTTTAAGAAAAGCGGAAGTTGGAATGAAAGTCATGCGTGCTGGGTACCTAGACAGGATTTGATGAAAGGCATTTCCCCAGCAAGTGATTCATTCAAAAACATGTACAGTTTTGCTGAATATCATTCGAAGAATCAGCGCTCATGTATTCAAATCGAGAAAAATGTGCTTTTGCAAAGGGATATTAAATTTTGTTATTCTGATGAAAATTGGGTGATGATTCAAAAATATCTGCAGCGACAACATTCATATTAGAATGGTTGAAAACGTGAGTGCCGGCATGAACATTTCGAATCAGAAGAACCTGAGCAGAACAGAAAAAAATTGCGACAGAAAGAATCCTGCATCCTTAATACGACCACGGAACTTAACATATTTGAATTCAACTGTGGATGACGGCCACTGACTTCTGGACTATGGGAGATTAGTTCTTCTTGCTGTTCAGACCATGCAATTGTTTTTCAAGTATGAAAACAAAATCTGCAAGGATATTAAATTTCAAATTAAGACATCATTTGAACGAACTAAGTAATTTATTTTGTGAAGGTCGTACACTTGCCTACACAACAATGCTAATGGTATACAAGTTGCCAAATTTATGACAATTCCCAGGTCCTAATTTTACTTCTTCATGAGAAGGACCACGGTGTGAGCTGCAATACTTCGCTATTCACCGAGGCTATCGACCTTTTCATGAGTTTTCGCTTTCAGATGCAGGATCTGCTCCTAGCAGCTCAGACAAGTTCGTTCTGATAGATTCCTTGTGTGGGCTCAGTTTTGGCCTTTGAAGAATCAAGGTGGCATCCAAGTTGCCAATCTCATAACCTGCCTTATCCATTAGTTTTACCTGAAATGGGCACTGTAATACCTGACGAGCTTCATTAATGAATCGACGGACTGATTTGAATTGTACGGGTTAAAATCCTTGGAATAAGAACCAATCTTGCTGCGGCTAAGTAGTAATTGAAGAAAGGAAGCATGAAAATGAGTGTCCAATATCAGTGATGGATGGATTAAAGGAAAATATTGCACAAGATGAATTAGGTCTATTGAGTTGTTACTTGCTACTTAGGCATGCCACAAGTTTGAATCTTTACACAGGTTCAGTTAATTTTGAGCCAAGGAATCAAATTTCTATCAAGTAGGATCCCTTTGTGCTTGGGGTTACCGAATTGATGTAAAACAGCCGAAGCAGAATTTTCAAACCCAAGTAGGTGTTCCACACTTGGCTGCTTTCAGAGATCCTAGTTTGCTAGAATAGGGTAGCTGTTTTCAGAGACCCCAGTTTGCTAGAATAGGGGACCAATACCTCTTCTTTTTATATAGGGGTGTCAAATGGCTCAGGTGGCTATACTTGTCACGGACCTGGACAATCCAGTTGATTATGTCTCTTGCTTCCCCTCATCCAACCTTGGAAAGGGATTTAAGTTTGTTCGTGTGATAACCAAAGAAAAAAGGGACTTACTGGCTGGGTGGGCTGGGCAAAACCTACTTGTAAGAGCAAGCTAATCTGATTGTCCAATTCACACATGATCTATGTTGATGTTTAACAAGCATTCCTCCCGAAAACACATGCGCAGGTTCAACATATAAACACAAGTAAAACCACAAAAGAAATCTTTGAGAAGCAGCATATTACATGGATGATAATCATTAATAAAACTTAAACAATATTTACATCAACGCAGACTACTGTTAACTTCCCAGTTAAGCTTTCTGAAAGTAGAAGTCAGTGTGCGCTGGCACAATATAGACACATTCCCATGCAAATTGATTTTCATGAGCTAAACTTAGGGCATTATGCCTTCCCACAGACACTAGAGAGTAGTACATACCATAATGAATCCTTAACTAAAATTCAAAAATACTATTTACACTCCCCATTGTTAAATGCATAATGGCACAAATCAAACCCCTCAAAATTATACAATCATCCATGTTAGTTAAACTAAAAATTGGTTTCCATTTCTTATAGAAAGTCTCTTCCATTCTTTGACCCTTTAACTACAACAAGATTTGAAGCTCTATTCTTTCTCTCTCTTATACCCTTCAATATGAAAGTTCCTAAATATCACAAATTGGAAGCTATAAAATAGATTCCCATATCATGATACTAGTGTCACCAGCATGCAAACTAGAAACAAAAGAAAAACGCTCACCGCTTCTCTGATAAAAACAAAGGATGGTGCACCCTTCCACTTGGGATCAGAATCAGGAAATATCTGACCAATATCTGGTAGCCCCAATGCACCCAAAATTGCATCCACAACACTGTGAAGCAAAACATCACCTGAAACAACAACCAAATTATTAGAAATTAGAAGATTTCCTTTGTTTTTTTGGGGCAAAAATGTCCATATCTGGATGAAAAAGGATACGAGGGTGTTTGGTAAGAGTAACGAGAGTTCTGCTGAAACAGTCCTTTCATTCAAACCAAGGAAATTTAATGAAGCCATGATTAAATTCTTAGTGTTTTTTTTTAATCTTATTTCGAAAAAATAATCAATCGCATGAAACAATTTATGAAATATTTTCATAAAGGAGCTAAAAGGGGATAATTTTATTTTTTAAAAAAATTACAGAAACGGTTACCTACCATCAGAATGCGCCTCGCAACCTCTATCGTGGGGAATATCAATGCCACCGACGATCAGAGGGTAGCCCGGCTCCTATCTGTGAAGATCAAACCCATGGCCCACTCGAAAAGGCAGTGATTTCGATTTGGACGGCTGAATGGCGGTGGACGGTTCGTTGACTTGGATGGAAGCAGCGGCCGCAGCTGAAACCGAAACCGAAACCGAAGAACGAGGTAGTCGTACATGTTTGGTCGTTAAACTAAGAGGTTTAAGAGAAGGAAAGAGTGGGTTGCTAGTAATTTTGGTGTGGATTGAAGAAGAGGTGAACATGTCAGCGGCCATCATCGCCAGCATCTAATTTTGTGGAGAAGAGAGATCATTGTTCCAAATTTTGCTTGTATGGACTGATCCTGTGGTTATGTTTCTGTCTTATTTGTCCGGCTAGGTGACATGCTGTTGACCAGAAAAACATCAATTTCATGTCCACTGATATCCAATTAATCAAATATTTTGGACTAATTAATTATAAAAATAAGTTAATTACAAACAGTCAAATATATTGATGCTTCGTTGGCCGGACATGCAGGTAAGATTCTCTAATCATTCCGTCTGAAAACTCGCAGAATGACCGGGATTACGGCAATTTAGATAACCAGCCTTATCAACAATAAATCTTTGCAAATACCATTATTACCAGCAAAGACATCACCAGCGAATGTAGAGTGAAAATACTGATAACACAACACTGATGCCTACTAAACTGGAACTAAGCAGAACGTTCCCATATTACCAATGGGCATCAAGAACATTGCCAAAACAAAAATGCTGGAAACATTTCATGTCAAGTCTTGTGCAGCAAGACTCGGACGACCAAATAGGCCACATGGAGTTAGCATCAGTCAGTTAACATGAAATGATATCGGCATTCAGCAGTGGAACAAAAGCCAGGTATTGAATTATCATCTTGCACCTTTGCGGGGAGCCTCCGGGTAAATTTGGTTTCAACACACGAAATGTACACGTCTGACTCAACAGATTACAATAGAGTGAGAAACTTGGAACTCTTTACAGTTAAATGCATACATGACATGATGATGAGATTTATATACATGGATTTATAAACAGTTATATTTCCAAGCAGAGCTGACAAACTGAAGTGAGGTGGAAGGCCTCAGCTGCTTGCATGCATCTTGGCGCCCATTCTCTGGTATTAGATGTTCTGAGGCGATCTCAACTGGCAACAACAAGACAGTACGAAGCTAAAGCAGTGTTCATAGTCTGAGTCTCTAGCTATAATATATTAACTTACCGACACAAGAAACATCTCAAAGGAGTGCTAATCTTCTTTTCAGCATGCTGATAAATATTTCTCACAAGAATATTGTTGGCTTCAGTAGGAATCACAAGGAAAATGTTGTAAATATCAGTTACACTGAATGAATTTGTCTTGTAAATAAGACAACTATGGGATAATGCAATAACTAAGTAGGAAGTTGTAACAGCAAAATTAAGTTCTTCCAAAATGATACATGATGCAGGCAGTGACAACACAAAAACACATATCTAAAGCTCATTGATAATCACATTTTAAGTTGACATTTAAACAATAATTTTCTTTTGCTACCAAGTAGTCATCATCTCTCCGTTATAAAATCTTCCCCTTTTTTGGTAGTCTTTTCGAGAAACCAAACTGACATATCAATATGTAGTTGTGCAACATTAATATTTTCTAATAGAAAGGTTAACAATTCAGCACTAAGGAAATGCCGGCATTGGATCCAGACAAACATTTTCAAGTTCAGCAACATCAATAGAAACAAACCTAGGCAGATGATATTTACAAATTAAAAGCTACATCAAAAAAGTATAAACTATGTATAGTGCCAACATGGTAGATGAACTGTAATTGCATCGACTTAGGTTACCATATTTGTGCTACAGACATATGATTCAAAAAGCTAATAATAATGAATCTGGAAAAAAAAAGCTCTGGAATAAAAGTAAGGAGTTACAAAGATCTAATACCTTGGTGAGGTGGTGGAAGAGTATGGATGACAGGTGGCAGGTTTTAATTTCTATACGGACACGAAAAAAACGAAAAAGAAAATTGTACATGAGAGAACTCAGCCACTAATTTAACTACAGTAATCTTTGAGCAAATTAAATGTAAATGTATAGGTTGAAAGACACCATACTTCATGTTGAATGAAAAATAGATGATATAATCCAATGCAAAACAGAGACAAGTTTCCAAGCAACAGAGTCTTAGGTTATTTTGCTACTGTGGTGATTTCTTCATTAAAACTGGTAGCAACATCAAAGACAAAGCAGGATGCAATTGGGTGGATAATGAGAGAACAGCAATTGAGAGGTAGACGAACAGAAATAGAAGATGGAGGAACAAGAGAATAAGTAAAATGCTCCATAATTCACTCGCTTTTAACCCTTCCTGTTTTTGTTCCTTCATCATTAATTCTCTCTACCTTTGAACCTTACTGTCATATTTCATCAATGTGCTCGTTATTTCAATATGAAATTATGTTACTGTCCAAGTGCCAAAATTAGGATAAAGAAGTTAATGTCATCAATTTGCAAATATTTCTCTTCAATCTTGTTTGGATTCAACATTTCTCACAAGCAATTGTCACATAAAGTCTCAGCAGCAATTTCTCTTGATTATCATCCATGAGCAAATCCTCTGTCAAGATAATAGCCATCTTACTCCAACTAAAATAAAATAATATACACAAAACAAAATTAAAAAGCTTTTAGAGTATATATTAATATGCAGCAATTTGTTTCTAACTGCATAAACATTAGAAGAAAGATCAACATAACACAATGTCTAGCAACCCCAATCATGATTAGTAGGATAGGACCCGAGGTCTACAAGCAGCTTTTCAAAGATAGTAACGAAAATTGGAAGGTTTTATAGTAATTTGCAAAATTGTTAGCTTCATTATGAGCAAGATTTATTTGACCTTTCCAGTTTCTACCAAAATGTTCCTGGGAACCATCGAGTTAGCAACTTTTAATTGGCAGCATACGCAAGTTTACATAATGCAACTTCGGTAAGAGAATCTGATAACTTTTAGTTAGCATCTTCTAAAAGCTGCAAATGATTATCACAAGATTTCGTAAACCAAAACCACGCATCATCAGAGCAAAATCTCAATTCCAATATATCCATTTTCACAACTTTCTAAAAAACTGAACACACGCTAATATACAAAACATTTGTGCTTTAACATTGCAATCACAAATTATACACCACAATTAACCTAATAGAAATGCTGGTGTTAAAGCCATTCATCAACTGCCATTGCTGTAATTACACTAGATTTGACCCAAACCAGTCATCCCGAGCTCAGATGCATCAAAAGGAAAATACCAGAACTCAACTGGCCCAAAATTAAAAACAAACAGCTTAGTTATATCCACCAGTACTAGATTCTTAAAATGACACATTTTGATTTCATTTTTATATACTGCAGTAAGCATAACATTATCGAGCCAAAAACACACAAGATTTAATTATAACTCCAGCAGCATTAAGTTACCAATACGACTTACTCCAATTCCCTATTCTTCAAACTCTTAATTACTCCATTAAAGCAAATAGAAATAACCAGAAACTAATCTAAAACGATATTCGAAATGATCATACAAAGCAATTTATTTAAACCGCTCAAACTCTAGAAAACCTAATGAGGATCAGAAGGGTGGAATTTTGTTTTCTCTCCTTTCTTTCAATCATTACGAGAGTATCATAGGAAGAAACACAGAAATAAAAATACTAAGTAACAGTACATACAGATGAACTAGAAGGATCAGAGGGACGAACTTGGCTGAAGTTGTGGGGGTCAAATGAGGGCCAGTCACAGAGCATAGACCCCATTGCAAAATGCCGATTTCTGCACCCAAATCTCTAGAGAAAGGAGAGACACAGCTCACAATGCCACCACGATTCTGGAATCAGCTTAGCCTTACTCGCATGAATGATAAATTTCGACATTCCCATGTACAGCGCTTCTCCATTTACAGTTTGGCCCGTGTTTGACCCAACCCAGTTTATTTACAATTATGGTATTTTAATTTATAATAATAATGGCAAAATTTGGCCTTAATATCATCCTGCGGTATCTGATGGAGTAATAGTGACCGTTAGATTACAGTTACCCATTGCTCAACATTTACATTGTTTGATAGCCAATCAAATCCAACCGCCAAATAAATGCGTCTCCAGTGAACGCTAAACATCTGGGAAGCATCCTGTAATTCCTCTCTTACTCTTAGGTATTTGGAGCTCGTTTTCTCTGTCTCTCTACACCACTCGACTTTTAAAGCTTATAACGGCTCTGGATCGTCGGCCGAGCAAAGTAGAAGACAAACGAAACATGGCCGCGCCAGAAGCTCCTCTCTGCTATGTTGGAGTCGCCAAGCAATCCGCTGCTTTCCGCCTTATGAAACAAATGGTACTCCTTCGCTTTGTTTCTCTCTGTCTTTGTACTTGTACTTGCATGGATTTTATATGATTTTTTTTTATCATCTGGTGGATGTCTGCAGGGATGGGAAGAAGGAGAGGGGCTAGGGAAAGAAAAGCAAGGGATCAAAGGATACATTCGAGTCAAAAACAAACAAGACACCAATGGTTTTTCTCTCCTTTGTTTTCTCTTTCTCGAGTTATTTCATTTGTTTATAGTGTTTGTGATCTTATGAATGTTTTCAAATTTGTGCGGTGTTGAGCGGTTGAGAATTGTGTAGGAGAAAAGTGTAAGGTATATATTTGATTATTATTGATTGATTATGAAAAAGTAGCTGCAGTTAATTCAATTTGATATTCTATTTGTTTGCTCAGAAGTAGCTAAGCAAGGAAATCCAAGTAAATTTTTTAACCTGCATGTTTTAATGATTTCTAAGAGTTTGGAACAGGTAATTCAATGACGCTTGGCGTTTACATGAATTCTCCTAGCACTTGAAACAGTAAATAATAAAATGTGAAATGCAAGAGTATGACGTTTGGGTTTTCTTTTTTATATAACTTTGTTTTGTTTAATTTCTTACAGGTGTTGGACTAGACGAGCCAAATCCATGGGCATTTGATACAGCGCAATTTGATAGTATTCTTAAAAGGCTGAAAGTGGTATTAATTGTTTGATTGTTGGTAGGGACTGATGATATGTTTAACTTCTGACCTTCTTTATTTGTTTTGTTGCAGCAAGCAGTGCAAAATAAGGATGAAGGTATGGCACAATGAGATAAACAGATGGTTTTGCACTAATGTTATAATTTAAAAGTATAGTCTGACAAGTGTTACCTTGTAATAAAAGTTGAGAAGGAAGATACAGAAGTGGAAATTGGGACTGACAAGTCTAATGATGCTCCAGATCAAGTTGTTAAGGCTACTTGAGCACGAGGAAGGTTAGTGCAATTATGTTGCAATCTTTGTGTTTTGTGTATGAAAAATTTCCATTGCTCTCAGTTTCACTTGCAGCAGAATTGTTATTTCTCTGTTCCTTGTTTTATCCTTAGATATAAGAAAAGAGAGAGAGGGAAGCATGTCCATGGATATTCTTCAAAGGATCTTGAAGGAATTCTTGTAAGCTCAAAACCTGCCTGAATGCCTTTTTGATTGAAATATGTGGTAGTTTCTTCCTCTAGAAGTAGCTTTTTTGTGGTTCTGAATACATGGAAGCTTTACTGTAGGTGAAAAAGGTTGAGGAGCTGCCAGAGGTAGAGTCCAGTGTAGATGGCATGCTGGAGATTGTGGAGGCATCAGAAAGTCAAGATTATTGTGCTGAAGGTAAGTAATACCTGTAAATGGACAGTTGTTTAGTTTTATTGGTGTTGAGAATATTAGTTAGATCTAGCACTAAGTTGTATGTTCCACTATGTTAGATTTGTTTGGATACTTTTAAAAGCCTTTTTGTTCTTTTCCTTTATTGTTGGCACTTGAGGAGAGTGAGATGAGACTTGAGTGGCATTAAGTGTTTAGATTTTGTCTGTTCTTATCAATTATCTAAAGTTACACAAATTATTCTAATGTTACTTATTAAAGCTTATCAATATTCTTAATAGCTTGCACCTAATGTTGTTTCTTGAATAACCTTGGCAAGTTGTAACAGGAAACAAAACTAAAGATGCATCTCCAGAATGGTGGGGCTTTATGCATGGATTTGTCTCAGGAGGTTATCTGGGAGCAAACTTGACTAGAAAGAGACAACTCAAAACTGGAGATGATCTCAAGAATAATGAAAGGACTGCATTTTGTGAAGATAACCAAGAGAATCTGTACAATCTTGTTCAAGTATGTGTTCCTTGTCAATTTCTTCCTTTGCAAATTATAAGTTCAGCTGCTTCATTATTGATTTTATGTAAAGGAGATATTAGCAATTGAATCTAGATTTCATGTAATAAATTACTTTTTTATTCTACCAATGCATTTGAAAATGAAGCAAATGATGGGTGTTGTGAGGCATTTTGGATATTCCAGTTGATATGATCATGTTATACGCTCCGAAATTCTTCTTGAAAATAGTAGTATGTTTACCAGAGCAGGATGGAAATCTAGTGATTGGGGAGTGGGCATGAGCCTAATTCGGACTGAATTGTTTGGTTCACCTTTTCGTTATACAAATTTTTAGGATAAAGCAACAACTGGAAAGCAAGGACTTGGCATTAAGGACCGGCCCAAAAAAATCGCTGGTGTCCGCTTTCAGGGGAAAAAAACATCCTTTGATGATAGTGATGATGAAGAGTCGGCTCATGAACAATCTGCTGATAAGCCATCTGCTGATTTTGATGTCTCAGCAAAACGGAAACATGAAGACTCGTTGGAGATAGAAAAGACTGATGAACCCAAAGTGAAGGTGAAAAAGTTGTGTAAAAAGATTCTTCAAGAGGTGCGTTATTGGACATGCAATTTCTAGAGGTCAAATTATATTACATTTCTAATTGACTGCTTATTTCAGGTACCTGGGGAGTCATTAAAGCTAAAACAACTTAAAGTTCTTATCGATGGACATTCAACATCCATCTTGTCCAACTTCTCTTCGAAGAGAGATGCTCTTGCTTACTTGAAACAAAAGGTATGAACATCTAGCAAAAATTTATTGGCAGATGCATTTGTGTCTCGTTTAAAAAAAGAGGATCATCACATAAATTTTGCATTTTAAAGCATTTATTTTGATACCCTTTAGAATTTTGTTGCTGAAATGAATGGTGATCAGTTCACGAAGGAGGTTGCTGGATCATGTTCACTTTATGAAGAATTATGCTTCATGTTTTTCCTTTTCTGTTTTGGCATATAGGAGTTGGTTACGAAATTTTTGGTTATTCATTGCAGCTAGAAGATAGTTCGAGGTTTATCGTGGAGGGAAAGCTAGTTACTCTCATATCAAGGAGAGGCTGAAATTTTTGGTTAGATTTTCAAAAGTCACGTAACGATTTGTGTAACGATTTGTATATTGCAGCCTAGGATTGGATTAGAGGCAGAGCTTCATATCATGTGTTTATTATATTTGTTGTTTAATCAAATATAAAACCTAGTAGCATCAATGGCCACAGAAGGCTTGTATGTTGAACAAACAGTTATGGTTTTTTTTCCGTTAGCCAAGCAGAAGAAAAAAATGTAATGAAAAACTTTTGAAGGGAAAGATTACCGTTTGTTTTTGGACAGCCAATTAGTATGATAGCATATAACTAGCTGCAAACCTTCGTACTTTTCTATTTTCCTAGTAGCGTGTAAATGGTTAGTTTCACTGTGTTAATGATAATATGCTATGCGAATTCTGGTATATATGGAGCTCTGCGTTTCCCACATAGTATTTTTAAAACAGAGAGATGAAATCATGAGTAGGAGGAGGAGGAGAATTATTATCTCGCGCGGCGGCAAAGTACCAGGATAGCATTGTTGATGGGAGAAGCTTTCATCGAAGGTTTTCTCAAATCTTCCATTTCTTTTACTTTTGTCTTTGGATCAGAGAAAATCCGCGAGCCGTCCGTCCATGTCATCGCCGAGGGATTGGCGTCACGCCGGCCAGACCGTCCGCTAATCTGAATATAGAAGGCGAATTCTATATATCTCGAACGGCACCGTGCCACTTTCCTATGATTTTCCCCATGATGAAAGGAACAGGCCCCGGTTTCAGAGTTGGATTGGGCTTGACTGCCTTCCTAATATTACGCTCTGGTCCTATCTGGCCCATGGAAAGATAGCGTCTCCAATCTCCACCGCCGAAATTCTGAAAGAGAATGACTAAATCAAAGTTGGACTTTGACTTCGAGAAGTCGGTTTCTTGTATTCTAGTGTTCCGCGTGGTAAGCCGCTGCAGCAACCCCCCACCACCAATTGCTACCACCAGTCTACATTCCATAGGTAAAGCAATTATTAATAAGAAAAGGTGGACTAAAGACACAAACTGGGTTCAGGCTTCAGTGGTCCGGGAAAACGCCATAACCCAGTAGCCTGCATTTCACGTTTCCCCTGCGGATTTCTTCAAACAAGTTGCCTTTTTGAAAAAAGTTTTAAATAGATTAGTGATTAATTAGAGAATTTCATATGCAGTAAAATCTCACATAAATTTTCTTTTATTATTATTTATAAATAAATATGCACGTGATAAAATATTATTAAAATAATTACTCCGCCGTACTGCAACTCTTAATGTTATTAGCCCAGATGAGCGCAGGGGGCGCGGCTTGCAACTTGCAAGTAGAAATTTGACAAATTTCTTTTTTTGTTTTGTAAATATGTTCTATTATTGACTTTGAAACTTGCAGTAGTCATGACGCGTTCGGTATGATCCGTTCCAAGACTCGAATCAGAATAATGGGAGAGAAAGACAGAGATGACAAAAAGGCAGAATAATTGAGTGGAAGAGGTGGGAATGGCAGGGCATGTATGAAGATTTGGTTACTCAAAGGCCTAAAGCAAATCCTATATATCCTTCTAGTTTCAGGTGCATTGACACACCGGGGACCAGATAATGACAGACCCACCCCCTGTACATTATCCAATTGTCAATAATATCTACTAAATTTTTATAAAAATAAAAAAAAATTTAGATAAAGTAATATTATTTATATTATAGGTAAAATATGTTAACTACTAAAGCAATTACCAAGTTCGGCACCGGTTGACTTTCTGAAAGTCAACTAAATGGGGATGCAAGAATGAGATTTCAATTAAAGCTGCCTGCAGCTCTCGATACAGAATCCATTGTTCTCTCCAATTTCTATATATAAACAGACCTTGCCTTGAATACCCTCCCCCATATCTGTTTATATTCTCTCACAATTAATTCTCCTCTTGTAGATATATCTCTCTCTCGTTTGTATCCATTTCTGCAGAGAAATATTGGATTGATGAGCGATTTTGTTTACATGGACTGGGATTTGCAAGCAATAGTTCGAGGTTGCAGCAGTGAGGTTTCCAACTCCGTCATGGACGGCCTTCCATCTTGTTTTCCTCCTTCAAGCGTTTCACAAGATGTATCTTTCAAATTTCCTGATATCTGTGAATCCACAACAATTTTAGAAGAGCTAGAGGAACTTTTCAAGCCCTCCTATCCAGAAACCATAGTCACCAGTACTTCCGTATCTGTTCCCACAGAAGTTAAAAAGCCAAAGAAGATGCGAAAGCCGCAGCCTGTTTCTGGTTCTGCTGATGGTATGGGTAGTACTGATCAGGCAGCGCAACCAAAAAGAAGGTTAGTATATATATATATTCATGTCTATGCTGATGCTCGAGCTCCTATACTGAGACAGCCATATTTGAAAGTATTGAGTTCATTTGCTTTTGTTTTTGGCAGGAAGAATCAACAAAATAGAGTGGTGCAACGAGTAACGGCGGATGGTCTCTCTTCTGATATGTGGGCCTGGCGTAAATACGGGCAGAAACCGATTAAGGGATCAGCATATCCAAGGTAAATTAAGCAATTCCTATTTGGATAGATATTATTTATTGATCTTACTCTCTCCATATCATTGACTCGGTTTTGTGTTGGTTGACGTGCAGGAGCTATTACAGGTGCAGCAGCTCAAAAGGATGTCTGGCAAGAAAACAAGTGGAACGATGCAGTACTGATCCAGGAAAATTTATAATAACCTACAGTGGTGAGCACCACCACACCCATCCAACACGGCGAAGTACCCTCGCCGGAATCACCCGTAACAAGCCCTTAATGCGTAGTGTTCCTCCTGACACGAACGAATCAACAGATCAGCAAACCGTTCTTTCTCCGATAACCCCTTTGGCAACATCCATTGAAGATGAATTTGTACACCGGGAGACCATAAAAAAAGAAGAGGAGGGAAATGTGATTGAAGACGGAGAAGAAGTCATGCCCGATTTAAGTGATGAATTGTTTTCAAGTCTGCAGGATTTGGAAGATCTTTTATTTGACGAATTTACAGATAGCATATGTGATAAACCCTGGTAAACTGATGATCAATCTGCGACCATAAGTGCACAAGGCTTGTAATATTAATTGTCAAATTGAAAATTTTCAACGTTCAAATTAATCTGAAGCCCCAGTTTAACAGTTTTGTACGTATATTCCAACTTCACAGTCACAGAAGTGCTTCTTGTACACGTTAAGCAATACTTAAACAACAAATGTCAAGAAAGTCGGTTCTTGAATGATGTACAGGTACAATTATACACGATCAACTTGGATTTTCTGAAATTCTTTAATATGCAAGTGTGACACCAATTTCTCGCCGACTCGCCGCGCTCCTTAGCTGTAAGCGAAAACGGCACCTAATTAATTATATCTGATTATTTAAATAGGATAAGCTTAATTATGAACCTAACACAGTTGTACTTGGATAATCGTTTCCAAGTATGTTTCTTGCAGCCATTGAAGTCATTGCTTTTGATTGTCATAACTGTGCGATATAGTATTTTATTTTTAAGGTGATGGGTATCTTCATCTGATCAAGTGGTCGTACATCCGCGAAAGAGAGATTCCATCTCTATACACACGCGCAGGCGCACAAAAGGGCTCCCCTCACCAGATAACAAGGGAAACGAGGACAATACAGGGAGCACTAAGGCTTTCTACCCACAACACCATGAATGGTGTCGTTGTTTAGCACAAAAATAAAATAATATGAACTGACAATTGGAGAGAGTAATTATTTTTTGAAAGTTCCTCTTTCTAACATTTTTTTCATTATATTACACTTTATATAGAATTAAAACATAATAAAAGATAAGTGATAAATCTAAATTAAAAATAATAATAAACCTAAATCAAAAATAAAATTTAAATAAATCTTAGTAAATTAAGGCACTTTTTCAACAAATGGGAAGATTGAAAACTATTGTAAATTTTTTTTTATTTCATTGCATTTGCTTCTCTACATTGTTCAGTATAACTTTACAGACGATATTAGACTTGTGAATGCCCTAATGCATTGAGCACTAACATGTAGTCAACCACATTTATGGGCCTATTATTCTGAAAGAAATGGAAGCATTCTTGTTTGTTTCGAGGAAGCAAAGCAGCCACAGAACCAAGAAAAAGCAGCATTCGTGTAAGTGGCGGGTTCAGCGTGAGAGTAATCTGAGCTCTCATCTTTGAACCGGGTTCATTTGAATCAGGATCACCAACAATTGCACCCACATGCGTATTTAGATTTGGTTTGCTTGAAGAATAATAGTTTGAGTAGCCATCCTTGCAGCAAACTAGAACTTATTGTAAGAAGCGAATGATGTTGGTCAAGCACATAAGCAGTTTACCGTACCCAACTCGAGACATAGGCGAGGATCATTTTATACCTTTGCATGTCGCATACCCGAATGCAAGCATTCTTAATGTGTCTCCAATTGCATCCCGAACAGCCAATTTTCGTTGATGTGTCATTGAGGGCTACCATAGCAAACACACGCATAACTTCCCTTAATGCTGCCATTGAACTTTGGAGGCAAGTTCTCCGAATGACTGAGTTTCCTGGGTCCATAGTCTGTAAAATGAAGTTAACCACCTGCAAATCTGCCCAAATGTCACAAAGGTAAAACCATGGTCGCAGCACTGTGAACGTCTGATACATACAGAAAAAATATATATATTTGAATTGAAAAGGAAAGAAACAGGTTAAAATTTCGGGGAGTTAAACAAATATAGCATGAATTTCATAGAACAAATTTTGCCAGGCCACTTGTGCTTTATGGTGTCCAATGATGGAATTTCTACGTCAAGCAAATTCTCTAATTTAGTTTACATCAGAGATGGACGACCGAATTGGAATTGGCTTCACTAACCTTATCAATGTAATGAGCTAAGCTTCTCGGAGAACCACGCACAATCCTGATGACAGTCATGAGAGATACTAGGCGAACAGGTGAATCAGAAGCAGTAGACCAGCTTTGACTTTCTACAACTCCAGAATACCAGCGATTGCCAGACCTGGAAGAAGAGTTCCGACCAAAGTCTCGCGAATTGATGCTGGGACAGCTGGATGTTGTCCAGCTGAGTTGGCCGATGAATGCCTTCCATGTACTCTCCAAACATCCTGCAAATTAGAAACAAAACCATTTGACACAAAAAGAAAGAAGCAGAGCTTAGTATTCAGTTAGAAAACTCGTTTATAAGAAGGAACACGCGTAATCAACCAAAACAGATCATGGCACTGCAAATAACAGAATCTATCACCAACCACTGAGTTATGTTCATAACCATTTAATAGAAATCATCCAGGAAAACTAACAAACAGGTGGGCGGCCAATGACATAATATAATAGTAATCGAGATAGAAACAAAAACAAATACAATTGAGTTGAATTACCGAGTTGGAATCAGGCGGAAGTCGAAGAAGTTCCACCAGAGCACGGAGCCATCGGATCCACCTGCATAAAGAATCGACGGTTGGCTCAGTGCTTCGGCGGCGGCTGTAACTCGATGAGCCGGAGTCGTGCCCGATCATATGCACGCCACGGACCGGCAGTTCATCGGCCGAGTTTCTCAGTACGTGTAACTCGCTATCAACGCTCGGACGGGTGAGTCAGTCTGATCGAGCTACACTCTGTTTACTGGGGCGGGCAGTTTATAAGTCGGACTGTTTCAACTGTTTGGTTCACTAATGGATATAATTAAAATTTGTCGCCTAAATCAATATAATTAAAATTTATCACTAATGGATAATAACATTTGGTTCTCTCAACTTTAACGCATTCATGAAAAAGATATAATTTACTGTTACAAAACAAATAAATCTCCACCTTCTAGTAAAACGATCGGAATGTCATTGATTGCTTGGATTAACCTCAATCAGAAGCTGAACAGAGCCGTGGATACAAATAACAAGGGACAACAAAACCAGATTAGACTAGGTAGTGACTTTACAGTGTAGCTGTAAAATCAAAATTGGCCATACTCTATAAAGGTACAGCGACACCACTATTCAGATATCAATGCATCCCAAGAGAATGCTCAGGCAGATTTCCTGAGCCTCCATTCATCCTACCAGGTTCAGAAGTTGGATTGGTTTGCAACCGAGGAGCATGGGAAGTCTGGCTATTTCCCAGAGACGCCTGCAGGTGGGGTGCAACACTAGAAAGGTGAGAACCCGGATTTGATTGTGGTCTTGCTGGCTGGGTCGGTTGGGTTGGCCGAATCACCAACTGGCTAAGAGCTTCGGCATATTGCCTACCTGAGAGGCTTCCTCGCATTCGACCTGTGGGCCGCCAATTTTGCTCAGATGGCAAATCCGTTAAATTATCAGGCCTAACTGCTTGCATCAGCCCTCCCATGTTCGCTCTTTGCTCCCCTACTGATGCCCTAACCCCATCAGCTGCAATTGGGCATCTAGGCCTTGCAGTGGATGCTTGAACTTGAACTGGTACAGTTGGCAGCTGTCTAGTCATCTGAGCTGCAGATCTGACTGCCCGAGGAGCAGCAGCAGCTATAAGCCTAGCACGTTGGCCACTTCCATTACCTGCTGTGTGGCCAATCCCAACTTGTGCGCTTCGTTGCTGAGTTGGTGTTCGAAATAGAGGTGAAGATGAATGGATCACGCCTGGAGACTGGCTCCTGGACGGAGGCATCCTTAGATTTGGAGCTTTCTGCTGAAGTAAATTTGGGTTTTTGTAAGCACCCGGTGCCACACTTGGGCCTTGAAGGCCAATGACCTGCAGATCATAATGATCGCGAAGTTTCAAATGTTGTATAGAAAGATGATTTATAAACAGAAATTTTGATAGAAAGTAGGATGAATAAAATGTTATCTAAATTAAAAGCTAACATACAAAAGGGAAGACCAACAGCTGAGCATGCAGTACACAGAAATGCACAAGTCCAAGAGTCAATCTAAATGGATGATTGAATAACTGCATTAATACAAGGAAAGCATCACTGGGATTAATGAAATAAACTAACCTGTTCTGCCGAGTGATGTTGCAATGAAGATGTAGCCATATCTGGCCCGTGGGATCTGGAGAACTGCTGCCGCCGATCCATATCAATACAACCATCAGAAGGAAGGGAAGAACCATCAGGAGTCGAATAATTCAAATTAGTTCCTGGTCTCTGTTGAGGTGATGATGTCTGGGATGGAGCTGGAAGAGCCTGAACTGCTATTGGATTTCGATATCTTGGAATGGATAATGACCTCCCATATTCATGGTTAACAACTGGATTCACAATTTGTGCCTGTTGTAACAGCAGATTATTGCGAGCAGAATATGGACTTTGCATTGCAGAGGTTGTCAGATTAGAATAGCCAAGAGCCTCCACTTCTCCATTAGGTGTAGGTGAAATGGCATCAGTCAATACAGGAGATGCCATAAAATTGGCTGTGGTAGGCTCAGAAATCCTGCCAACATTTTGGGCATCAGACCTAGCACCAGAGGAAGCAGACCTATTGGGGAAAAGTCCACACCAGAAGTCATCCTCTGTAGTCTCAACATTTTGATTGCTTGCAACTGTATTGTTCAACTCGGTTGGACTAGTTAAAGTTGTAGCAACAGGTTGACTTTGAAGATTGGGTTTCTTGTCTTCGATTTCACCAATGCTCACCACATCCATCTCGTCGTCGTCATTTGTAAGATCTAAAACAACAGGATTGGATGTTGTAACACCAGTAGCCTCTTTCCGCCCAAACCCTGTTTTTTCACAAGTAATGATCCTATCATGTGCCTGATCCACATTGTCGTCACTTTCCAATATTGCTTTCCATGATCCATCTGCAGAGATAATTACATCAGCAACATTCTCACTGACCTCTCTCAGGACCTGGACAAAATGATAACAGGTTTAACATAATAATAAGATAAAATACCACAGGGAAAGTGCAAAAAATACATAGCTACTTGCCTTAACCATATTCTGATCAATGCGAATATCAGTGTAGCAGACATGTTGATTACAATGTGGACAGCGCCAGGATGGTCTTCTTGAATTTATATCAACAAAGTTTTTAAAATCAAAACACTACAGGAAAATAGAAGTCACAGTTGGAAACTATCAAGAAGGTAAAATGACAACAGTTTCACAATATGTAAATTATAATGGAGAATTTCATTATAGGAATAGTTGCAAATTTGAGCATTAAATAATTAAGTTCACAGAACAAAGTTTTGTGGCAATGAAAATAGTGCACTTCAACTGCATGCACACACTGAGAGCAGTGATATTATCACCATGAAACAGAATCCAAGATCTAGCAGACCACATATATAAGTCAAAGAAGAATTCTAAAAGACTGGTCACAAATAGAATACAGATCCAACATTTTTTGTAAAAAGCAGATTCAGGCAATAGAATAACAGTAAATTTTATCAGTCTCCAACACAGGTGTTGCTTCTAAATAAAATGTGTCGTAGTGTAAGGAGTACTCACCTGAAGATGTTTGCACGAATGTCCTTTGACAGGAGTTTTTATATGTGTATAACTGTCAAGATGGAGAATCCAGTCAGTTGAGAATATTAACAAATTTGGCTTGGAGAAGAATGTATGGGAACATCATGAGAACAAACAATGGCAAGCAAAACATGGGAAGAATGACCTTAATGTGGGGTGCATACAGATCTAGGGCCAAAAAGAAATAAGATAGCACATATGTTTCATTTCCCTCCAAAGTTGAACCCACATTGGCTAGCCTACTATCAGTGTTAGATCCAATATACACATAAAAACGAACATGCAGTTCTGTGCATTTAATAAATACATTGAGTGCCCTACTATCACCATCATAGTCAATATACACATACAAAAATGAAGTTGCAGCCCTGGGCACATATAAATATTAGTCACTGATGGAGATATTGGACTGTTGATACAACATTGTCGCATGAAAGTACCTTCAACCCTGATCCCACCCCACCCCATCAAAGGTTAACTGTTGGTACTGCTTCGCAATTCATAGTGTGTAAATCAGAAATACTTGCTGTTTCACAGCATACCTTATGGGACAATTAAGTGATATTCGTGATGGCCCCTCCATAATGTCAGATTCTAAATGCACCAAAAGAGATGAGTAAGAAAAAGAAAAACAAGAATAAATAGCAAATGCCAACAGAATCCAATATGATGTTGTCATAAAAGTAAAAAGGATGAATGGGCTGAAGCGTCTCATATCCTGTTATGCATACCTGAATCTTGCATGGCAATACCAGACTGAACATAATCTTGTAGCACACAAGAGTCAAGTGATGATGTCATACTCATAAAGGCAACAACTATAATGTAATTACCTTGATAAAGTGCAAAATATCTGTCAGAGCAATATCACAATAAAACCAGCAAGTACATGTATAGAAAACCTGTTTTCAACCATACCATTGAACTGGCCCACTGCTTGAAGAAGATTTGTTCCATATTTGAGAAATGCAGAAACATTTGTTGGCAATTGTGGTCCGGTGTCCTGAAAAACAATAAGAAACAAACAAAGAAACATTCAGTTAAGCTTATGTTACATGTGCACCTGGTGCTGCTCTATAAGTAAACTTATCCAAGAAGTATGTGTACTTGCACAAACCATGAACACATTAGTTCTTCTCTCGACTCCCTTTCCATTTAAAAGAAAGCTGCAAATGTGAAAAGAGAGAGATTAACAAGCTGAAATAACTCTACCCAATAAAAAAGAAATTAGGGGGTTAAAATAAAAAACAAAATTCATACTTCACTTGTTGAGGATTTATAATGCAAGCAGATGTCTCTATTTTATCCGTTTGTGCTACAAATAACCACTGCAATTAAAAGGGAATAGGGAGCACAAAGTGAGATATACAATGATTTTCATGATCAATGTTCATAATATCGGATAAAAAATATAAACTATAAATGGGAAATGCTAAGTATCACCAGAACAACATATCTGAAAGATACATCTTAGTTGACATCCACTGCCCAAAAAGATGGGTAAAACAGCTTCATTATGCAGATTCAGCATGTACCAACAAAGATAAATTGTATTTGAAACCACAACTCCCAAAACACTAGAAACAGAAGCACGGTTATATATGCATGCACCACTGCTAATTTCTAATAGGAAGCATCTAGATTAAACTGCCTTGTCCTACTCCTACAAAACTAATCACAATTACAACATTGAGTGCTTGTGGATGGCAAAATATTCATAGCAATAAGGTAAGCAGTGCAATGACTTCAACTAACAAGATACATAAAGTAACACGGAAGAAATGGCTAACATCATGCTGACTTGCTGAAATTCATAAATTATACCCTAACAAAAGAAAATAAGCAATTGTAATGCTAAAACAAAATGACCACACTCAGTGAATTGAGTTACCACGATGCGTTTCACAAACAGAAAAAGGATACCAGAAGGGAAAGAAAAAGAGAGAGAACCAGACCACAAGTCAACAAAGTCATTTACACTAATCAATGTTCAACAAGGAAATATCAACACCGTCAGCAAGCAGTGGGCATTCAAGAAGAAGTCCTCCTTTACCGAAGATTCCAGAAATACAGAACACACAGTTGCATCACATCCATAAACGAATATTTCTGACTTTGATCTACTGGAACTGCATATACTCAACCAGAATTTTTATAACATGTAGTCAAACTAAATTGAATGATTCTAAAATATACAACCTGATTTAATTAAATCGCACTTAATCAAGGAAGTACAAAGGGCTTTCTCTGACATTGCACCTTATAATATTTCAAAAATGTCATTTAAATGTGAGATGCTTACAATTTTTTCTTGGGGTGAATGTAACGAATTCTTTGAGATATGGAAATCAATCATCAATGCTCTGTATCCAGGCTACATAGCAATAAACATCATTAAATGTATGCTTCAACTGATTTTTGTAGGAAAAAATCCAGACAAAAACATGTGAGGGCATTAGAAACCACCTCAACTTCAAGAGAAGCAAGTATCTGGCCCATCTTCAGTTGTGGATAGAACCTGAGCACATAAGAATGAGTTTTCAAATAATTCTTCATGATAGAGATCATTATTAATTGTGTTTCATCATTGAAACATATAAGGACATTCCAAAACATACTGTGGAATAAAAAAGGGAAATATTATACTTCCACGCTGAAACGAGAGTCACTGTAATGCTTTCAATTTGTGATGACCCTCAAATAGCAGTTACATCTGATTGGCAAAGAATTTAATTGAAAAACATAATAGCTATAATACAGGCTCAATGAGAAAAATGTCAATACTATCATATCACAGTCAAGAATGCTGCTAGCACCTGACAAGCTTAGAGGTGAAGTGAAAAACAGCAATGGGTCGTAACTCCAATGGATTGAAATCATTATTATCATTGGCATGATAACAGACCTAAAATCTAAGAGAGAGTCACAATGGCATGTTTAAACTAGTAAAGACAAGTGAAAAGAGTTTTCTAGGCATAAAGGTGATAGAAGAAGCCAACACAACTATTCCTAGCAAAAAATAAATCCAAAGCTGGAAAATATTTATCCAAGGCCAAAGTAATAAGACCAACATTATTAGGCAGAAATCTTTTACATGGAAGAATTAACAAAATAAAATTGGTCCAAAACACTCCTACCTAGTCATAACTGTTGAAACAGTGGAAACCAAATTATTTGGCCTGGTGTTAATATCCCCAGAACTTAAGAAGTCACTTCCTATCTAAACAACCAGAAAGAAGATTATTGGCAAAATGAAAATCTTGCGTATGCCATTATTCTCCACATGAAAATAGTCAGTAGCAAACCTCATTTGCAAGAGCAAGAAGTTCTTGAGCGTCCTGAACTGAAAACCATCCAATTTTACAAGCACCCTACCATCGGAACACAACATCAGTTAAATAGTTCATTAATAAGTTATCTAAAGATTTTAGAATATTCAACACATGACTAGACCATTTTCAAAATCTTAAAGAGTATGAAGAAAATGAAAACATAAAAATTTACCATAATGAACTTCTCCTTGAGTAAGGTATTTTAACAACAGAAATAACAAAGTGATGCATATATAAGCGAAATAAAAGCATCTGCAGGAATCAGGTCAACATGAATATATAAACCTAATTTTTACAAGGTTAAATCCGATCCCTGGAGCATCTGTTCAAATATTCAAAAGATTCCCATCCTATGTCCCAAACCACAACCCAGCATATAAATATTTAAAAATTCATCCATCTTCCCAGTAAAGAGAGCATCACTGCAGTCCAAACCAGCCCCAGAATAGGAGATATGTTGCAAGGCAGACTGCACTAAGTCATAGGTGGAAGTTTAAAACTGCAAGCAACATCAGCTCTAAATTGACCCAACTATATCTCAATCTTAAAGAATGGAAAGCATTTAAATACCTTAACAGAGAACATCAGCACCATGATAGCTGCTTGAAACAAAATATCATTTTTATGTGTGCACACCTACAAAGCACACAAAAATAAATAGATGAAATTATATTTCTATATAAGAATGCAGAAACTTAGCAGGCAGACGGAACTAACTTTTTTAGTCTAGATAACAGACTGTATGCATTCATTAAATGAGATGGATAGAGTGGAAAGTGCTTTTCAAGTCAGAGAAGAGACAAATGCATGTGTCTATAGAGATAACCAAAGCTTAGGAGTCATGTTACCAAAAGGCAGCTGCAGGTGTTAGTAATTCAGCTATTAAATACTTAAAGATTATAATAGGACATATTACCAGTATATACATAAGATACAATGAATCTGATGCATAGCACCAAATGCACACTGTTAATTTTACAAATAATTAATCAGTCTTAAAAGGCATCCATTTTAGTTAGTACATATGGGCAGCACAACCAAGATTAAGCATCAAAGGATGTTAACAACATGAATGAGATTTTCACTTGTGGAAAACTAAATATGGATGCAGTTCAATTGCTACTTCTTGAAGAAAATTGCATGTGCATATTTCCTAATAAGCAAAGAGTGTAGAAACGGTGCATCTGACTACCTGGCCTTAAAGACAAGGGTCAGACCTGAGAGCAAATTCAGTTTTGTAGTTACATAACTTGCATGAAACCATATGAGGTGAACTATTAGGGTCTTCTTTAAGAATAATAAACAAATCACCTGTTTCAATAACAAAGGTAAATCTTGAGCTTTGTGAGTAACTTCATTGTTTGCAACTGCATAATCAATACCCCTGTATTTTCAAAGAGAACATAGTTAAGTATGGCAAAAAAAGTCATGTTCTCTATTGGGTTCGAAAAATGCGTCAGGAACTTGGTCTTATTCCAACAATTAAAATGTTTCCATTAGATGGTTTTTAATGCGTTCCCAACGACACTGAAAAAACTTGTTACAATCGAGTCTATATAGACGTACAGCTCATTAGATTTAAGTTTTTTGCTCCTCGATACCCATTCAAAAACAAAGTACTTATTTGCCAACCAAGAGATACCAACTAGAAGAAATAAAAGATGGAAATCAAATCAGAAAAATAAAAAAGAAACTATCAGCAAGTGATTTACACTCCATTTAGAAACACAAACTTTCTCTTTGGTACATAGAATTAGAGGTCGAAACTGGAACAGAATGAAACTGGAGAAGCTTGCTCTTGAATTTCTGAAGAAAAGGACATTCGATTCCAAACGATTACCAATCAATTGTATCCAATAAACTCTGACCCTCTTTTAACTATAGACGATTTCAACAACAAAGTGAACTACAAAACGGATAGGGATTACGGTGCATTAGGTAATTGTACACGAGTGTTTGAATTTACCTTGCGAGGGAGAGGCAAAGAGTGCAGAATTCAGTAGCGTTTTGACTTCCAGGCTGACAAACATAAGTGGACAATCTCTCGGCTACCGCAGCCACTCTAATCGAGTTAGCCCACGCCGCCGATATTTTCCGCTCCGCTCCTACGCTCAGTGCTGGAAGCGTTCCCCCAGCCACTGCCGTAGGCGGCGCCGCGCCACTCATCTCTATGATTGAGCGCAAAGGGATTCCCGTCCCTTCCCTTTTTCTTTTTTGAAAAAAATTACATCTAGTGGACTGAACCGATGAGTAATTTTACGGCTGCATACGTTTAAGTCGTTTTCCCGGAAGTTGATCACAAGGAATCTAACGAGGATGGGGTTTGGGTTATGACAGCCTGAACATCAGTGGGCGAATAGTAATTTGTGGTTGTCATTGGTTAATTGTCGTGACCGCCATATTGCTTGTGACAGACGGAACGCGCGAGAATCGAGTGGGATGATTTTACTGTGACACGTAAGATATTCCTACGTGTCAGCAAATAATTAATAAAATAATTAAAACACTACAAAATAATTTCCGTAATTGAACAAAATAAGTTCGTACAAAAAATTTATCATTTATAATAAAAATTAAAAACTTAAAATACGATTAAAATTTTAATTTTAAATGCATGTTCCGTAATTGAACTTTTAAGGGCAACAAATAAAGACTTTCCCCTAAAAACAATTTGCAATTCAAGAACACGTATAAACTTCCGGTAATGGCAATCTTTGCATTTGATTATCAAGAAAAGTTACCCAACCCATATGGAATGAGAATATTCCCATCCCCCACCCCCCCACCCCCCAAAAACAAAATATATATAGAGAGAGGAGGCATCGACATCAACTGCGATTCAGCATCAAGAAGTCAGAATTCCTATTTTACATAATGAAAAACAAAGACCAAAAGAGTCGTACTGTTAGTATTAACTCGGGCTAATTTTTTACACGCTGTTGCAGAAACTCTTATGCCTTTGCTTCACATTTCTTTTTTAGTTCCCAAAAAAGCTTGAAAAGTTGACTCTGCAACTAGCCACACCAAGCGAACAAGTTGATTTCAGAAGTATAAAGAGCTTTAGCTACGAGCTGTGCGCTTAACCCTCAGATCACATTGCGTGGGCTTCAATCATCCCTTTCCACCCTGAAAAAAGAAAGTCAAGGAGTTAAATATACGATGCTTCGAAACTTGACACATTTGATTGCTAACTGAACATCTTGGACCACTCATTGACAGCCCCTCCAAATCATGTAAATCTCCAAAGGCAAATACCTAAGGCGTTAGGATTCTAATACCAACTACTAATGAGTAGTTGGTATGGGTTTTAAAACATTCCTCCACAGAAAGGTTGATGACAAGTTATATAGCTATATAAGGTTTTGTTACCTTATGAGGTGGAGTTCCTGGTCTCAATGTGTTGTTACCAAATCCAAGTTTTCCTTTCTTCTCAGTCGCCTTAAGGATCTGAAAAGAACATGTCAATGTATCATCCACACTCATCATCGCACCGGCATTGTCAAATTCACCACAGTAATTTGGCGCAGAGAATATGGTCACCAGCTGCCTCATCGCAAAAAATTCATAACCGTCTTGCACAACCTAATGAATTGTATAAAATACAGATATGACAAAGTTTTAGTCAAAGTATCAATACAAACATGCAAAAGCTTATGCACACAACTGCATGGCCACATAGAAAGGACCAAGATTATTATGATGACAATGCAACTGTCGATATGGACTAATTCTATCCATTTGGATTTTCAAGTATTTAAAACACAAATTGGTGTACATTCAGTCCATTGTAGCTTTCATAAGACTTGACATAAGGTAACAATGAAAACAATTACCACTATTTTTCAATAGAACAGTTTCCAACTAATAACAATGAAATTTAGACACCATAAGTTTCCACCAAGAAAAGCATGCAAAACAGTTAGAAACACAGATTCAAGTTTTATTACCTGATGAGCTCGACAGATAAGATCAAGGTCATGTTCCTGAAGGAATTCTGCAACCTTGTCAACCCCAAAGGTGTAGGATACACCCCTGTCGTTCTCTCCCCAACCTTCAATATCTTTGTCAGGATCAGCCCACAACAGATCACAGAGTAGGCCCTGATCAGGCACGTCAACAGGGCGAGCAATATTCCTGATCTGATCTAAATTTTTCAAATCAGGAGATAACCCACCATGCATGCAGAGAATCTTTTCATCAATGAGAGCAGCAACAGGCAGACAATTAAAGCACTCGGTAAATGTTTTCCACACACGAACATTAAACCGTCTCTTGCACTCATCATAAAAACCATAAATACGGTTGATAGAAGCACATTCATGGTTGCCTCTAAGAATAAAAAAGTTTTCCTTATACTTGATCTTGTATGCAAGAAGCAAGCATATTGTCTCTATGCTCTGCTTACCACGATCAACATAATCCCCAAGGAATAAATAATTTGCTTCAGGTGGATAGCCACCATACTCAAACAATCGCAGAAGATCTGAAAACTGACCATGAACATCTCCTGCCAAAACAAAAGACAGACCTTATCTATCAAAAACGTTTAAGTACTCAGAGATTCAAAGCTGCTGATAAGTATGTACTGTTCACATTAACATACACATATGAAAGTGTCAGCAAAGAGAGAATCAGATCACAGTTAATGAATTCATATTTCAATACAATTCTCCTACCCTAAAATAAAAAGTTTCTGCCCCCATGGTATCAAGATGACAATTTAGTAAGGTGGATAGCGTACCCTCCTGCAAACACACACCCCCATGTTTCTGCCCTCATGGTGTCAAGTAAAATGCTTCCATCTAAATATCTTGGATGCTTTGTCTTTTTATGTTTTGATTGCTTTTACTAGCTTTTTACCTTTTCTATGGTTAGTGTCATAATACCTATAAAATCTGTGTACTAAGATTGTACACTCTTATGTATTTCCATTTCAGTTATTATACCGACCAGAAAAGAAAAATAATTCAAGAAACAACCACAGGCCATTATATTCCAATCAGATGAAAGAAGTTTCAAACACAGTTATAGAATTTCAGCCTCAAATCGAGGATGGAACCTTTATTTACTTATGTCAGACGCAAGACATGGAGTGTATGATTTTATCCAAATTTCTTTTGTGCACATGTGTGCATACGCGCCAAAAAACCAAAAGGCCAACATCAAAACAGAGCAGGTTATCTGCAAATAAGGAAGCTAAATTGATGAATAGAAAGACAAAAAGGGATTGGGTTGCAGGGCAGTTTGACGGAAACCTCAGAAGATAAAGATGCATTAACACTCACTTACTGGCCAAACTTTTAATCAACTAAGGAAATTGCAAGCCAACCAGAATTATTGATATGCATTTAAGCCAAAAATATCAATCCAAAACTATACAAATCATGTATGAGGTGGTCTCGCCACAACATGATAAATTGATAGGCACAACAAGTTCACATGGATCTAACATGCATGATTAACTATCAAACATGTACATAAAGTGACCTTCGGTGTTGTTTTATGATCACTTACCAGTTACACTTAATGAATTCATTCTACTTCTACCAATCAAATTAATTATCTCTACTATCATGTCTTTCTTATGCACGCTTGATAACATTTTATTTCATAAAATATTCCAAAATAAGTCGTTGATATCATTCACACATTTTAAGCAGGTATTATATTTTGAATTAAAGAATCCACAGTTTTAATCTTTGTTGCCGCGCCTTCATTCATCATCTCAACTCATTCCATCACCAGTATCCAAAATGCAAACACACCTTCATCTTCCTTCACAGACAACTCTAGCAAATACATTTTGTTAATTCTACAATTTTCTTGTGAAAATCAAGAACACGAATTCATACAAACAAGTACAAATTCAACACATAAACAACCAAATTGAATTCATATTTAAACAAAGTACCAACTAGTTTTACCACAAATATGGAATTAATTAACAATAAAAAAAAACATTTTTCTAATTTTACCACAAATCTTTATCGGAGCTTCGAGCTCGAGAAGATTAGGCTGACTAAGGAATATGCCCTTCGACGCGGCACAAAGCTGCCTTATCTCAGCCTCCGTGAGCTGGACCTGCTTCGTCGTCCTTCCGTTCTTAGCATCAAGGAGCCGTCGTATTATATCATCAAGCACACTCTCGTCCATCAGAAGCAAACAATTAACAATACTTAAAGTTAAAACCCTAAAAAAAAGGAAATCCGTTTTTACACGGAAGAGATCAGATTCTGACGGTTTAAACCGATTGTTCAATGATTAAGCATCAGATTTAACAGATTCCGTCGACGGAAAAGGAAGCATGCTGTTTAGTAACTGGAATCGCTGACTGCCAATTTCCCGCTCGGTAGAGTTGACGGAGTTAAAGAAGCAATGGACTCCTTGGTGCGCTATGTGGCGTTTGGTGGGGACGTGGTAATACAGCGCGCCCTAACAAAAAAGAAGCTTTGTGAACCCTATCTGCAAAACTAAGAAGCATGCAGATTGCACGTGCATGCAGTGGAGCACAAGTTTGGCTCTTGATCAACTGATTTAAGTATATCATTGGCCACAGTTACAACTTTGCCCGTAATTGTTTTCGCAAAATACTTTCCAGATATTTCTTGGTTGTTAATTATCCAGATTTTTTAATTTTTTTTAAATAATGAAATCCTATTATTGGTTTATCCACAATGCTGCCTAAGCACAGCCTGATGGCGGTGTGACACTATTTTTTAAATTTATTTAAAAGTAAATTTATATTTTTTTTCATAATTATAAATTCTACACTTTAACGTCATTTATAATCGTATTTAACTTATCAAAGTTAAATATATATATATATATATATATATATCAAATCGGATTAAATTTACTGTCTCCTGTTAATTTTAGTAATTAAAAGGCATAAATATTCTAAGTCATTGTGGCGCGTTACATTCGTGCAGGGGCAAAATTGTACTTTCATAATGAAATGATCGACTAGCTAAACGTTCCCTGCTGGTCCTCTTACGTGATTATCCATTGGCTAGAGCTGTACACGTGGTTCATAGAGGATATTTAAGTCAGGCCATGCACGTGTACAAGCCGCAGGGGTTGTACGTGGGAGAGTATGATTGGTTCATTTCTTGACTCTGTTTTGTTGTAATGCAGGTAAATAATATTTCTTACTTAGCGGATAACGCCACGTCAGTAATTCTAAAGGTCAAGAAATCAGCGAATCTGGATTGACGATGCTTACCGGAACATTCCCGACCGACGACTTGTTTCTCACACACACAATCTGCCTTTCCCGAAAACTCGAAATACGTATCATTCTTCTTAGTTTGTGCACTAGAAATTGTTATGCCTCGTTTCGCCTCCCCTCAGTAGAGCAACAGCTAATTTGCACACTCTCTTTCGCTCCTCCATTTACTTTCTCACTGTGATTCGTATTCAGACATTCCAAAATTGTTATAGATCGCGGGAGGTGTTTGTGAGTTACAGTTAATTCGACAGTCAATTTGATGTTAATATTTATTATTTTTGCAGCTATTGTTGCATTTTTGCGAGGTGATGGATGCGGTGGAGCTAGGCTATCCAGTGGATGTCCCGAATCTTATGGGATCCGAGGGGTTCTGTAGAGGTAGAGCTACAGTCAACGAGGTCGAGGCGTTGTCTGCTTGCGATTCCAATAGTTGTGTTTCGATTCTTGCGAACACTTCGATTGAGTGCTGTAGCACTTTCCTTAGGCAAAAAGGTTAAAAGTTTTATCTACATATTTAATTCTTACAGTTTGTCTGAAACTTGTTAGTCAGATTTAAAATTTTGGGATTCTGCTGGGAGCATGTCTATCTCCTGCGCATTTTTTTTTAAGAATTGAATGGTTAATATCCTTGCGCGTTTAATCTGATAAATGGGAGCATTTCTTAAAAACAAGTTTGAGTTGTTGATCAGCTTTAACGATAGTATTAATGGATTATTCAGTCTTGGGTTTTCGTGAACTGGGTTTGTTTAGCCTATTTTGTAGTTTGTTGAGTTTTTAAAATCGAACTTTTACTGAAATAGGAATGATTATGAGTGTTTTGTTTTCATTAACAATTTATTGTGTCATCTTCTTGAAATTTATTGTGTCACCTTTACTGAAATATGTTGCTCTTTTTAATAATTGATTGCTCATCAGTGGGTGTTCTTTTTAATTGGTATTCAATTGCTTAAACTTATTTATCAGAAAGAATGATTTTACAGATGGGACAACTGCTGTCGCTGATTTGGAGTCAACTTCGTGTGAGAGGATTCCAGAAACCAAACTTTGTAAGCATGAAAGTCAGCTGCCTAATTTTCCTGTTCAAGACTTGTCAGAACAGCTTCAGCTTCGATCTAGGGACACAAATTGCCCTTCATCAAATTCTAGGCATGAAGTTGTGCAAACACAATGGAAGACAGGAAAAGTGCCGAGAAGTAGAGCTAGATGTTCAAAGAGACAAAGGTTGGCTCAATTAGAAGATCATATGAGTTTGGCTGGAGTTGACGACACAAAAGATACATCAGATAATTTAGGACCCTTTCATACTACAACATGTAACTCTTTAGGTAATACCTTTTTTCTCCTTATAATCATTTGATGTAAACTGCGTATTCATCTAGTTGAGGTACTCTCTAATTAGACTGGTCTGTGAGTTCTGCCTTCTGCATTGAGAAAGCAAATCCATTGATAATTATTTTTTTCTTCTGTGTTAAAACCTGAAGGGGTACCTGCAAAATTCAATGGAAACCATTTAAGTACTAAGACATTGCTAATTGGATAGGATTACTTAAATTTGATAACGGATTGAAAGTCACCATCTACTGTCCCATCTCCAGGGATGTTTCTTTAAACGTATTGTTTTAAGGATGATTTTGACACTTTATTGAGCTTGAATTGGAAAAAAGAAGTTGCTGGATTATTGAATTGTAATTTGAAATCAGTCAACTAGATCAGCATATTATACATGATGTTATAAAGGAGAAAAAGGCAAACATTTAAAAAAAAACTTTTCTTTATCTTGTTTGGACTTCTCTCAGTAATCAAATACTGTAGAATGTAGGCAAATCTTTTCAATGTTTACTTTGACCTAAGATGATTAAGTATGAAATTTTATTTTGATTAAGCTTGTTGTGACCCTCAAATAAGGCTTCTTTAAAAGTGCTGTTGTCTATGGTGTCTCCTAGCTCTTCTACTGCCATAATTATTAGGTTTGTTGAATTTTGTTGATTAATTTAAAAAAAAACCTGATGATTTTTTTAGAAATAGTTATTATTTTGTTTGTCAAGTTGTTTTGTTCAGTTACATTTCTTAAGTATAATGAGGACGTTTTGTAAGATTTCAAGGTCCTTGGATGTTAAAAGAAAATCTAAATTAGCTGTCCATTGCCTGTTTGCATTGATAGCCTACCTATTTCTTATTTTTTGTACCATGTATTATAGAGAAAACACAAATGGTGAAACAAAGGAATAACTCCAGTGGCAAACGAGGTGATAAGAGAAATTTTAAACTCCCTGTGAAGGCCAAATATGATTCTCTATCCATGAAGACAGGTTTGGCGAGCTTTGGTTCAGCTGCTGGAGGGAACAACTTTTTTGGTATGACGTGAAAGCATGAAACATCTTTTATTAACATTTGTCTATGTGAATGGGAAATTGATTCTTATATATGCCACCTAATCTTGAAATTCATTTGCACCTTTGGATTTCAATGTCAGGAGGATATGGCCTGAAGTCAGATTTTTATGATATTTCAAAGCATGTAGATGATTTGTCATTGAAGGAACTCCTTGAGGGCACTTATGACTGTCCTAGGTTAGGCAAAGACAAGGGTAAAAGAGCAGCAAATTGGAATGGAAATTTTCTACATTCAGTTAAAAACGTGTGCACTATCCTTCAGACAGCAAAGTCTCCTCAGTTCCAAAATTTTGCTGATACAGATAGCAATGTCAACAAGAAATTGCTCATAGATACACCAAACACCATTTCTTCAGTATCAACTGGTGATAAAGGGCATTCCTGCTCGACAAATCTGTCTTCTTGTGACAAGGTTAGTCATGAAAAATGAGTTAAGATCATGGATGGATAGTGTAAGTTTATCTGTGGCTCAACTGGCTATGACTGGAAATGATTTATAAAGCTTCTTCTTTCTCTCCCTGCTCTTCGATGTGACTACTGACAAAAATCTTCTTTTTTTTGGTCCTTTTCCAATGTATGTCAAATTAATCTGACTTGACCACCAGTAAGTAACTTTGAAATTGTTTTTGATGTATGTTACAAGTCAGCCAAATTTACGAGAACTATTGCATCATTCATAAATCCATTTGCAAATGCGCCATCATATTTAACTGTTTTCAGTCCTCCAAAAGTTTTCTCTATAATTATCTTTGCCTTCTACATTGTCACTTTTCCCCTTATAGATAAATGATTTTGACACTATCATCTAGGAATCTTGTAGCAACCCCAGAACTACTGTCAACCTCCCTGATTTTCGGTTATACCAACCTAAAGATATTCTGGAAAGGATAACACTCTCTCCACCCAAGGATTTGGAGGCCTTGCTACTGGATGCAGCCAAACGTTCTGTCTCATCAAGGACTAATTCTGATATACAGTCAGGCAAGCAAAATTCTTGTGGAGCCAGCTTGCCACCATTCCCCTGGTCACATACTTTTAATGGGCATTCTAAAACCAATACTGATGCATTGAAACTTTTAACAAGTAAGAGTACATGCCAAGGTCGATGGGGAAGAATAACGACCAGTGTGATCTGCCTTGGGACTTCAACTGACTGTTTTACTGACCTGGAGTCACTCACTTATGATCAGAGTCTGGTTCCTGCATCTACATCAATTAGCCATCCTTGGTGTGACCAGGGTTTGTTGTCATTTGAAACGTGTCCTAGAGCTTCTGCTGTTAATCTAGGTAAGACTTTCTTGAAGGCTATTCTCATGAGTTTTTTTTTACCCATAGTTGCATTTTAATTTGTGTTGTGTTACTTTTTGTTTTTGTTTTTGAAATTGCAGAATCTGGAGTCAACCTAAGGGATCAAGTAAATGGTGTGATTTTTTTATTGTTGGTCGCCTTGTTTAATTCATAATTAGAAATTCTGTTAATTTGTTTTCATGCATAAACCTTTGTTGTAATTTCTCTCTCCCTTTGTGTTGGCATACAACGTCCTTATGCTGGCATGAAATTTTCTCTTCTTGACAATGAAAATTGGTAGACTTCGGTCATATTCTGTCCAGTCTTTAACCTAAGCTATCCTAGATTAAGATTTATGGCTGTCTGCCAGTTGATTACTATGATTGAGGAATGTGTTGTGTGCAGCATGAAATTTGTTACATAACAAGTTGTAAAGCCTGGCAGTTACAGCGGCCATGGCTGTAGTAAGAGCATTTTGTCTGGCCTCTTACCTGAACTGAACTCCTTATACTGATCAATTTTCTATACACCACAATACCCTTAGAAGAATTTAAAAGATTCAACACCATTTGCATTTAAAATGTTTTGATGAATTCTTTTTATCTTCCTCCTCGTGATGTGCTTTCGTTTGTGACAGATGCGTATTGTCCAATAGCTTTAGCTGCTGCTCAAACACTGTGTCATATCGGAACTCAATCATTGATGAGAAACCCTGATGGATTAATAAGGTGGCCAAAGAAGCCTTTGCAGAGGGTTATGCGGGCCCAAAAGTCTAAATTATTGGGGAAACCTGAAGAAGTATTCACAAGGCGGATTTCACAACTGGTGTCTGACAATCTGGGGAGACGTGGTACTGACCATATAACTCTCTCTAAGAGGTTCAAGCTCTCTGTGATTGAGAACAGAAAGGATCTCCATCAGGTCAATGGTATTAGGAAAGGACCTATAAATTGGACTACTCCGAGATCAAGTAGATCATCACCCGGCAAGACAGCTAGGGACTCAATTGCAGAAACAAGACATTCCAATGCTGACATTTTACAGCAATCAGGTATGATGCCACCGCATGCAATGGTTTCAGATAAGGCTTGTAACAGTCAACAGAAGTCACCAAAGATAATGCCACCAACAACGGAGTGGGACAGGGTAGATTGATAAAACAATATGTGATACAATTGTTGTTATTTACCAAATGCCTCAGTAGGAGGATTACAGGCATAACCGGTAAGTTAGTAAATATTTCGGTGGTGTAGTGTTGTTGTTGTAAAGTTTACACTGGAGGAGCGAAAGGAGATTTGCTGCAAAGATTCCTTTAGGAGGTTGATAGGGTTCTTAATGTTGTAACATTTAGGGACAGTCTTAGGATATACAGTACAGGATTCTTTGCCTTGTGTAGAGCATTTGATGAGGCTAGAAGGAATTTCAGTTCTCTCACTCTCTCATTCGCCCTTACTGTTGTTCTACTTACAATTTGTTCAGACAGCTGATGATGGATGTTCTTTTTAGAAAACTAGCAGTTTACCTGAAATTAAATGGCACGCTTAAAGCTCAGGCCCCCCGGACCATCACGAGGCTTCAGATGTTCCTACGTTTTTGATAGAATATTAAAAATTTCAAGAAATGCAAAACAAGTGGGGATGTAGCTCAGATGGTAGAGCGCTCGCTTAGCATGCGAGAGGTACGGGGATCGATACCCCGCATCTCCATTTTGTTTTCTTTAATTATTACCAACAAATTCTCAAAAATTACATAGAATTTATAAAAATAAACTTGATTTTTTTTCTGAAAAAAATACAATAAGAAAAACAACTGTTTCATCTTGTTGCAGTCTTTGTCCAGTTCGTGAAGTGTAATTGCCTTTTCGTTCATCACCCCACCCGACCGTTTGATGGGTGGCTTTTACTAAGCCTCTATGTGCCATGCTACCAATTCATGAAGATTAAGACAATAATCCTTTGGCTTCAGAATCATTTATGAACATAGAATCAGTCACTATCATCCCAAAATTACATTCAACCTGAAATCGGTATCGAATCAAGAGAACATTTGATCCAATAACAAAACCAAACCCATTGCAAATGCAGGATGAAAACCAGGGTGTACGATCAACCTAAACACCTCAACCCCAAATGAAATTCCTCCAATGGCTGCTTCCTTCTTCTTGATCTCTGCAACAACTCTCCTCGTTTCGTCAAGCACTTTGCACGATCGATTTGTGTATGAACCTTCAACTGTGTAAGCAAATCTTTTATTTGATGCACCATAATAAACATGCGCCAAAACATTCTGATTCGATTGCAGAATGTTTATCTGCTTCTGTACACGACAGATCGGCCTCTTCGATAATTTCCTTCTTCTACTGCAGTCGTCTACTTCCCCTCCATACACATCCCAACTATCCCCAACCATAAGCTTCTGCAAATTAAGAACATATAATCAATAAGTGTTTAACAGCTACGATCTATGTATATATATTTTTGTGAATTGTCCGTAATGAAGTTATTACCTTTCGGCGGCGAATTGTGAGGACGGGTTTCCCAGAAGCGTCCATGAGAATGAGCTCCACGGGACGTCCAATGTAATTGTCAACCCGATAAACAAGATTCCCACCAGAATCAATCACTGTGAATCCATTGCAACTGATTACAAGTGATTTTCTCCACACGGTTAGTGACGTGCACTCGCCGTCGTTAGTCTTGATGAACTCCGGCTCGGGCTGTTCTTGGTGGACTGATCTTGAAAAAGATTTGGAGAAAAAAAACATTTTGATATTATTCAACTTAACAGCTTTATGAACTTGTAAAGGCAAGGGATTTAGATATTTATAGCGTCAACGAGAAATGACGATAAAGCCCCCTAGCTAACTGTTCATGGACATGGCGGGTCTGCCTTCTAGAGACGGACAATTTGACGGGATCAAGACGATGATACGGTTTGATACTAAATCGTATAATTAAATCGTAATTAACGTTGGGAAATGCGACACGTGTGTCCTAAGATTCCAAATTTTCTCTTCTTTCGAGCGTGATCGGTTAGGTGTGAGTTTCATTGCGGGAAGAAATTCATGGTAAGCTAAGAAAGAAAAGCTGCAAGGGAGGGTAAAATCCAAGGACAGAATTGCTTTAGGTTTCGCGGTCGCAGTTTCCCAGTTCTCTAAAAGCAAAACTCTGAGTCATACATGTTAGAAAGACAAGAGAGTTTTAGAAATGGTTCTTTTACCAAGTAGAATTAATACCCGAGTTCACATAATAATGCAGTTTAATTACTAATATATGGGCAAAGTCCATTGGATTCTTTACATTTAAATCGTCATATCAACTTTTCTGTTGTTGCATGTAGGGCGGCCAGGTAACATTGCTCCCCACAATGTGATTTTATATAAGTGGAAATTAGGACTTTCAATGACTGCCAACTGGGTTTTATTCACACACACGAATTGAAATCACAGCAAATTTAGGAGACCGAGAGCCATGAATTCTTATTTCGAGTCAAACTGTGGGAACCACGATGCAGATACCAAACTTGGAACTTTCGTAGATTAATTTAACACAGGAAAATATCATCACAGTAAACAAAGAACAAGAAAATATTTTAAGGGAAGAAAATCAATCCATGGAAGCTTTACAATTTTCAGATGATTTTATATGTTTGTGTGGTTTAGTGGCTTGCTTTTAATTATTCAGCCATTCTGTGCCATGAGTCTCGCCAGAAGGTCTACCTAAAGTTCTCATTTTTCAAAGTTATACATTCAAGCCAAGTACTTTGAAAGTCTAACATCTAGAAATTTGATTTTCAGGCTGGAAACAGCAATGGGCAGATCCGTGGTTAATAATTAGTATCATCTTCAAACACGTCTCTTATTGCAAGAGAACCCCAATAGAAAATCCACCATTGGCATTAATTAATTGTACGAGAAGCTCAAAACTGACCACTTTCTTGTCTGTACCTGCCACTAATGACAATTCTTAATCCCTTCTTTATCAGCAGTCGAACAAACTTAATCACCCTCGGGTTTTACCATCTCGATGGTAAAACTCTTTTTGACTGCAGAGAGAAAAGAGGTTATCAAGATCTTTATAAAATATCAAAAGAGACGGCCCATGGATTACGCAAAATCTTTACAGTTGAAGGGGAGATCCTTGCCATATGCAAATGGCGCAAATGGCCAAGACTAATGCTCAAACAAATGCCGTCAAAGAAATTGTTTACGCATTCCTTAGCCAATAATTGATAATGTGTTGTATTGTTACTGGCTGTTACACGACCAGTCACTTCAAAGTGCTGTAGTTGCCCTAAGCAGCCGACCAAGACTATTTGAGCATCAGCTTTCTTCTCCCTTACCATTTATCTTTTTTCCTCCATTTTCGTCCTTCTTCAAATTTCTGTTTTTGGGTTCCTTTCCGATCAACAGTAAAATCAAACTCCGTCATTCACTGCCAGACAAACCGGGTGATTATGCATAACCCATCACATTCTTACACGCCCATCGAAGAATGTCCTTATTGTCATCGTATACACTCAACAATCAAAGTTAATTGGGCTGTCGGAAATAAGTTTGACTACAATTAAGATACGTATAATTTTTATATTAATTATTTAATATTTTAAATTTTACCGATACATTAGAGGTCCTACAACATTAATAACTTCGGTAGATGCTTCCCGTTTAGAGATCATCACGTCACAGTTGGTGAAAGCAATTGAGAACTCAGCATTGAGCACAGTCACTTTCTGTGAGTTAGGACGAAGATTCTTACAAGATCTTTCTGTATATATCAATGGACACATCTAAAATCAGACCAAAAAACTTTTCTTCAAACAAAGAGGGAACCTCTATCAGCCTTGGCTTTGTCTTCCTCTTCATACAAACCCTAATCTAATCAAATCTAATCTGATCATGGAGGTCATGCATGGACACGCGTCCTTCTTAACTACCAGAATATATATGGTATGGTGGGTCAACTTTCAAGCCTCGTGCACAATTGCCAGAAGTTGGTAAAGATGATCTGGCAGATTCGTATGGCGTTGCTTGCCCATGTGACTCATGGTGCCCTTCTTCCCTTGGTAGATAGAAACTAGTGAGAGGAGTTCCTCTAGGCCTCGCACAGTCAAAATGCCGAACCTTGATTATTTAATTAATAAATATAAATAAAGTTTTCAAAATTGAATCTGAACCCTGCAATCAACTTAGACCAAATCGAATTAGATTTTATGGATTGGTCTCTTTGATATTTTTACTAGTAACACATGAACATAAAAAAATAATAATAAATAAATAATTTAGATTTTATTTCTTATAATTTTTTTAATAAATAAAAATTGATCAAAAGATACAAAATACTAGTGGAAAATTCTAATCCTTGAAGAGATAATCATATGGGTGTCATTGTGATTAGTTTTATGAAGAAGAGGCTATGCGTGTTATCTTTCAATGGGCTTCTTATTTCATTCCACAAAGGGCATACACAAACCCACATGTTTGCTCATTTTATTTGTGAAATAAGCCCAATGCACGGGGGCTTACATAAATAAAATTGGAAGGATTTTGCCTTGACAGTGAGGAGATGATATGAACTTTGAGGATGAAGTATCATCTCCTCACTGTCCAGCCTGATGCATCCACTAACCAAACTTTCGTTGACAAAAGGGTACTTTAATCTACTAATTCTGTCACTCTTTCAAAGCAAAATGCATATGTTCCACTAATGGAAAAAGCCAAAATGAAAACCGGTTACACACACGAAATTCCAAACAAATAAATAACGCTGCAAGCCCTTGTAAATGTAGCCTGTACCAAAGCCTTAACACATTGTCTGCCAAACTGAAGGCACTTGTTTCCTTTAACTGAACAATAAACTAAGCAGCATGCAACAGATGCATGATCTCACTTAATGAATTCAGTGAGTTCGGTCATTTTGCCTAACTCGGTGCATTCCCATTTATAGATTTCTCCAAAACCCTTGAAGGTTTGATTTTAAAAATGGAGTTTCTTTCGTCTTCCCCTTCTCTTGATGATTTCTTCTAGTGGAATTTACTCCTTTCCCTTTTGTTCTCTTTGTAATGATTGGTTCTAGGCCATCTTAATTTTTAAATTATGCTGTGTTAAATGTGTTTAGTGTTTTCAATCGTTGATGCTAAAGCACCTGACTTTTCATCGTTCCATCAAGCCTTGAGAATGCAACAATGGGATCAGATTATTTGAATTAAACAAAAGGGTGATGGCTGATTCATATGCGTCATAGTTGCCTTTGAGATAGAGTCAGAATTTACATTTTTCATTGCCAAATGGTACTTAAATCTCTCAGTAATTTCTTCACAAGACAGTGGCCATACTGGAATAGTTCATAGTTGACACACGCAGTTGGTTACTGTTCTAAAATTTTGTTAAAAAGTAAAATCTAATTTTGATATTGTTAGTGTTCATTTTTTCAGCTCAACCTAAAATAAGTTTAATAAAAATCGTATTTTAAAAATTCGTCGGGAATTTCTTCGAATTCATATCCATATCCGCAGCTATGGTGAGACTATAGATTTAGCAAATGAAGTACATGTTAATGGTGTACGATCCACATGAGTGACTTTGTAAAATAGGTTTCTTAGGAAATCAAGTCGTACTATATGAAGAGAACTGATGGAGGAGAAGAAGAATATTGGTCCACGTATCGGAACAAGCACAGTGCTTTAATTCTTCTCGAGACCTCAGAGTGGCTGAATGAAGTACAACATATTGAAGGAATAAGAAATGGATGGGTGACGTTTTGTTACAGAATCATTTTACTAAGTCTTCACCTACTCTCAATGAACAAGCCATATCACTAATCAAATGCCGTATGGGGGGAATGAAGCAATCACAGTTAATTAATGTGACAGTTATAACGTTGAAATCATTGACGTATGAACAAAAATGTTGAATCTAGTAAAGATAAGCAATGTTTTGGGCTAATTACAGCTAGCTCTACCAACCCTCCCGGGAAAATTGTGGGCTGTAACCGGTGAGACAAGGACTAGCTTCGTCACATGAACCGTCGGCTATTTTGGAATGACTTTGTGCCATCGCATTCTCGTTCTAGATCATCGCTCTGCGCCATATACTTCTTTTTGGGATAAGCAATTAGGTAGCTTTCAGGAAACAATTATATCGGGTGTTTTCTTGGAGAGACAGTCCAGTTAGGAAACCGATAATTGGTCTAAAGACTTCAAATATAATTATTATCAAAGTAAGGAGGCTCCATCTATCAGAGAAAGACCCTTTATCTTTTATTCTTTATGCCATTGGAGAACAAGGAAGAATATCAAAGAGCTAATGAATTCATGGTAGCAAGAGTATGAAAGAGAATCATAAGTCGGCAGTGAGATTTGCTAACCTTATTTGCAATGACATGATGCAATTTTGTGCATGAGGGTCGATTGTGGTGGACCATCAATTTTAAACGTGGACCTCTAATTTTTCTACTCGTTTATCTTTTATGTTTTCAATGTTCTTCATGGAAAAAGAGTTGCACCGCGGGGCAAACGTATAGAACAAGGCGTGATGTAGCAGAAGAAAATGGACCCAAATGGACCTAAAGATGTTCATGGAAACAGTTGCAATAAAGATGAAAAACATGTATTTTCCACAAAACCAAACAAGTTTTTTAAGTTCTTGGACCGAATGGTCCTCACACACACTGTTTCTTAGCAAGATTCTTCAAAGTTTATGCAATGGAGAAGACTGCCTTCTGTTGTTCCCGACCTAGAGCCGCTACTTTTGAATATACCCTGGTGTGGTCTTAACGCGTTTTATATTTTTCATGATTAGATTCTTAGCATTATTCAGATATCCTCCTACCCTTTTCAAAGTTGATCTATTGATAAAGTTATTAGATTCCAGAGACATCGCTCCAGCATGAGCATGGTTTAAATCTAATTAAAGATTGAGTGATTTTATTTATTTAATGAAGAGAAAACAGAGGTAAAAAAGCCAAAGCCGAGACTGCCAATAAGCTATCAGTGGGCTACCCAGGCCACTTTATTGTACAAGGCACAAACAAACAAGCACTACAGATCAAAAGAGAATACAAAAAGTGCTTCTGCTAGTGGTCTTGTTAAGAAAAAAAGAAAAGAAATGCCCAAGTACTAATGAAATTAGACGATGCTATTACAAACTTAAGAGTGTAATTCTGATAAAAGAGTTGGTGGGTGGTTGACTTGTGTGAGATTTGTGGCGGACCAAATTATCTGTGGGCTACCATCTTACGAAAAGATACCCTTCTAGAAGCTCAACTATACACAACATTCAAGATATTGCCAAGCCAGCACACCAAATTATCACGTAAATAAATTAAAAAACTTCCCATGGATTTGCAAATCAGTACTGCCCTTCCATTCTGAGAGATGTGTAGTATTATGCACCACGGGGCTTAAATTGGAGTGACAAATTGAGCGGGAATTCACCAATTCCACATTCGATAATTGTTTTGAATGACAATTTTTCTCTCAGGTACTATGAACATCATATCCTGTTGGATTCTGTCTTTGAAATGCTGAAGAGAATCAAAGCTAAATGGTCCATTATCGTGGAAAACAACATCCCTTTGAGCAACCGCTAGCTCGTGCATATCGTTTATAATCAAGAGCATTAATGAAATTAATTCGGAAGCATGTGTTTATCACCATAATTATGCGCCATGTTCTGCAGAGTGACTCCATTTTCTTCTTCATTACGACCGTTTCATGGGTTTGCTTCTCCTTTTATACCCTCATTTACCCCACAAAATATTCATCATATCTTCGGTTAATGAGCTTGCTGGTACATTAATTCACGAGTCATGACTTGATTAAAAGCTTATGTGTAATTATAGAAAGAATTGCTAACGAAGCACTCTATTTACAAGTTGGAATTGATCCGTTTCATCTGGTCAACGCAATGATAATATTTTCTTACAACATTGTCAAACACGGGTTAATGAACTAGATTTATATGGCATCACCTTTTTTTGACCGAATAATTAGTCTAATTATTGAACAAGTTGAATCTTCAATTAATTATACTTTTGATTGTTACCTTATAGTCTTTATCGCGTAGAAATACGACACATTTTTAACCGACAAACTTTACAAACTCTTTCATCATCTATGAGCAGCAACCATTCGGTGAGTAGTAAGACTCATGACAGCCTGCCTGCCTCTATGCTCATGCAAACGGCAGCACAGAATATGCTCGAACTCTCTTGGATAGTGCGGGCGAGCTGTTCAGAACCTGTGACAAGTTAACACAAACTGTTGGGTGGCCAGTGTAAGAATATCAAAATTGCGGCAGGTGGGCAAACTCCTTCACCTTTGAATATCTTCTAATCATGCATTTGATGCATGGTTAAAAATGTTAAATCTCAAAAGGATTATTATATATTTTCAGACGATGCACGTGAAATGTCTCCGTCAAAACACTTAAAAGCAAAATATTTAAACATATGTCCCGGCCGCCGGCAGATAAGATTAATTGCTTCACAAAATGTGATTCATAAGAATTAATAGTGTAAAAACAGCTTAGAAATCTATCAGCTAGCTAGATTGGTTGGTGTAGATGTCTGCCAAGTCGAAAATTATTATTTTTTCTTATTCTTTATCTTTATTTTTATCCCACGAGTTGCAATAACGTAGACATATCTTCCGATAGAGGTTAGGTTTACGGTAGGAGGAAGACAAATTTCACACGCACACGTACGTACACACGCGCGCATATATATATATATATATATATATATATAATATTAAAAATAAAAAATAAAAATTTTTATTGAATCGTTTATTTATCTTTCAATCACTTAAATATCATGCATATATATTGTTCTATTTTTAATATAATATTTAAAATATATATCATAAAAAAATTTTAAAAAATAAAATAATTAATGTAAAATTTAAAATATATAAAATAAATAAATTAAAATATTAACATAAAAAATTTAAAAAATTAATATATCTTACATTTAATAAATTATAATTAAATTTATTTTTTAAATACGATAAATATTAAATTTGACCGATTAAATTAAAAAACTAACAAAATTATGTCCGGGTTTGAATAGTTTGTTCTATTTACATCAATATTTTTAAATTGAACCAGTGTCATTATACAATTTCTCCTTGCAAAATGTTTTTCATTCTAGAACATTGTGTACCCACATAAACAAATTGCATAATACTTCTCCCTCTGCATTTGTTAGGTTGAATCTTGATGTGATTTAATTGTTTTTTTATTCAGGGCATTAAGTATTAACAAGTAAAACCCCTTGTGCAAGTTCAATGACTTGAAAAAAAGTAATGGAGTAAGGTTAAGAAGAGCTATCAGTTGCTTTCCCACATTGCAAGCTTGCATGTGGAACCAATTAATTAGTTGTGCATAACATCTTCTTCCTTGTTATAATCAAAGATGCCTCTGAAATTTACAGATATATGTAGTTAATTAGTGGGATGTCATGCATTATATGTCTCTAGAATTGGAAATTGACTGACGCACGCAGAGTATGACTGTTAGAATATGAACCCTTGGAACTGTCTAATTGAACTGGAGGCTTTCTAATTTACAAGACTGGCTTTTACGGAAGAGTCGTGTATTTACTCGGATTGAGGGAACGCACTCCAATAATTTTGACGCGTTGATGAACTACTCATGCTACATTAAGAGGGGCGTCAACCTTCCATTCGATGATAAGTCTAGCTATTGCCTGTTGGGTGATTGGAAAGTTTCCACTTAGATTATTGCTAGGGTGTGTCTGTTGCAAGAACTAAAGTAGTACAAGAAAGAAAGAAAGAAGTTCTAAATCGTACATGATTTCGTAATCTCTAGCTTACTTGCTGTTTTTGTTTTGTCTTTGAAGCTATTCATCGCATTTTCTTGGACTCTAAACTACTGCTAGTTTCGATTATACAATGGGAAACCGGGCATCATCCGAAGAAAGTTAAGAAGCTTCAGGCTTGACATAACCCACTGGTTGTGTTTCATTCGCAGGAGATTAGTCACGGCTTACACCGCCATTGCCAAAAATGTGTAGCACGTTGCACACATTGGTAAGACTGGTTCGTCTCCAAAATTAACTTGAATGGTCTAACAAATAGAATTTCTTCCCGTAGAATAAAGCCAGGTGACTCAGACGATCCATGCCCGTCGTCAAGACGCAAGAAGCCAAAAAAGGAACAAAATCCAAATCATCAAAGGTCCCACCCTCACTCCGAAATCAAACATGTGTAATTACATTTATAGCCTTTGTCCTTGTAGTCACGCTAGTTTCCCAACCCCACCAACTCTTTGTTACTCCCTACAAAAGCCCATTTCTTTCCATATGCAATAAGGGAACTTGTCTCTTTCCTGCTTTTCAATTTCACACCGCAGAAAGCTTTCACGACAACCGCGTACGTGTGTCTTTTGTCTGAGATTCCCTCGCGCGTTCTTCGATTACTCTACTATAAAATTTCCACTCTTGCTCTCACGCATACAACTATAAACTAGACCAAAACATTACCAAACAAATCATCATACTTTAATATATACAAGCCTTGAACACACAAAACATTTGTAAAATCAAATGAGAGGCCCGGCAAAGCACCAACGCCGGTGGGCCTCCGACACGGTTGCTGGCCATACGATGGTGAGTTCATCGGCGTCGTCACCAGGAACTGCGTCGAACTCTGCGGAGGAGGAATATGTTGAGGTCACGATTGATCTTCAAGATGATAATACAATAGTGCTTAGAAGCGTAGAGCCAGCTGCGGCTAAAGTCATTAACATCGAGGATGGAGCAGGAACAGAGACTCCGTCATCGGCTTCGAGATCACCGACGATTAAAAGGAGTTCGTCGAGTAAATTCAGACAGTTTTCGCAGGAGTTGAAAGCGGAAGCAGTCGCCAAAGCCAAGCAGTTCTCACAGGAATTAAGAGCCGAGCTGAGGAGATTCTCTTGGAGCCATGGACATGCGTCGCGAGTGCTGTCGGCTTCGTCGTTGACTCAGAATGGTGGTGGTGGCGGGAATGGATTGGACTCGCCTTTAGCGGCTCGAGCTTTAAGAAAGCAACGAGCTCAGCTGGAACGGACTCTGCCGGGCGCACAAAAAGCGCTTCGCGGATTGAGGTTTATCAGTAACTGCAAAACCACAGGCATCGAAGCCTGGAATGAAGTTCAGAATAATTTTAGCAAGCTTGCTAGAGATGAATTCCTCTACCGCGCCGATTTCGCCCAATGCATAGGTTCCGTTTATTCATTTTCATTAACATTTCCCAATTCTTTAACGTTCTGATAACAAAATGAATAATCCTTCTTCCTGTTCTTACAGGAATGAGAGACTCAAAAGAGTTCGCATTGGAGCTTTTCGATGCTCTGAGCAGGAGAAGAAGGTTAAAAGTTGACAAGATCAGCAGAGAGGAACTCTTCGAGTACTGGTCGCAGATTACCGATCAAAGCTTTGATTCTCGACTCCAGATCTTCTTCGACATGTACGGCTCTTATTAAACAAACAGCTTTCTCGATCAAGCTTTATATTATTTATTAATTCTCTACTTAATTTAATCAATCAACTGTAAACATCCTCGCAGGGTGGATAAGAATGAAGATGGAAGAATTACTGAGGAGGAAGTAAAAGAGGTAAATAAACTCTGTATTAAACTAATACCCGAAAGCCGCTGTGCATGAATTAGCCAACACCCCATCGTTTTCTTTTTAATTATTTGTGAATAAAAAAATAATTGCGCTGACCTTGGACATGATTAGAGACTGGATTAATTCATTTGCTTGAACAAGCTTACTGGGTAGATAGATTACAGGGTGTGATTCAGGTTTTAATAATCAACGTTAGGCGGGGGATTCGGTGGCCTTAAATTTCATGAAATTACATTGCCAACTACTCCAACAGATAAAAAAAAGAAACAAAAGCAGATTAACGCTTGAGTTTATTCATTCTTTGACGTTACCCATGTTCTCATCAGAAGGCATATTCAAAAGGTATTGTTTAGTACAAAGTTGGGATAGATGGCATATGAAAGTTACTTTGATATTTTATCATATGCAATAATTATCATGTTTTTCAGTGGGGTTGGTGGGGGCATTACAGTCTTTACATCATAGAATTAGAATACACTGACGTATTTTTCTTTTTTTGAGATTATTATGTTAAGTGCTTCTGCAAACAAGTTATCAAGATTGAAGGAACAGGCAGAAGAATATGCAGCTTTGATCATGGAAGAGTTAGATCCTGAAGGGCTTGGATACATCGAGGTGGGTAACACAACACTTGTGTATTATATCTTTCTTTGTCCGAATTGGTACAGTGATAATTCCACGATAGCTTGTCTTCTGGTCTATCCCAAATATATTATAATGAAATGATGCACGTATTTATTCTAGAATATCATTTAGTAAGCCCGATATAACCTTTATAATTTTCCTTGCCGTCTTCACATTGGTTTTATGATTAGTCTCTAATGGGGGCAATTTTGACCAGAAAATATAAACTAATTAAAGTGTATAGTTATTTGGTTTGGACTCGTTCTTCCAAAGTCTACCGTTAGGCCACAACCAAATCTTTCCAACAATTGGGTTAATCTTTGTTGGTTCAACAGCAAGCTTATCTTCCGGTTATCAGCATTTGTGGGTAGTTGAACAATTTTCTTTTTTCTCACTCTCGCAAGTCCTGACAAAGGAAATTGAGTTGTCATGTGAGCTTCTGTTAAGTCCCCACGCATACGCGTCATCTGCACTCAACACGACTTTGACAGAGCACCATCGTTGGCTCATAATTCTGAATCATGTATGTTATCACTGTGCAGCTATGGCAATTGGAGACACTTTTACTGCAAAAGGACACGTATTTGAATTACAGTCAAGCATTGAGCTACACAAGCCAAGCTTTGAGCCAAAATCTTCAAGGTTTAAGAAAGAAGAACAGAATCAAAAGAATGAGCACAAAATTGGTTTATTATTTACAGGAGAATTGGCGGAGGATTTGGGTCTTGTCACTGTGGATTTTGATCATGATTGGATTGTTTATATGGAAGTTTTTCCAATACAAACACAAGGCAGCTTTCCAAGTAATGGGTTATTGTCTTCTCACGGCCAAGGGAGGGGCAGAGACATTAAAGTTCAACATGGCTCTGATTCTTTTGCCTGTTTGTAGAAATACCATTACTTGGCTTAGGTCCACCAAATGGGGTTTCTTCGTGCCTTTCGACGACAACATCAACTTCCATAAGGTCAGTGCCTGTCTACCCACTCCTCTCCTTCTTTATTATTGCTTGTTGTTTAAGTTTATATCTGGGCCCCATACAAAGGTCATCATGATGGTTAATCACATCCATCAATATGAAATAGGATCACACGTAGCAGAATTGACCACTAAACAGCTTTCTCTTGAAAAACAACCGGGAATTAATTATAGGAAAAGGCTTAAAATTGCATGCTGAGTGCATCAGAACTTAAGACCCTTTGCTAGAAAGCTTATGGACGTCTTTCGTGGTTGCCTGATTGAATGCAGATAGAAATCATACAACTGGTTTAATTTAGAAAGTGAATCACATAAGAAAACTATTGCAAATGAATGTGCTATTGGAATATCAGGACAATTAATGAATGTAAAAACATCTAATCCGATTGTTTTTTACTTGCTTTTGATGGATATTTGCAGACAATTGCAGCAGCAATTGTATTTGGCGTGATTCTCCATGTTGGAAACCATCTTGCATGTGATTTCCCTCGGCTTGTAAAAGCTTCGGCAGCTAAATATGCTCCTCTCATTGATGACTTTGGGAACCATCAACCCACATACTGGGACCTCGTTAAAGGTGTCGAAGGTGTTACAGGAGTTTTAATGGTGATCTGCATGGCAATTGCATTCACATTAGCAACTACAAGGTTTAGAAGGAATCTGATTAAGCTGCCCAAGCCCTTTGATAGGCTTACTGGTTTCAATGCTTTCTGGTATTCACACCATTTGTTCGTCATTGTCTATGTTTTGCTCATCATCCATGGCGTACTCCTTTATATGGTTCATAAATGGTACAAAAAGACGGTATACCATCGAAAATTCTTATCTAATTTTTTTTTATAAATATCTTCAAAATTATTGTAATTTATTGGTTTTTGGATTCCCCGCTTGCAGACATGGATGTATCTCGCCGTTCCTGTTCTCTTGTATGCCGGAGAAAGGACCCTGAGATTCTTTCGTTCCGGCTTCTCGACTGTCCGGCTTCTAAAGGTGAGTATATAATCTACTAATTGATTAGAAAAAAAATTGAAAATTGAAAACTGAAAATTGATTCCATTGAAAATTGTTCAGGTTGCCATATATCCTGGAAATGTTCTCGCATTGCAAATGTCTAAGCCATCACAGTTTCGGTACAAGAGTGGACAATACGTGTTTGTCCAGTGCCCTGCTGTATCTCCATTCGAGTGGTAAGTCATTGTCACTTTTAAATTTCTTCCCATTCTGTTTGCGAGAATCGCAATGTTTCGCTTTTCTACTGCTGGTAAAGTGCAATAGCTAGAAAGTCCTGAAATGGTTTTGCTATTGGATTCTCATTGCTTAATTTTGTGTGACAGGCATCCATTTTCAATCACCTCTGCTCCTGGTGATGACTATCTCAGTGTCCACATTCGGCAGTTAGGAGACTGGACGCAGGAGCTAAAAAGGGTATTTTCTGAGGCATGTGAGCCTCCTGTCGCTGGGAAAAGTGGGCTTCTCAGGGCTGATGAGACAACAAAGAAAAGGTACAATTTCGGTTTTTAGTTATAAAATTAACTACATTATCTTCCATTTTAAAGTAGCATCCGAGTATTTATTGAGCAAAATTCTCCTCTGGTAACAGTCTGCCAAAGCTCTTGATAGATGGCCCTTATGGTGCCTCTGCGCAAGACTACCGAAATTACGACGTCCTGCTTCTTATTGGCCTTGGGATTGGAGCAACACCCTTCATCAGCATTCTGAAAGATTTGCTTAACAACATTGTCAAACAGGAGGAACTGGCTGTAAGTATCTGTACTATCTCGTGCTTCTGTGCTTAATTTTTGGCATTGCCCTGATGTTTTCACAATCCTTTCAAATCAAAGCATATCTTACCCGATTGCTTTTCTTCAGGATTCAGTATCGGATACCAGTAGGACATCGGATCATAGTGTTGGGAGCAATGATTTCTCCACTCCCAATAGGGTATCTCCGAAAAGGAAAAAGCTGAGGACTACCAATGCATACTTCTATTGGGTAACCAGGGAGCAAGGTTCATTTGATTGGTTCAAAGGAGTCATGAACGAAGTTGCAGAGCTTGATCAGAGGGTACTAGATAAAATCCGTTGTGATCACATTACAATTTCTGTTTAATATTAATTCGGAGTCCCACCATTTAGCTTGTCATTTTGTACTTCAGGGTGTCATTGAGATGCACAACTACTTGACAAGCGTGTACGAGGAAGGCGACGCCAGATCAGCTCTCATCACTATGGTACAAGCTCTGAATCATGCCAAGAATGGAGTTGACATCGTTTCTGGCACTAGAGTAAGTAACAAATTTAATGTCTGTCATTTTCATTCTCCGCCTTTACAACACGTCCTCTTAGCCTTGTGGCTTGAAACCTTCGTTGAATATCTTCCTCACAAATGTCATTCATGTAATCACGATCTGTCCATTCCAAGATATGCAGCAAACTGTAATTAGAATATGATGGGTACCCTTTTTCAGCCCATAATCACAACAATTTCTGATAGTTCCACAATTCTGTCACCAGGTGAGAACCCATTTTGCAAGGCCTAATTGGAAGAAGGTGCTCTCCAAATTAAGTTCCAAGCACTGCAATGCCAGGATTGGTGAGTGATCTCTATCGTCTCTGAGCAAACGAGGACCTCACGTTCCCTTCCAATCTCATATAATTTTACTTCTGTGGAGCAGGAGTCTTTTACTGTGGAGTACCAGCCTTGGCCAAAGAACTCAGCAAGCTCTGCTACGAGTTCAATCAAAGAGGCTCTACCAAGTTTGAATTCCACAAAGAGCATTTCTAAATAATCCTGAAGAGCTGGGTATTCGTAAAAATGAAGGAAAAAAGGAAAGAAATTCCTTCATTAAAGCTAGAAAAATAAGAAATTATCCAATAAGTTGGAAGTAGAAAATCAGTATCACTGTACAGTCTCGTGCAATATTGCATACGTATACTACTAGCATAAATTTTGCACACCAATCAGAAGCCAACAGATTTTTCTTGTTGTCTCGGGGAGTCCAAAAGCAAGAATGTTCTTCATTTGTCTGTACGAAGATTACAGTTGGCAAGAGGGACAAAACGACACTGTCGAAGGGGGCAGTAGTGCGTTACAGCTACAAAAGAGAGATTGGCCATGCTGCAATGGTGGGAGGAGAACAATTTTGAAAGACTGAATGCAAGTGAATCGTGGATTCTGATTTAGGATTAGGATTTGGATTTGGGATGACTTTCTTTCTCTCTCTCAACTTTTCTTGGAGTGGGCTCGGGGAATCCTTCTGGAATGTGAGGACGATGATGCCCCCACAGTATACTGTTAGTTTATTGTATTGTTCATATTTTCCTTTGTAGCAATTAATTTTTATCGTGGGGTTATAAGGATGTGAAAGAGATGTCTATCAAATCTTTGCTTATGGCACAAACGTTGTTGGAAAGTTTTCAATCCATTGCAAAGTAAATTTTGCAATTTGGAATCCCCCAAGTGTTGTTTTAAAATAAATATTTTTATCAAAATAATAATCAATGACAAACTATCAAATCATTCAAATCCTTAATTTGAACCTAATTATAAAAAATAATAATAATAACTTCGCAGGCTTCTCCTTCTCTGCCCTAATTTCAACAGCATGATCGGTGTGTGTAGGAACAATTGAGCCTGATGGATGGGTTCGTATAATTCTGGTCCATATTAATGAATTAATATGGGTCAATGCCTGTGTTTTGGGTTTGCAGGATCGTAGAAACAGCAGTTGGATTGGTTGGTTGGTTTATGTTTGGGTGTACTTAAGAACTATATTGGATGTATTGAGTAGTTGTGTTTTGCAGGACAATGTGTCATGTATCGGGATGTCTTGCATCGCAGGAAGGGGTTTTGGTTTTGTCTTCCGAAAGGTAGTGTCTTTTGTGTATCCATTTGTCACCGCCCAAAAATGCAATGTGACTGTGCTACAATAATCAAGCTCTGGTTCTTCAATAATCAACGTCGTCTCCAAAAGTAATTGCACAAGGTTCTTTACATTATAAGTTATGGGTGGTTGTTTTCTTAAGGAAATATATCATGCATATAGCTGCGATCCGGTACATAGACCAGGTACTCGGACTGAGAGGCAATTAATTGTTTGAAACACCCAAGTGGGTATTGGTCAATAAAATTAACGAGGCCATTTAGTTATGTTGATCAATTGCTTGATTCCTAAAGAGGACTAGGTAGATTGTCTCTATAGAGACATCATTTAGAATGTTCAATTTGAATGGGTTAACGGTTCTGATAATTAACTTGCAAAATGTCTTAGAAGATCATACCATAACCAGAATTCTTCGTAAAAGGTTGCATGCTGATAACACTAAACTTTTCGAGTTGGGCCCAAGCAATAATCTCTCTCGACCTTGATGTCTTTGATTGCATTCAATCAGGGCAACTGCATCAAGGACACACATGTAACAATACCAACGACCAAGTAAAAATGCTGTCCTATTCCTTTCCTAAAACATATTTATCAATACATTAACCATGTTTTACTATGCCATCACACTCTCTACGTGGTTCAACAACAAAAATGAGTCTGGCCTGTGATTAGAAATTTTAAATTGGTTCATTTATGAACAAAATCTTATGTTCAAGTCATTTTTAGAGTTGTATGAAGGTAGTTAATTGATGCATAAAAGTGAAATCCATGGAAGAATCATCAAAAACTTAGTGCTTGACCAAGATTCGATTGATGCTCGAGCAACCCTGAATAATTGAAATTAAAAAATTGGTGTTTGATCTGTGCTTAACTAGTACTCGAGTGGCCTTCACTGCTCGACTAGTGCTAGATAAGTTCTTGACAGGTGCTCGAACATCAACTGGATACAAGTTTGGCGTTCAACTTCCACTTGAGCAGCAAGCTTACTTGGGAAAACCACTTAACCACCATTCAAGCAGCAGCTTTGCGGGATATACAATATGTTGAGTTGTAGGCTTAGAGTTTTGGGTAACCCTTCTGTGTATTTTTGCAACTCCCTTGAGATACTTCTATCCTCTTTTAAGTATTTTTTTTCTAACTTTTCCAACATAATTAGTTTCCTTTTCTAGCCTTTCTAACATAATTAATTTCTTGTAATCACAAATCTTATTCTTAATTCTTATTATGAATTGTGATTTGTGGTTATTTGTCTTGAAAGACGTAATAAACTTTACCGTATTTTTGAATCTAAATCGTTAATTGGCCAAATTGGCGCATGGTTAATGATCGTTCTAGCTCCCTTTATAAATACTGACTGGTAACGCACAGCCCTTTAGGGAACTCATCAAACACCTTTGAGTTCAATACTCAAGAATCAAGAATATGGCAGACGGGAGTCCAATTGCGCCACTGGCACCCGCCGGAAATCACCACCCAAGAAGCGACGAAGAATATGCTCCGATTAAACGCGGGGGTATACGCCAAGAAAAGAGCAGCAAGTGTTTTGTTTACGCTCTCATCGTAATCGTCTCTCTCAGTGCAGTTCTCTTAGTTCTTGCATCAATTTTCCTGCGTGCCAGTACTCCCGAAGTCAAACTACGATCTGTGGCGGTAAAAAATCTCAGGCACAGCAGCAACGAGACGTCGCCGTCGTTTAACGTAACGCTGGTTACTGAGTTAACGATTAAGAATGAAAATTTCGGTTACTTCAAGTTCAAGAACGGGACTGAGAGCGTTTCGTATGGTGGAGTGACGGTCGGTGACATGAAGATACGCGAAGGACGTGTGGAAGCCAGGGAGACGAAAAGGATGAATGTAACGGTTGAAGTGAGATCAAATGAATATTTGGACTCCAAGAATCTGAGCAGCGATATAAATTCTGGGATATTGAACTTGAGTAGCTATGCAAAGCTGCATGGAAGAGTGAATTTGTTGGATAGGTTGAGGAAGACGAAGACGCCTGAATTGAATTGCTCCATGATTCTTGTTTTGAGAAGCCAAGCAATAAAGGATTTAGCGTGCATCTAAGCTGCTATGATCTTCAGTTATTTTCCTGTAAATTTCTTATATAAGAACATTGCTTGATTGTACATATATAAATCTGAGTAAATTCTTGCTCAGGAATGATTCCATGTTCTTCTCCGAGAAAATTAAGATGCCTCCTTTCCATTTTGGGAGGGTACTGCCAACGAACGCAGATAAGCTTTTCGATTGAGAAATCCATTCAACTTGCTAACTTTTCCTCGGATGATAGTTGTATGCCCATTAAATGCATGAAAGTGAGAGAAGCTGACGAGAAACAGCAACCCTGGTGCCCCTGAATAGTCGCTCGCACGCCCATTTGTCAGATCTAAACTTAATTGGCCGGCGAGTCCATTTTGGATTGGAGTGGTACCATCTTTTCAAAATTAACATAATCACAGACTTTTATCATTCAAAAATTACATTAAATCAATAACCACGTTATTCCTTAAAACACGTGTTGTGCAACACGTAATTGAAAAGCAAATAATTAAGAATAAAATATGAAATTTATCTGAAAAATCTTTGCAAATTATTATTTTTTTAAAAAAAATAATAAATAATTTATAATTATATAATAATATTTAATTAAATTGATAATAAAAAATTTTTTAAAAATGGAACTAAAAAAATATTGTTGGTGCCTGCCACGCTGCCGTTTTTTAATATTTTATAATTAGACAACAATATTTGAACCCCTAAAATTTTAATTTAATATAAGTGAATGCATAATTTATTTATTATAACAACCAAGTCCTGAATTCCTGAAGACCTATTTGTTATGATTAATAAATTGTCTTTTGTTGCGAGAATATAAAAACTCAGGGCCCTGAGATGTCAGTATCCCATTCTTCCTCTCTGTCTCAAGACTTTTTAAGAGTCCGTTAAAGTAACATCATTGTATATTCAAAGAAGCTTTCTGGAAGTCAGCCGTGGATACGCGTTAAGGAGAAAGGGAAAAAAAAATCAGCAAGAAGAACGAGATAATTCTTCACTTGGGCCACTACGGACAATAATACGAAACAAAGAATAATTTTGCTAATTTTTCTCAGATATAACGCCATTAAACACCTAGTCATCAGTTGATAAGGTTCGGCCATGGCTACGAGGGAGCAGGTGAAGCCCTTAGCCCCTTCTTTCCACCAGTTTCATAGCGATGAAGATGAAGCCATGCCCAAACAGTTTAAGCTGCGTCGAAGAAGATGCATCCAGTGCTGTGGCTGCTTCACCGCTCTTTTGTTGATCGTGGTCGTCATAATTATAGTGATGGAGACGGTTTTTCACGTCAGCAATCCGAGTATCAAGATGAATTCGGTAACAATCCAACGTATGGATTTTTACAGTAATGGAACTACTCGCACGGATCTGAACATCACGCTTGTAGCTGATCTTTCGGTGAAAAATCCTAATATGGCCTCCTTCAGATATAGTAACGCTACAACTACTATTTACTACGGTGACACGTTGGTGGGTGAGGGTAGGATTCCGGCGGGGCTGGCGAAGGCAAGGCGTACGCTTCGGATGAATGTGTCGGTGGATATAATTCCTGAAAAAATATTGGCTGTTCCAACCTTCTCCAGCGACAAGTTATCATCTCGGGCATTGACTATGATCAGCTACACTAGAATTGCCGGCCGGGTGAAAATCCTCTGGATTTTCAAGAAATCTGTTGTTGAGAAGATGAATTGCACAATCACATGTACTGTTTTGACTCGGGACATTCAACAGAATTGCACGAGTTAAGGTTAATTAGCTTTACGGTGTACTGTTTTATAGTTCATTTACTGTTTTTCTGTCCTCCATTTTAGAGCTTCATTATTAATACAGACAGATTGTTAAAAGGCAATCAATATCTCCTATGTATACAGTGGTTATGTGTTATCATTTCTCGTATGCTATTTTGTTGCATTATTCGTGTTGGTGTTTAAGGTATAGATGAACGGCGAACGGCGTAATTTAAAACTCCTTGTCTTTTGAGTAAACGTAGAAGATTATACGGCGAATGGCGGATTTGCGTGGAAAAAGTTGTTGGCAAAAGACTTGCCGTAAGTCTTCCATTGAAAAAGCTTTGTTGCTTGGAATATTTTATAATCTAGAAAACTACTGAAGGAGACTTCCAATTTCACAATATGACTTGCTGGCATTCCTTGTCTGACACGGGATGTTAGTGCCCACTTCGCAAGCAAAAAAGTCACCAGAGGACTCTTATCTATTTCATACAAGAAGTTTCCACGGGCCAAATCATGTCGAAACGTATCCGTATGCGTTGAGTATATGCATTCATGCACGCAGATATCGGAAGCAAAGCCGGACACAAATCAACATATTCCAAATCTACAGTAACTGGAATTCCAGAATGGAAGTTGCTTTACGTTCACATGCATATAAGTAAAAAGTATCAACCCCGAAAGCAGAGCCAATCAGTTGTTCCCCTATTGGGAATGGATGTATGGCACATGCATTTTTCCCATTCCACACTTGCAATAAACGAAATACTTTCAACACTCCTCCTCATTGCACAACAATAAAGAAGAAAAAGGGTGCATGAATTTTGCCGTCTAGCCCGAATTCGATGGCCCAAGATTGTGTACAGAACATGAATCATCCTTTTATGTCTTCCAAAGGGCAATTATAATTGGTATGTTCATGAATTAGTTGGCACGTGCAGGCTTTTTGGCCAGGCATCTGTTCCCTACGGCAGTAACATTTGCCCAGATGGGCTAAAACGTTGGGTCTTGCGTGTTTTATACACCACTTTGTCACATTCAAAACTAAAAGACAAGGATAGTTGCTTGTTTCAAAATAATGAAAGGTTATTACATGGAATGTAACTCCGCACGGAAAGACCCAATTTGACCTTGAAGATTCGGTCCCGTCCAAAATCTCGGCCCTATGTCATTATATTATGACAAATATTTTTTACTAGGAACTAAAGCAACAGTTCGGAGAAGAACCCAGTTAAATTTCTCCCAGCCTTTCCACTCGTAGGGCTCTGTGGTAATTTCATTTGAGGGCAAGACGGGGTAGGAAAGTAAACCGCAGGTAAATAAAAGCAGTAAAAACTAGAATCTGATCACTGAGAAAGACGACAAAAAACCTCTCATTCTCTCTACCGTTCGTAGGCGTAGCAGTGAAGCGAGCATAGAAAGCAAGGAAGCCGCGGTTTTGTAGGACCCAATCCCTGCCACAAGGAGACAAATTGAATCTCAGACATTACTCTTCACTGCACACACTCAAAAATGGGTGCATCGTCAACTTCAATGGTCTCGTACTGCATTTCACTATAATAACATCAGAAGTAGACCCCCCCAATACGATTTCCAAAGCATGACAGGATGAAGCCATCTTCGCTTCTCAATGAGAAATGACTAAAAGACCGCCTAATTTATTATTATTTTTTATTTTTTGGTTTGCTTTAATTTTTGACTGTTTCAATCTCCACTTTCCCGACTTCGCTCACCGCTAAAGCCAATCCATTTACTCCCATCTCGATTCTCGTCTACTCGTAAATAATACCAAGGAAAAGAACGGCCCAACTATTGTACCATGCAGGTAGTGATTTGGTCTGATACAGCGAAGATCTGATATTTTCTTGCATGAGCTTTAAGCTTCGGCTGCTGCTCAACAGTCATCATCAAGGCAGACCCAAACAGACAAACAACCAACAATTTTCTTTTGTTCTTGCCCTACCTAGAACTTGTCCAAACTTAATAATATTAATAATAGAAAAGATTTACATGGAACAAGATACAGTGATAATGATTGATTTCTAAGATATCAATATCAAATCATAACCAAATTTCCCACTTTTTTGAATCCCCGGGAATCTCTACGGCTCAAAGCTGCCATCCTTCCCTCCTTCCTCTGAGGGTTTTCTTGATAGATGAATTGCCGATTTCTGATGAGACGGATCGCTAACCGACCGCGGTAATAAGGAAGACTCTGAATCTGTGGAAATATTAAAATTGAAAATGTTTATTCAAATTTGAAAAAAAAAGGGGGAAAATTAATTCATTGCTACTGCAATGGTGCAAGGAGTCGTACCTCGTGAGGCATTGAAGGATCTCTTGCAATGCAAAATGGCGCTTTGAATTCCATCCTGTTGCTCCAGCAGCGAGTCGTCTCTCCTTGATGTAACAAGTTGAGCAGGCGCGGCGGCTACAGCGGACGAAGCCGATCGGCTTTTCCCCAGCTGTTTACACACGACTCGAATCCTTTCCGGAATATTCGCTTGCTTTTGACTCTTCACCTGAGTTTCACCAGCCTCTGACTCCAAAGGGATCTTCTCAGTCGTTGGTTTAGGTGAACTTGCATTATGGCCTGCCGGCGGGGGCGTTGACTGGACGGATTTTGTAGCAGAGCCTAAGTTTAACTGGCCGGAGAATTTCAGTTTCTCTCCGTACCGTTTTGAAACGAGTATGTAGAGAGGCTTAACCTTTTTCAAGTACTTCTGCATGACATCTTTGGAGAATTTCTTCTCGTCGGAAGCTGAATCTTCGACATTCTGCTGCTTGTGTGACTTTCTGGAACTATTGTTGTCTCTTGGGAACAGAGACACAATGGGACCTTCCTCTACCTTAAATTTCACTGTGAAAAGCTTGTTTTGCTTTTCTTTTTCCGCTTCTTGTTTCTGTTCCTGTTTGGGAGTAGTATCCTCAGAAACGGCGGCGACAGGTCCTTTATCTGGTTCTGTTTTCTCACTCACATTTTGTTTCGATTTTTTAAAACCTAACATAGAGACCCGAAGTTTAGTGGCTGATTTCAACAGAGAGGCCGGAAATTGCGTCGGCTTGGAATTCGGCTCAACAGGCACAAGTCTTCCTTTAAAGAACAAATCATCAGACGAAGACAGCGTGAGATTCGGATCTGTAGGGTCTTTGCCACTAGAATTTGAAGAAATGGTCAAGTTAAACTCTCTGTCTTCCTCCTCGTCTTCGTCCGTACCATCATCTTGCGAGGAGGAGTCGTTGTTCTGCTTTTCTTCATTGTTTGTTCCATCATTTTTAGTACCGTCATCTTCTTCTTCATCATCATCTTGAACAGAAAACTCCAAGTCAAAAAAGGGACCGTCATCGTCGTCGTCAGTTTCCGCCACTTGATGAGTGACAGCCGTCCCGATGGTAGTGGTGGTATTGCGTAAACCACCACCACTCTCACCATCACCACCACTGCTATTAATAAAACCACCGCCGCGCCAGTACTTGAGCAAGCTGAAAGCTTCCATGGTTGGAAGAGCCAGAATAGCAGCGAGCGACCGAGTGAGTGAGGAGATACAAATTATTAGGTACGAGTTTGAGAGGACAAGTAGTGAGCAGAAAAAAAGAGGGAGAGTGTAAGATACGGGGTTTAGGCTGGGCTTAGGTTAATAGAAGGTGCAGAGTAGTACTGAAAATGGCGACAGAGTCAGCAGTGATGATAAGCTTTTTTCAGCACAGATGGAGAGAGAAGTGTTGAGGGCCTCGCTTTCAATTTGACTGCTAATGTATACGTGTTTGCAGGTCAGTCGTGTGAGTGCAGCCTGCGAGTCAGATTTTGACACCGACGAACAGTTGAGTAACAAGAGACATAAGGGTACGTGCTACGTACACTATACGGATACATACTGCTTGTATAAATACTGCTGGTGTATTTTTTATTAAAAATGGATAAACCTTTTGGTAGAATGACATTTAGGTCCCTAACAAAATATAATTTATCTATATTAAGTTACAAATCCTTGTATTCACGAGGGTCAAAATTGAATATATAAGATTATATTTCATTTTAATATGAGTTAGTGACTCATTGGTTATAAATAGATAAGATATGTCTTCAATTATAAGACTATAAAAATTCAGGGACCTGTATGTTAGTACTACATTTTGCTGTGGAGAAAACTGCGTCGTTTCCTTGGTTGGAAAAAATATCCAGGAGCTAGGGAGAAAAGAAATTACAGGTAAAGGTAATTGGTTATGAGACAGTCACAGGGGGCGCACGTGCCGGTGGGTGTGGGGTTTGTGGGTCCTGTACGCAATAGTTTTCTCATTTTCTGTTACGAAACTCTTTGACCCGAAGATTTTCGGAACGCAACTGGCATAATGCCAATGCCCGAAACAGAGAAAAAGGTCCACACAGGAGACTCTGATATTTTCCCTTTCATCTTACAAACTGATTTAAAATTATCCTGTACTCGATGTCAACCGTTGAATTGAGTGTATGGAATGGGTCACCCCGGAAAAGAGACCTAACGACCCATAAATCACCTCTTCAATGGGTCCTAGCACCTGTGCCCTGTAACCTGTCACTGTGTCTTCATTAAGTGCAGTGGACCTGGATAGACTTCCAGCAGAGATTGAGATATCAAAATTAAATTAATTAATTACACATATTTTAGAGCATATTGACCAAGGTAAAGGTTTCAAACTGTTACTGAGTTGTTGGTTTCTGATTGGTGGGCGAAAAGCATGTGGAAACTTTTAACTTGAAAACAGGGACGGATGAAATTGCAGCCTGATTTGGATGGGGTCTCCAATAGTATCCGGCTGCTCCATCTTATAACATGGGGCGCCAACCTTGGTAAAAGCTTGCTGTTCCCGTGCCTAATGGACGGTATGTTAATGCAAACTTTTCTGAAGGGTAGTGTTCTTTCAAGAAAGCAAGTCAAAGACCCTACCCCATGCTGCTTTCTCTCTTTGCTTTTCTCAACTCAAAGCATTCTGCACGGTTTTGGAGAAGGATCTTATAATCTTATAGTATAGAAATAAACTACAATACTTCAACATTGAAGATGAAACAAATATAAATACAAAATATCCGAGACGACGAAATAATATTATTAAATTCCAGCATATATTGTAAGATATTATATTCAGATTTTACCTTATAAGGTCTTATCCATTGACAATTTGTCTTGTTGTATTTGTAGATATTACGACACTTCGGTCTTGAAAGCTTGTCCCACATTCATACAGATTGACCATAAAATTGAATTGAATGTCCTGAAAAGAATATTGGTTTTGTCTTATGGAAATCATCATCATTATTGTAATCAGAAGCTTGGCATTTTTCGTGCGGTGTTGTGCCCATTAACTTAGCTTTTTTGTGTGGAAAGTTCATAGAGTGGAGGAGAGTGTGTCCCATAATTTCTTTTTCTTTTATTTTCTCTTGCCTTTTTCATCTTTAGTTTATTCATTGTCGACAACAATAACACTTGGCCCTCCACTTAGTTGTTTCTCAACTACATCACGTTTGTTGAAACGAATTTAAACCATTGGCTCTGCGGATTATCCAAGCACTTGGGATCATCTTCTATGCATATACATTTGTTTGTCAAAATCTTACCAGAGTTGGATAATTGCTCTAGGCATAGCAACCGTCCATTTTCATCTTTAGCAGCTAAATGCAGCTTGCTTGGTGAAACAGTTGCCCATGCGCTTCGTTCACTCGAGCAGTCGGTTGATAGTAATGGTGCAAGTCCTTCACCAACAACCTGAAGACAAAGGGATATATTCATCAGCTTGATTGGAGACCCGTCTCCGTTGTGGCTCCACCGAGTGAGTTCTTTTCTTCCACCTGCGCTCACTATATTGCCGCTCTCTGGATGGAAGATTGTGTAGGATGTTGTGCGGTTTGAATTTGGATCTGAAACAAACAATTAATAATTGACGTTACCTTTTAAATTTTTTTATTTATATTTTGAAATATAAAATTAATTTATAAATTTTATTAAAATATAATTTATTATTAATTGTATTATATATTATTTTTTTATTAAAAAATAAGAAAAAAAAAGACTAAAAGAAATTCTTATTCTTCTAATTGCGGCAATTTATATATAGCATACCTTGAGTCAATGTTTGCAAAAGCTGAAGTCTTCGTATGAAGTTTGGATTTCTGGGATGCTGCCATTCGGCATCCAGAGCTCCATAGGTTTCCTCAGCCCCGGCTTGGCCTTGCCTCAAATAATAGCTTCCTTGCAGACCCCACAAAGCCCAATCCAAGTTTCTCTCCGCAGCATAAGCCATTAAGCAAGTCATGAAATAATTATCGGGCAGGTTTACACCAGTCTGATCAAATCCAAATTCGCTCAGAACCAGGGGAACTGGGTTATCACCATAGGTGAGATAAGCAGCATTGTCAATAAAGGATTGAATAGTTATGTTACAGACTCTATTCGTTGGCTGCGTTATCCAGCTTTCTTGGTCTTGGCTAAATGAATACCGATGTATTTCATACACTATCTTGTCATCCAAGCCTAATGCCAATGGCTTTTCCCTTAAAAAGCTGAGGTCTAAATCATAATTTAGACCCGATACAAAGATTAGAACATTTGGGTTGTCCTGGTGCACTGTTCTTACTCCTTCGCTTATGTGTCTGTACCAATCATCCTTATTTTGGCGTGGGCCACGTAGTTCATTACGCATGCCTATAGCCACCACCTGCAGTAGTGTAAAAATAAAATCGCAGCGCATTAAGTAGATGATTGAACTGCATGCCATGCCCAAATCCAACGCAAGAAATGAGAGACTTTGATTTAATTAACATTTAACACACCTGCTTTTTAGGATTAGAAAACTTGGCTACCAAAGATAAACCCTGTAGCCATTCATCAGGATCAAAATATTCGTCTCCGAAAAATCCGTTCCCATCAGTATTGGAACAACACCAATCTGGTATGCTGATATGGTTATCAAGCAAAACCATGATTCCCTCTCTGCCGAGTTCATCAACAACTGCTTCATAAGTTTGAACGTGGGTCATGGTCAGGACAGCAGGATTGTTCCTGGCAATTCCTTCCTTGGCGTCTTTCAAACCCAAAGAATCAAGGGTTTTTGCAACATTAACTTGACCATACTTAGCACGAGTGAACATGAAAGTTGGCCAAGTGAGACGAACGCAGTTGAAATTCATATTAGTCATCTCTCGAACGATTTCTTTGAAGGGTCTTTTGTTAAGTCCTTCCGCCAGCATTGACTGCATGTGAGCGGGCCAGTTTACACAACTTAATTTCACCCTTTTCCCTGTTGCTGCATCGATAATCCATCTCTTATTTGTGGAGAGAGGTAATGAACCGGAAAAGGAAACAAGTGATAGCAGGAAAATTCCCAGCAAAGTTTTCTCCATCATTTGTAGTGATTTCCTGGTAATATGTTGCTAATTCACAGAATAATAATGCAACAATAATATAGACTGTGGATTAGAGTGACAGGACCGCAGGATCTGATTCAACCTACCAAGTAAACGTGCATGCTATTAATTACTATAAAGATGATGATTATCGTACCAAGTACCAAGTAAGAAATGTTTATAGTAGAACACCCCACGCCCTTTTATAATTACAAGAGAACGATGAATTAATACAGAATGTTCAATCATAAATGTAATTATTTAACATATTCTGTCATAAATAGAGAACATACCATCATAAATATATCGTAATATAATATATTTAACAAAAAAAAACCCTAATATATCTAAGAGATAATCCATGTCGTAAATGTTATCCTGAAGAATAATTATCCTGAAATTTGATAATCTTCCATATTTAACTTGAGACCGGATTGCATATATCTGCATAACGATATGTATGGCGAAATTAGTGTTACGACCCATTTATGGAATGATTATATATGATATTCATTGCCAGCAAAGATCCTGTTACGATCCATTTATGATCGAATGAAAAATGCAACAGAAAGAAAAGAAAATTTATAAACTCAATAGCAGGGGACAAATACAACAGCAATAGCCTATGGTTTATCACCACTACCACCCTCTTATGGGGTATATATATCCTATAAACTCAGAACTAGATGCCTAAACTGGACCTTGATGTCTCCGAAAATTTGCAACTACTTCACATTTGTTAAAACGAATTTAAACCACTGGCTTTGTGGATTTTCCATGCACTCGGAATCGTTTTCTGTGCAAATGCACTTGTTTGTTAAAATCTCATCAGAAACGGAAGATTTCTGTAAGCATAGCAACTCTCCATGCTTATCTTTAGCGGCCAAATGCATCTTGGTTCGTGAAACAGTTTTCCATGCACTCTGTTCACTCGAGCAGTCACGCGACAGTAATGGTGGAAGTCCATTGCCAACAACCTTAAGACAAAGAGCTTTGTCCAGCGACATGATGGGAGATCCGTCTCCCATGTAGCTCCACCGGCTCCACCGCTTACTATTGCTAGCATAGAGTTTTCTTCCATATGCACTAACACAGTTGCCGCTCTCTGGATGAAACATTGTGTAGGATGTTGTGTGGTTTGAATTTGGATCTGAAACAGACAAGTTTTCCATTAGTTTCTTGTTAAGCTAGGCAATACCAAACGAGTTTGGGCTTGCTATATTAGCTTGACTGAAAAATAATAAGCTGAAAGCCTAAATTGTTGAATAACTCAGCATTACACATTTAAAAGACAAGTTTTGACAATATCTAGTGAAATGAACTCTCAAATTTGTGTATATTTTTCTTTTAATTGAATAAACTATGCCATACCTTGAGTCAATGTTCGCATAAGCCGAAGTTTCTCTATAAATTTTGGATTTCTGCTATGTTGCCATTGGTCATCAAGAGCTCCAAATGTCTCTTTAGCATCAACTTGGCCTTGCCTTAAATAATAGCTTCCTTGCAGAGCCCACAAGGCCCAATCCAAGTTTCTCTCAGCAGCATAAGCCATCAAGCAAGTAATGTAATAATTACCACCGGGATTTACACCTCTCTCATCAAATCCAAATTCACCCAGAAACAGAGGAACTGGGTCATCACCATAAGTGAGATAAGCAGCATTGTCAATAAAAGATTGAGTAGTTCTGTTACAAATTCTATTCAATGGCTCCACTTCCCAGCTTTTCCGGTCTTGGCTAAACGAATACCAATGTATCTCATACACTATCTTGTTGTCCAAGCCTAGTGCCAATGGCTTCTCCCTTAAAAGGCTGAGATCCGTATCAAAATTTAGACCTGATACAGAAATAAGCACATTTGGGTTTTCCTGGTGCACCCTTCTTACTCCTTCACTAATGTATTTGTACCAGTCATGCTTATTTTGGCGTGAACCACGTAGTTCGTTTCGCATGCTTATGGCCACCACCTACAGCACATTATAAGACAATAAAATCACAATATATTAGCCTTAAAATACCCGTCTAATGCGAGAAATTGAAGATAGATTTGATTAAGGTACCTGTCTTGTGCGCTTAAAGCGTTTGGCTACCAGGGATAAACCCTGTAGCCATTCATCGGGATGAAAATATTCGTCGAAGAAGAAACCGTTCCCATCAGTATTAGAACAGCACCAATCTGGTTTGCTGATATGATTATCTAGCAACACCATAATACCTTGTGCCCCGAGTTCATCAACAACTGCTTCATAAGCTTGAACGTGTGTCATGTTCAAGACAAACGGATTGTTCTTGGCAATTCCTTCCTTGGCATCTTTCAAGCCCAAAGAGTCAAGAGTTTGTGCGACGTTAACTTGACCATAGCTAGCACGGGTGAACATGAAAGTTGGCCAGGTGAGACGAACGCAGTTGAAGTGCATCTTGGCTATCTCTCCCACGATTTCTTGCAAGGGTCTTTTGTTCAGTCCTTCTGCGAGCATTGGTTGCAGGTGAGCAGCCCAGTTTACACAGTTTAACTTCACTCGTTGTCCCGTTGCTGCATCGATAACCCATCTCTTGTTTGTTGAGAGAGGCAATGAGTAAGACAACGAAACGAGTGAGAGTAGAAGAATTGCCAGCAAAGTTTTCATCAACATTGTTTCAGGCGAGAAACCTCAAATATTTTACTAACTCACAGAGTGATGCAATATGTAAACTGATTGGTACCCAGGATTACATATTTATAAACCCGTAGTTAATTGCCAGAAAGAATTTCAATCCAGATGCTACCTGAATTTAACTCAACATCAAAGACATAAGCTAGAAATTGACACGGACAATGATTCTCTCTTAATTGTTTGTATCATTGACTTTTAAGAATTTAGTGATAGGTAAGTACATAAAACAATAAAAGAAGTTAGATTTTTATTTTAATTATTATTTTTTTAATAAGTTAATAAGTATACTGATGATTATTCCGTAACTGAGAAGTGCTCATCTCATGAAGCAAAAAGAATTCTTCTGCTACACAACAGATAAGCCAATTGGGAATTGTTATCCTAAAGTGCTGTAATTCTGGAGTATGTAATTCTTCCATATTTAACTCAAAGACCAATTGTATATGTACGTAATTCTATGTGCATGGTATAATTCTGATAATCATTGCCAGCGAAGGACCTGTTTCATATGAACTCAACAACTGGGCAATTACTATTGCAATTATTATTGTTATAGGAAATTTGAAAGAGAGAAACCGCATCCGCATAAAACAAGTCAACCGATGCAAAAGATTGAAATCATAAGAGTACCTGCATTCAAACAAATACTGGGAAGATTGCCCAACTTTATATTGCTAATCATCTAACCAAAAGAATCTAATACTTCACGAGATGCACAGAAGCTTTTATTGATGTCATGTGACTCGTAAAGTTAATTTCTTTCCGAGCTTGGTTGATTTTTGAAGCAAAGGACCTGTGAAAATATTGGATCACTTTGTTGTAAAGGGAAAGCCATGCGGGGCAAGACAAAGTTTCGCATTTCAGAATGAGGGGTAATGTCTGTTGATTTAATTTACATCAAGCTGCCAATGCGAGTTGATTTCCCAATCAAATTTGAAGTTGGGCTTCACATCTGGACTGATCCGTGATTGAATTTTACCAATAAGATTCCTGTAGAGCACTTAAATTCTCTTACGAAAGTCCAAGAGAAAGAGACAACATCACATCATTAAAATCAATTATGCCGGACTAGGAGTGGCAATTTTTCACCACCAAGTGTTCAACAAAAAACAACACTTGTATTTAACCGACAAGAGTTGATTTTGTTAGCCACATGCAACATTACCACAGTAATGATGGATATGTGATAATCTAAAAAACAATCCGATGGCAAAGAAAGATACCCAAGAATTTTCTGTGCCCGTGGTAGCAAGTTTGAAAGCAAAAACAAGTAATCACTAACTGCATTATTATGTGACATACAATCTTGAATGGAATCTGCTAACCTCTACCACAAACCCACCTTCAACAACTCAAATGGGAAAAAGAAGAACGAAGGTCAACCTAAATTTCGCAATCTCCCCCGGTATGATATTACAAAATCATGACTCATCATGAGCAAAATGGAAAACATATCTTCATTCGGCATTTGTCCAATTAAAGCTGGACACAAGTTCATTAATCTTAGGTTCATGAAATCTGAATTACCGTAGCTATTTTGATTTCTTTTGATCAGAAACCCTGCCTCCCATAATCTTACAAATGGGCTCGTCTTTTGACCAAATAAGTTTTAATGCTGGATGAACCTTGAGGTCTCCTGCTAATATTTTCTGCTCCACATCCAACTCACTAAGATCCACATCAATGTAAGGCGGTACAATTTCTGCTGGGCAAAGGAACTTAACAGTTCTCTTGATAGTATTCAAATAAGACCCTGTGAATATTAAAATAGTAGTCCACAGGTTAGAGCAATAAGCATAGATTAGATCAAGACAACTTACATGTACAAAACTAGATGAATGACTAAAAAACTAGCAATGACTTTTGAATAAAATAATGAAGGCAGCACCAAGAGATGTACGGTCAATCAATTATGTACAGATTGAATTACACAATTAGAGATAACAACATACTTGCCAAACTCTGCAAGTTTATAAACATCTGATTTCATGACTAACCTGAGCTTATACATTTGTTGTTGCTAAACTTATGCACTCGAAACACAACCCAATATCATTTCACTTGCTTAACAGGCATACCGAGTATCTTCACTTGAAACACCACTTCTGAAGTTACATTACCACATTTTAACTAGTTTCTCATCAACATCTCCAGCAATGAATCAGGATTCTGAGATTCTGATGGATCATACTTATTCTACATGTCCTACAAAGGCGGTCAGACACGTTTGATATTAAAGGAAAAAGCTCCAGAAAAGAAATGATGGGCTGCAGATGTGAAGGAGACAAGTATGAAAGAATGCAATACAATTGGGCAGGGATTCAGGTTACAAAAATTGTGAGGGGATCTTACCCCAGGGAGGAATGCTTCAATTGATTTCAGGTAAAATTTGATCAAATGATTCAAAAAAATGAAAAAGAAATGTCCAAAGAAGCATACAAGCCTTTCTTTGCACTGGATGAAAGCCTACAGCCATATGTAAAACTCAATTTCATACATGCCAGTAGTGGTGGGCATGGTTTGGTTTGAGCCAGATTTCAAACTGAATTGAAGTTATTGGTTTGATTTGGCTAAAGCCTTCATCGGATAAAAGTCAAATTAAACTCAGTTCAAAAATAAAAATTACTTTTTTAATTTTATTGGCTCAAAAATTTAAAATAAAAATTATTTTATATATTTACACATTAATTAAATTTAAATAAGTCATTATTTATTTATTAAAATAACAAAAATAATGTATAAAATATAATTTTTATATTATTAATTTCAGTTTTTTCAGTTTGGAAGAGCCAAACCAAAAACCGAAGCAAAACATTTCCTAACATTGTTTTGGCTTGGCTTGGTTCTGCCCACCCCTAAATGCCAGTGACAGGACTAGGACCTTGCATATCAATCAGATAGCACTATTTCCTTTAAACATCATCTCCATTTAACAAGATCATGGAATATTACACAATTATACACCAGATATTAAAACCACTGGTATCTAAACTGATCACACTGATGGCAAACCTCATGCTCTACTCTAAACAAGTTCACCGGGAAACATGTATTCTTAAACCAAAGGAACTTATACAATTAGAACGAGCACTAGCCTAACCGTTCATGGTGGGAGAATTATATACAGAATGCAAATACATCAAACAATTTGTGAATCTGCTGAGGAGACAATCATTGATAACCAGTTTTCTACCAATTCAAAAGCAATTACATTACTGCTTACCTTTTCTTAAGCCAGGGGATACATCTTCTCCTCTGAAGACAAGAGGCACATCAATCTTCAGCAAAGCTCCTGAAGGTGCCCTTAAGAAGGTCACATTTAGTGGCGCATCCGTGCCCGCGTGCAGATGCAGCTGACTCATCGGAATAAATTGAGGCAAACATTAGAGATAATATTCGAAAATCAACAATCAACTTGATTCCACGCAAACACCCCAAAACAAAAAATCATACCTTTCGGGGCAAGACGCGGACTTTTTCAATGAGCTCACTGGAGCCAAACTCGGACCTGACTTCAAGATCAAATAATCTAGACAAGAAAAAAGACCGACCCAGATGGGTAACAAGCTTCCTGATCTGATTAGTCTGAACGGAAATGAGGCGTTTATTCCCACCGTGTTGGCCGTCCTCTTGCTCAAAAACGATGCTGGGTACGCGTCCAGCCTTCCTCTCTTTGACGGAGACGTTCGTTCCGGAGGAAGCGCGAGGGATTGCGACGATGGTTTCATCGTATTTCGGGTCGGGTCTAGGAAATCCGTCGAGATAGGTTAGTGGGGCCGACAAGTCCTCATGGATTACGGCAGTGGCCGCTTGAGACAAGTAACGAAGGTGGAGGCTCAGTGTTCTGGCCAGTATAGAGCGGTTGGTCAACATTGTTGCAATACAGAAGAGGGTTAAGGGAGGTTTTTGGAGTTGCTGCGCGCGTGAGGGTCTACTCCTGGGAGTACCGAGAGTTGTGGTTTAAGGCTTGTTTGTATGCATGGACATTCTTATTTCATTATCCAAACAGCTTCTTTGTTGTTATTACCTTTTATCAATAGTCAAGGGCCGGACATGGTTTAGTGGGTCGGGTTGGGCCATCGACGAACCAAAACCCAACTATTTGAGTTGCAAAATGGGTCCGAGTAAATCAGGTGAGATGAGAACACGAGCAGCGCACCGCGCACGTGATGACACCCGCCGCATATTCGTTCAAATATTCTGCCAGTAAGCCACCAACCGACTCACCTCATCACTGCCGCCTAGTTTGAATGACTAAAATACCCCTATTAAAGACAAACACAGTACATTATCGTTCCCGAAATTATGAGGACAAATTATGAATAAATCCGTCAAACCGAATATAACAACGTATGGAAATCAACACGCGGTGCTTCCGCCAATTCTTGAAGCTGAAACTGAGTCTCTCTCTAACGGACCGCCTGTTCCTGTTTCCTCTGTCCTCTCGAGAAGCAAAAACTCACGCTCAAATTTGTTCTCTCTTCAATACCAAATGAGGTAATTTTTCAATGCTTCCCCGCTAGCTCTTTTTGTTTACCCCTATACAGCAATGCTTTCCTCTTTCCTTCTGTATGTTGTTCATAGTGGTAAGCGCTCTCTGTTTTTCAATTGCTTTACATATATATTTTTTAAAATTCTATTTGTTTGCTAGTGTTCTACCTGATTAATGAACAATCCTAAGGATATTTACGTGTTCTGAAATTTATTGATCATGGGATTGATGGAATCAGCAATTATACAAAACTTAATTGAGTAAGCATATGTGAAGTCCTTTGTCTAACTCTGGCGAGTTGCATTGATGACTGTGAGGTTTTTGGATAAGGGAAGAGAGAAAGAATATTAGATTAATAGTTAATGAGGAAGTTGAGAGTGATGTTGACTGCAAAATTTTTTGATGAGTGATTACCCTGAGATGCAGTAGGTGAGAAGATGATATGACGACATTGAAACACCATAGAGATTAAAAGGATGGGAATCTGTAAAAGACACCAACTTTCACTACTATAGCACGGTTTATGTTAATATAATTTCATTTGAGTTTAGAAGAGATTATAGGTTACGACTTACGGCTTACGAACCACTGTTCAATCTCATCTTCTACTGTGTTGGGATTTTTGTTTCGTGCAATTCAGCAGGATATGTTCACATACATCAATGTTATCACGTTTATGGAAATTGAAATCAAGATTAACTTTTGGGTGGGTACATTGAATTGCTTAGTTGAAATGTTGAATTGCTGTAGGTGTAGTTTGCTACAAGACCTCTTTCCCCCCTGCATCATCCGGACATTGAATTGCTTATTTTATTGAACCAATAACCAAATGAAATAAAAGGCACTAGGTGCAATGCAACCAGTATGGATGATAAAATTTTCTCCTAACTGCAACTGAGATAATTTTTTGAATCTATGAAAATGAACATGCATATAGAAATGGTAATGGAAACTACTTGGGTTGGGAATAAAAGTCCAACAATTGCTTTCACAAGCATCATGTTGCAGTGACCTTGTGGAAAATGAGAAGTTGGGAGAAGCACTGGAGGGATTTGTAGGATCCTAGTGCAGCCATAATAGGGCCTGTGAATTTTGGATGGTTAGCAATTCTTGTCTTAATCTTTGTTAGATAGAATTGTCTAATGAGTAGCCTTGTACCGAAACTTTGCAGTCCTTACTTCAAGCTCTTTATATTCCCCACTTCTGCCACATGCAAGGACTGTTGTTCTTCATAGAACCACTTTGAGTCTTGCCGATTATCCATACCCCTAATTATATCATTCGCGATTAAATATCTACCTATGAGGCCAAATGATCATGCTGATAACTAATATCAATTATCAATATCATGTTCATGACTTCCAAATTCCAGCCAGTACTTCTGAAAATTCACTACGGGAGGTGATCCAGAACTGGGATCCGAGTACTGCTGGTATGGCACATTCAAACTATCATTTTAAACTCTTTCAGTTCAGCTAATGCTGTATTTCCTCTCTTCCCTAGTTTCATTTTTGTAACTTTCCACTGCTGTCAAGAGATATATAAATCATAAATTGTGGGAATCTACGGGAGACAAATTATGCATCATGTTGAGTTGTTGACTTGCATATCAATGTGCTGTTTGAAATCTTCAGTATATTTGCCCATGGATTGCATGAATGAAACGAGTTTGTCATTGCTCAGAACCATTCAGATGTTTAACATATTGCATTATCTGCTGTTGTGTGCCACATATGCTATCTTCTGCTTTTTGTTTCGTTTAGCTTATTAAACACCTCAAAATTGTTTAGCAAACAGGAGAGATCGTGCTTTTGCTGTCATTTTGAAGTCAAGTCTTGATTATTTTTAAAGCCTTTAATCCCTTGCGCTTCACTTCTATAGAGCCAACCACCATACCATCATCAAGACCTTTGTCACTTGGCACTGTCTAGTTGGTTGAGTTGATTTAAGGTAAAACTTACCAGTCTATTATATAATATAAACCAGATCTTAGATGGTATCGGTTATAAGAATCACATTTCTATCTCTTGCCCTCAGCTTTCCTTGATTTCTTTCTCTATTCTTAACCTTACTCTTAGCTCACATTGGGGTGAATTCTGCAATGAGGTATGACGTGGAGTGGCATACTGCTGGGGTTTTGTTAACCTTTAGGAACACAAGAAGGACATTCCTTGATAACTACATGCTGGAGGTTCCTCAATCATATACTCTTTGATTTACAGTTACTGTTGATGTCGATCTATGTCTTTTTGCACTTTCATTTGATGAATTAACTTGTTTGCACTTCATATTCATAATGAATTGACCCACTTTTAGCTTGCCTGAGTAAACAGGTGTTATTTATCCTTTCCATTTTTCCCTTTACTGCATATTTTCTATTTTAGTTTAGCCAGAACCAGATTAGAGACAATAGCACCAAGTTTTATCTTCTTTTATTGGTCAAAATTACAAGATAATTGCAATATCTTACACTAGCATCAACCATTCTGCCTTTTTTCTTAGTAAAATATCAAAAGCTCTTTCCTTAGCCGTGGGGAGTGGAGCTCTGAAATGGACTTTGTGTTCCCTTTTACCCTGCAATCGGGTCTACCATCCTTACTTCTTGCGGTTGTACTCGTGCATCTCTGCACCTTTAATGAGTGCTTCTGTTACATATAAGCTGGATGTAGGGTCTTTGAAATCACACCCACGTCTCACAATTTTCATATTTCGATGTTTCTTTTGAATTTGGGATTAGACATGGTTGATATTTGAGATGATTTTTGAGGGTGAAATGATTATCTTCTGTTATCTGTAAGCATTAGTTTGTCTGTCTCTCCACATTTTGTCGGTTTTAACCCACAAGTACTCGATGAAATCAATTTTCTTACCCGGACCCATAAGAACCTCTTGTCGTGGCTGTTTTAAAGGCCAACTGCCCATTCAATCACACAATTGGTGGGGTTCACTTCTTTGGTAGCAAGTTCCATGTGCATGGTTGGGTTTGAAAATTGTGATGGACCTAAAATGTACAAATCTTGTTTTATAGGATGGGAGATAAATCACTCCATGTTCATCTATTAAATGAAATTTTTATTGAATTTAATATTAAATTAAAATTAAATTTTAATTAATTATTTGTATTATCTGCTTGTATCGTCTCGTCTGTTAAAATATTATTGTTTCACTTGGTTAAAAAGCTCGGACGAGGTCAATAGAGACCCTTAGCCATGAAGAATATGACTAGACTTCCACTTTGTCACGGAAGTTGGTGTGATTGGTCCCATTCCATGTCGTGGTGGTCACATACCAACTATTAAAACCCTATAAAATGAGGGCCCGTAGAACTTGATTCATCTTTTGCTTTATTTACTACTGCTAGCACGTAATACTTAAGCAATCAAGATGTTTCGAGACACGCACGTGTACAGACCAAAAGAAAAGTATGACTTAAATTGTCCAAATCAGTGGTTGTTATAATTCCACGTGTCGTCATTTTATTCGCCTGTTCATATTGCATTTGTGTTGAGCCCAACAGTTCAATTCAAAACCGATTGGCCTATTGTTTTTTGCCACGTTTGCAAAATTAACGTGAAAAAGTTGTGTAGAACGCGTGAAATCTAACGGCAGTTAACTCTTAACCGTATAAAATGTACCCGTCTAGTTTGGACTAATCTTTCTCCAAGCCTCTAGACTCGGATCCACACCTGCAAACGGCCGAGATCAAATCATTTATTTCGACGGTCACGACTAAATCTGTGGCATACACATCTATTTATCCCAAGACAGTCGAGGGAGAGGGAAGATTATTACTTCTGTTAAGAATTCGCCAGTTTCTTCGATTTCTAGAAGTCGACGTTTCGAAACGCGCAGCGAGGATTTCATACGGAAGAGCGATGGCTGAGGAAAAGCACGAGGAATCGCCCAAAGAATCGATTATGGACAAGATATCGGAGAAGATCCATAGCCACGATTCGTCCTCGTCTTCCTCTGACTCCGATGATGATAAGAAATCATCTACATCGTCTATGAAGGCCAAAGTTTTCCGCCTCTTAGGAAGAGAAAAGCCTGTTCACAATATTCTCGGTGGCGGAAAACGTAGGTTCATTCTTAAGACTATTTGTTATTTTGTGCTTGACTCTGTTTTTTTCCTTATAATTTCATTTGATTTGTCTGGAATTTCGAATTTTAATTTTAACTGTGCTTATTTTTGAGAGGATATTAAATTAAAGTTCCCGATAGATCTGACTCTGTTAACACATCTCGTCTGTAAAAGATTAATGTTGTTTTTGCTAAAATATAAATTTCGGTTTTACCTTTTTTCTTTATTCTATGCTTTACGTTAATCGATGTGATTTGTTCCAGTAAAGTTCACTGTTTGGTATTTTACTGTAAATCAAACCAGAACCTTCTTCTTTCAAAGTTGATAATGCTAAGTAATTATCACTTAACCCCACGCACTGTCTTGCTTTTCTCTTTTTTGGGGGTGTGCATTTTTTATCTCATCGTATTACTTTCTGCACCAAACTGATCACACGGGTAATTGCTTTTCAATTTCAATATTTTTATTTTGAGGCCAAACCAATTTTTTTTGTAAACTGACAATGACTCTGAAAGTTTCTCGTTCCATGGTGGAATTGTGATTTGTATTTTTATATCCCCTGCAATAATTGTTGCATGGTGTTCTAATTTAACTTTCAGGCCTAAAGTTGAACATAACGGCTGGAGGGTATGTTCTTAGTTTTTATTGGTGTTTTATTTTCTAATCATGAATTAAATTTGGTATATGTCCAATAGCCGCGGATGTGCTCTTATGGAGGAACAAGAAGATATCAGCAGGAGTACTTGGTGGGGCAACTGTGATATGGGTTCTGTTTGAGTTGGTTGAATACCATCTTCTTACTCTTGTCTGCCACTGCTTGATTGCTGCACTTGCCGTGCTTTTTTTGTGGTCGAATGCCACCACCTTCATCAACAAGTAAGCGGTTGATGCAATTATTAAATTTTTGCTGTTTTTGTGTTTACATGAATTACTTAGCATAAATTATTCATTAGGTCCCCACCACGCATCCCAGAAGTTTATATCCCTGAGGAACCAGTTCTACAGGTAGCCTCTGCGCTTAGGTTCGAGCTCAATAGGGCTTTCACTTCTCTGAGGGAAATTGCATCTGGAAGAGATCTTAAGAAGTTCCTCTCTGTATGTTGATTTCTTTGTCTGTTTAGAATTCTTGTGCTTTATTTGTAGTTTCTGTAGTTGGTGAAAGATGGTGGTGCAATTTTACTGAAAATTTTGAAATTGACTGTTACATAGTTGTGTTATGATGCCCCTCCTGAAGTTGGATTTGTTGGATTTGTCTCCTCGTTGATCAGGTGATTGCCGGCTTGTGGCTTTTGTCTATTGTGGGGAGCTGCTGCAATTTCTTGACCTTGTTTTACATAGGTAATGGATTTGTACTATCCATTTGTTTGATATTTCTTCTCTTTTAATTACAGAAAAGCCCAAGTTTTCCTTTTTTCCTTGTTCTACATAGGAATTGGGCTTTTATACTTTTGGTGTTTTTGTCTTATGAGCTCTTCATGTTGAAACAGCCTTTGTACTGCTTCACACTGTGCCCGTGGTATATGAGAAGTATGAGGACAAGGTGGATTCATTTTCTGAGAAGGCATGGGCTGAGATCAAGAAGCAATATGCAGTTTTTGATGCCAAGGTTTTGAGGAAGATTCCTATGGGGCCATTGAAGGACAAGAAGAAGGCTTAGAATGGCAGAATGTTTGCAGTCTCTTCCAGGTTCCGACGCCATTCCTTTGAAAGTGTTTCATATAGGTTTTGTGATACTTTATGTGATACTGGGCGGAGCCCTGTTTTGTTCCTTCGTGGTTCTAGGGTGGTTGGGTTGACCATGTGGAGAAATATCGATATTTTATACCTGTTTTTGTTACTGGTAGCTTTTTCCATGGATACGCTATCAGTTGTGATATGGTGATGTGTTATGGTGATTATCAATTAGTGTATTGTACATTTGCTTCCAATTTTTCCTGTGAGTTTGGTTTCCGTAATGTGCTTGATTTGAAATATGCATATTCCATCGTCGGATCTGTGGGACGAAAACAGGTTAAACGTTGCAAACATGCCTGTACGTCCTAAGTTTTGAACCTCGTTCTTGTAGCGGACACTACAAGGTCTCTAACATTTGAAGAGAAAGTAAACAGGAAATAATCTTTGTTAAAATAGCATAGCTGAAGAGATGAGATTTCCAACGAAGGACCTTAATTTGTGGAGCATGCTACTAGAATCTGAATAGCAAGGGAACGCGTCGCTGGAGCCGTGAGTGGCAGCGCGTTGGACAAATGCGCGTTACATTTCATACGTGTGACGAAGATTCCTAGTGTAAGCCCGAGAACCTGGTATACCCCGGCTAAACTACGCCGATTGCACCCGTCAGTGATGTAGAGCATCTCCTCAAAATGGAAAACTACCAATGAAATGGTTTAACCATAAAATACAACTTACCAGTTTCACAAATCTTTAAAAACAACTTGCAATACAACTGTTCAGGAGATTACAATCAACACGACTGAGACTCAACCGGAGTTGTCTGATTGGCAGCATGGTCAACAGCCAAACCAGAACAACAACCACTTCTTAGAGTGGCTGTTTTTGCTTATTTCCAAAATGATGTAACAACCTAAAATCAAACCCCATCTAGGATTACAGTCACACATGCCTAACAAAATGCTGCAGAATAATTGTTTTACATATTATGGTGCTGGTTTCATATCCTCTTGTATCACTTCCCTGCCAATCTTGGTTTGCCCATTTATCTCAACTTGGCATTTTCACAAAAAGAGTGAGAGATAACGTGAAAACTGGTGATGCTTCTGGCGAGGTAAAGCTGTTGTTATCACTTAAAATCTTATAGGAAATAAGATAATTGCTCCTTCTTCCTCGAACCACCTTCTCCATACAAATCATTCCACTGTTTCAACTCGGTCATTATAGACCCCTCAGCAGCAAAGCTAGCAGCGACCTGCACCCGAGAAAGGAAAAGCAAGATAACCAACGGGAAATTTGGAAATAACAATCTTCAGATTATTTGGACAGGCTATAGCGCCTTTGCCGTGCTTCGAAAGCACAGCAATACCAACTAGAATCAGTAATGCAAGAAAGAACTCCCACCTGATTCTTTGCCTCCTTAAAATCTTCCATGTTTAGTGGCCTCAGAGTAATCACTCTTTCCTCTTTAAAATCTTCTTTCACAACTGAAGCTTCTTCTGTGTTTTCCCCTTCTGCAGCCCGTTTTCTTCTTCTCCTGCATTTGTGGACAGCCAAAATTTTAATAGCGTAATCGAGTATTCACATAAAGAGAGAGCCTTGAATTTGATGATTCTAAGTAACTTTGACATTCAAGAAAAAAAGAACAACGAAAATTGGACGCCCACCAAATCCTTGAGTCGCTCTTGTTGTATTAACTCTCTGACTGGCCGATAAGCAGCTGTTGTGCACAAGTTCTTTTTCAAGCAGCAACATCCCAGTTAATAACACCCGACTAAGCACAAAATTAAATAATGGTAATAATGACAAGAAGAAACTCAAACCTTAAGATCACTTCCAGTATATCCTTCTGTCAGCATTGCAAGTTCCTTGAAGTCTAGCCCTTCGTCCACCTTTTCTTTGGTCAACAAAGTTTTCAAAATCATTTCCCTGTTCTCTACTGATGGAAGTCCTATCATAATTCTGTGTAACAGAGCAAAAATGAACACAGGAGAAGAGAATGAAATGATAAAATTGACAGCAAACTCACGCAAGCAAGATATCAGATATACCACAGTATTGTACCTTCTCTCAAAACGCCTGATAATTGCTTCGTCAAGGTCAAATGGCCTGTTGGTTGCAGCAAGTACAAGTATGCGCTCACCTGGCCTTGTCATAAGTCCATCCCAATGAGTCATAAACTCATTTTTTATCTTCCGCATTGCTTCATGTTCCCCAACTCTCGTTCGCTGCCCAAGCATGCTATCAACTTCATCTACAAATATAATAGTCGGGGAGACCTTTGCTGCCAACGTGAATAAGGCTCGAACATTCTTCTCATCTTCACCAAACCATTTAGAAGTGATGGTAGACATGGATACATTAATGAAGCTTGCTCCAGCTTCCTTGGCAATGGCCTTAGCCAGCATTGTTTTCCCAGTGCCAGGAGGCCCAAAGAGCAATATTCCCCTGCAAGGCTTTAAAAGCCCTCCTTTAAAGAGATCAGGTCGTCGTAGAGGAAGCATCACTAGTTCCTGGAGAGATTCTTTGACGTCCTCCAGGGCACCAATATCAGCAAATGTAATATTAATATCCTTTGCTGCTATGACTTCCGGCCTTATGCGCTTCTCAAATTCATTGTCGGGAGGAACTTCCTGTTACAAAAAGGTTTTCTTTCACTCCCTTTCTTTATAGCAACATTTTAAATGATTCTCAAACTTCAATTACAATCTTGGGAAAGTTTTTGGTATGTGTTAGTGAATCCAACTGATATCGTCGAGCCATAATACCGACTAAAGAGAAAAGGACTCACTGGATCTTTTGGTGGTGCTGTCACTGAATTGTCACCATCTTTTTTGGCCACTGAAGCTGATTTTTCTGCTTCACTTTTTTTCTCAGGTTTCACGACGTCAACTTCAGCTTCTGGCTTTGCGTCGACAGCCTCTGTCCTTCCTGCTTCCTGTCATTAATCAACAAGTCACAGTAGTAACCTACCAGTTCAGCTCTTTCAGACGGTCTATACAGAATGAGTAGTAGAAAAACCTTAGATGTTTCAACTTTTGCTTCCAACTTCAACGTATCTTTTCCACTGGCCTTTCCTTCCTGGAATAAACTCAATCCATGGGACAAACTGTTTTACAGTTGATATAAATTAGTACATGTAATGAATACGGTGCAATCACCAACATTTGATAAGAAGGAAGTAATAATCTCACCTTTTCGATGATATAACTAGTTTTCCATTTCTATATTCAGCATCCTTATTGTTCATCAGATGATAAGAAATTGCTGATACCACGATCTCTTCTATGTAGTTACTAAGAACCACAGTGTCCGCAACATTGATTGAATCCAGATCATCACAATCAAGATCGTTTGCTGAAAGTACTTCCAGGATGTGGTTTCTGTTATCTTGAGCTTGGATCATTTTCATATCGTCCTCCAATTGAGACTTCCAGCTGACAAGATGATTTTTATCTTCTGGAGGTCTAATCTCAATGTTGTAAGGGAAAACGGCTGTTAGCCTCTCATCGACCTCCCTACACTCATTACTTAGATCTACAATATGTGAACCGAGGATCAACACTGACCCAGACAGTCTCTTCATCATTTTCTGAAACAAGTTATACGTCCTTTGCGATCTAAATAAGAGCATCTCGATATCTCTAAGATATAGCACAATGGGACTGGCTTTTGATACGTAAACCAGGACCTGCCAGTCATTTTATCAGTTAAATTTACAGCTCACTGTGTCCATGAAGTATTGCATGATAAGGCAATTTACAAAGTTATCACGAACAATTCAGAGTTGCACATCACTGACTGGTGTCAAAATGTATTCCGGAATAATATTTACCTTGTAAAGGGAATGTATCAGAAGCTTATCATCGAAAGACCAGCTGCTTGTGCGTTTTAGAGTACCTAAAATGTCAAATATCTAAGCTAAGAAACTTCCTATCAAATTGGTTTCAAGAGAAAAACAATGAAAAAAAAAGAAAAAGAACCTGAATTTGAAAGGGATTGCGAAGCGAGGTTGTTGATGTTAGCTGAGGCAGAGGCATTTCTACGGAGCTTAGGAGGATTACAAGAACCTTCCATTCCCCTGAACAACAGAAATCAGAGTCAGCATAAAAAATTTGAAGCAAATAATTAAACAAACCAAAGAGTCAATCTGCTATATTTCCAAGCGATTAACCAAGAAATCTATCCTGTCGTACTTTGATGCAATATCCACACTGCTGCTTTGCCTCCGTAATGTGCCTGCAACAAAAATTATAAGCTAGGGCTGAAGCAGAGTTGTGAACTACAGATTCTATGAGTAATAGATGATTAAAGAGAATTGATGTCCAGAAACTGAGCATTAACTGTAGCTAATAACTTCCTACATCCTCAATTCTACCTACAGTAACGAAGTTTGTAAACAAAAATAAAAACAAAGAGCAATGTAAATAAGATATCTTGGTGGGGACTATTTTCCTCTATATAGATTATTTAGTTTACTGACGGCGAAGGAACATAAAGCAAACATGGTTTCGACTATACCTTTGGTTTCCTGCTTCTGGGGCAGCATTGAAGTAAATGAACCAAAAAGGCCCGAGAGTCGCTCCAGAGTTGATTCTGAAGTGGACCTTTTGAAAGACTAGAACAAACATGACAGATTTTGAAAAATAAACAGCATGAAGTGGTAATTCGCCTGGATCCACATACTAACAAGAAGATAATGTAGATAATCAGTAATAAAAGGCTTACAGATTCTTTGCTGGAAGTACCATATTTGCTCTGAATCTGCAGCAAAACAAACCCTCTCAATTGTCAATGTAACAAAATTGAAAAACACGAACTTGCAAAAGAAAATGATGCAACTGGGCAAACTCACCTTGAGAGAAAAATCAGTCACATCTAACAGCAGTAACTTTGCTTCGAAGAAATGGGCTAAAGCCTTGGCCAGCATTTGTTGGTAAAGTTCTTCAAGTTAAGAAGAATGCAATTACAAGTCTTTTCTCAGGAAAAGGATTGCTAACATACAAGTAAACCATGTCAGTTTTTAACAATATATAACCAACCTGCAGGACCTGAAAGCAGTATAGCCTGACTAGCAGGGGAAAGATTTCTTGTATACTTTGTAACTTCAGCATGTTTCAGATTAACGTAAGCAGCACTTGTTAGCAATGCCCGAGTCTGCTCGCTGTCATCTCAATCAAGAAAGAGTTCACGGACATCAGACAAAGCACAAGCAGGACTATTCATTCAATCATCGAAGAGTTAGCAGTACGGAAATCGCCCTCTAAATTATTTCGGTGGTGATGCAACTCGAATTCTTATCCTCACTTTTCCATTTTACTTGAAGGGATCACCGACTCTCTCCCACGATATTGAGAGATTGTAGGCGCCTCCCAGCTATTGTGCTTATGTTCGGATCGAAATAAATAATCAAAAAATAATAATAATATACCAATACCAATCTCAATCTCATTTTCAGGATGCAACCAGGATTTTATTTTCTATCTTTAATTTTTAAGAATTTAAAAATACATAAACATAAAAATTAAAAATTAAAAATTTATTTATTATAATTTTTCATTATTTTTTAATTAATGAAACTTAATTAAAGATAAAAAAAAATTAATAGGGAAAAATACATAGACTTTACATAAATCAAGGTACAACTCAAATCCTGAACCCTCGTTGATTACCAACTTTGAAGTCAAAACGTTAATTAGGTAATACCCATGAAGATGGGACGAGGAAAACATCAATTTCAGAGTCAGTACAATGTTGTCTGCCATATCTCAATATGCCAGAAGGATGTAAAGAACAAACAACAGGTAAGAAACCCGAGAAATTCAGCGCAAAAAATTTAGAAAACTGCAGTCAAGCACTTGACAGTCAGTACACGGTTAGTTCTATAAAATAATACCAATTAGGAATGGTGAGTGATTGAAGATCAAACTGGGTATGGCCAAAATATCCCAACAAACTGCCATATTTTGCCGGAAATTCCATTCCCCAGGCTCTGGATCCAGGCACGTAAAACATTTTAACTTGCAATGAAGTTTCCCGGAAATTATAGGATTAATAAGAAACTTGAAAGAAAATTATATTTTTTCGGATTGACAATCAAACCGCAGCAGCGTAAAAGTTTTCGTTTCTTAGAACAAGAATAGTACCCTCCCATGTACTAGAAACAGAGAAGGGATGGATAGGGAGCGTTCAATACCTTAACCAAGCTTTGATATTCATACTGTTATTTTGGATCTCACAGCAAATCAAAGGAAAGAAAGCAGAGTGCGCATGAAATGACTCAAAAAAGATGCAACAATCAAAGAAAGTACTTTTCTTTGCTTCAAAAAGTTCCTGATTACATGCGCAACTTTTGCGGTGAGTACGGCAAAAGCAGGGTGTGAAAGAACTGTAATCTTAAATTATTTCCAAAACAATATGATTATCAAAAGCAGTTCTATTACTCCGGAAATCAAAAACTATCACCACCTGAAACCAAATAACGAAAGTAAAGCAACTGCATACATACAAGGCAGGGGAATCCAATCTGACCTGAGATAGTAAGGGAATTCGTCAAACGTAACCTTGCTTTCTCTGCCATCAACAACCTGTCGCAGTAATTCCTTTTCCATCTTCTCTGGGGTGACAGCGCTATGGGAAGGATTGTTTCCAGCCCATTTGCTCATAGTTTGCCCAGATGCCAATCCTAGCCCTACCCCCACCCCGACTCCCACCCCCAACGCCGACAACAGTACGTGTTTCTGCTCCATCTCTTTTTATTATTACAACGAAAATCTTCCAACTTTTTTGCACACCCAGATAAATTTTTATTATCCCGAGTATCGTCCAATACACAATCACATGTATCATATACGTAGAAACTTTCAAAGAAAGAAAGAAAACAACACGAGATTTGATGTTTTTATTCAGACAGAACACTGAATCTCGAGAGTAGTTCGATTTAAGCGAGAAATAAATACAGCCGCTTTTTCTGAAGTTTCTGTTACGTGAGTTTTCATACGGTGTTTTTTGAGTATGGAGCGAAAAAAACGGATCAAGAGGCACGTAGGAGTCGCCGGAAAACGGTTTAGTAACTGGATGAAGATTCTTTCGATAAATCACAAGGCGGTGGCCAAGGAGAGGACGAGGAGGTGGTGTAGTCGTGGTTCCCGCTTTTTCAGGTTTCCTCCATCGGATTTTGAGTTTTTAAAGACGGGGAGATTGGCCGAGCGTTCTCAAAATTGCTTACGTATCAGTAATTTGGTGGTTTATGTTTCGGTTTGGACAGTTTTCACAGTCCCACTTGACTCTCAGAGAGAACTTGACGTAAAAAATTACAAACCGCTCTATTTTTGCGCCGAAATAGGAATGATAAGCTTTGCATTGCAACATGCACGTAATCAGCTGCATCTCAGCCGTTCATGAGAACTGGGATCGGTTTATATTCAATGACGTTTGATTGTCCAGACCATGAGAACTGTTCTTCGAGAGAAATGTACTCAGAAATATCTTACCTCACAAAGCAGGCATGCTACCGAAACCTTCCCTTGGACTTCATACGAATAAACCCCAAATACCGATGGATGTTTGTATATGTAGGTGTAGACCGTGTAGCTCTGTCAAAATGGCAAGCAAAGCTTGGCTGAGAACAGATTCACATCCAAAGACAGCTGTATTACACGTGACATGGAGATAGGGAAACAGGGGAGCTAGTTTTTCATGGAGATAGTATGGAAACTTGGAGTAATCCTGGACCCAGTTGGTCTGATCTGCTCAAATTTGATGATTTTAATGTTGTTTCAGGATTCTGACATGGATGAACTCCGTGCATGAATGCGATATGGAGCTGTGTAGCATTTCACATACCTTCATTTCATTTACAAACTTGCGGAAAGGAAACAAAATACAAATCACATGAGCTGAATCAATGAAGGTTCTGTGGTGCAATGTCAATTATCAATAACCATTATGTGGCATACACGTAGAGCCATGATGCATTGGTGCATCATGGCTACCGAGATCACACGACAGCAAAGAATCTTCTGAAATAATTATTGAATTGGTTTGGAAACATCCAAGCAAAGAGTTTCCAATAGAAAGTGTCTGGCCAACTTTATGATTGAATTTGTAGCAAATTAGCACTACGGTAACATCACAAAAGCGTTTATAGTGTATACATGGTAATCTTTCAAAAAGGGGGGTATGTGAAAGCGGACGTAAGAAGATGTAAATAGAAAATACTCTCGACAAGGAAAAGCTTCAGATACCCCTCAATTGTGGCAACAACTTACCTATCTACATTAATCTATTCCTTTTAGCCAATTGAAAAAGTATCTAAGTCAGGATGGCCGACTGATCTAAGGCGCCGGACTCAAATAAGATGTGAGTTCAAATCCCACTTCTGACAAACTTTTTGTCATTTCACTAGGATCAAGCTCCAACCCGACCACAGCCCATGCACAATTAGCTTTTCTATGTTTTTGGGTTGATTAGTCCAGCTTTTCACTGCCCGGGTTTGTGAAAGGATACTGGTCACCGTAGCCCATCCCATGCTTAATAAGATTGTCTGAACTTATGGCCCGTTCGGTTGAGCTTTCTAACTGTCCATGCTCGTTCAAGGAACGCACTCGGAAAGGTTTTGGCATGCCCTGTTAAATCTGAAGGAGAGTATCGTATGAGATACTCATACTTTCCAGTTGAGTTATGGTTAATAAAGCCCTCGCAGCTTGGCAAAATATGACAAAAATGAAAAAGGTTTACTTATTTACTATGACAAGAAAAGCTACTCTTAACATACTGAAGCAGAATTCTAAAAACCCGGCATCTAGGCTGAAAGAAATGAGGAAAAGACAATCCCAAGTCTATTTTCTTTTTTGTATTCCTGCTACCGATATAATCAACTGCATAGAGAATGTAATGGACTAATTCTTACAACATTACAGGATTAATAAAGGAAAATGTGAACTGATACTTCTTGCGTTCATTTGGTGAACCTATACACATAATTGAGGACGTTAATCATCAGAACTCCTGGAACAAAGCACGCGGCCCCCTGTACGGCAAGGAGCTCAAAGCACATAGCACATTGCTCTTAATTGGCTTGAATCCCAGCATCGCCAAAATCGGATCAATGAAGCACCAAACTACATGTTACAAAGCTAGAAACTATCTCATCAAATCTAAGAACACAAAGCCATTCCAGAGGCTATGCAAGAGCATAGAAGGCAACAGATTCCTTGATCTCGCAAATACAAGGCCCATCACCACACCAAGAAATATAAGCGGTAGCATTCTCTGTACATTGAAATGCGCTAGAGCAAATGCAACTGAACTCACTAATATTGCACACCATACAGGCATGTACTTGGTCAAGGAAGGGAGAAGGAATCCCCGAAAGACAATCTCCTCCCACACAGGAGCACATACTGAAACTACTATTGCATACAATGCCATTGCAACAGGATCGCGTGCCATTATTGACTGCTCAACACTCGATATGGTCACAGGTGCAGAAGGCATAAGGGGCAATAGATTGAGGTTGAATTGTGAGAGTCGATTGACAAGAGGAAACATTAGACATCCCAATGCAACATCAAGCAGCCAGTTTCCCCTCAAGCTAAATTTAAACCAATCAGATGGAAGCGGATGAAACCGAGACAGGCAGCGATGGAGGATAGCAATTCCCGCAAGCCCTTCAGTCACATCAGTCACAAGGCTGAATAAGGCCTGTCCTCTAAATGTTAGAGATTCCTTACTGAAACCTGCTATATGGGCGGCAAAAGGAATCACCCAAGACCCTATAAACCAGAATGCAGCAACCCAGAGAAGCATTACCTACATCACAATACAAGATTTCATCGTCAGCTTTACCAATTCCAAATGTTAAGTAGAAAGGTTTAAAGAAAGAATGTTTATCTAGGTTATATTTAAACAGTTCAGACCAATGATCAGGGTTAAACAATTGTTGTTGCTATTGGTTGTTCTTTTTCTATCTTAAGAAATATCAGCACATTATGCAACTGATAAACATATTGGAATCTGTCTATGAAAAATTAAAAATTCATCACTCAACTATTTATTCCAGGTCTATCTTTCAGAAGGATGATTAGGAGACGAGCAATTATCATTGTCATAATCTTTTCTATAAAAATTAAAGATTATTATAGTAGCTATCTTCTTCATCTCCATCATCTTAAGAAACACATTTTCAAATCAATGATGAAAAATTGTTGTTTGAGATAATTGACTGCCAGAAAGCTAGCGGCCGCTTGCAATGCCCAATGATTTATCACCCTACTATATTATATTACTGCAGAGAAGTTGAACACACTTACTTGCAGAATGGTCTCTGCTGTCCATGGTACAGTCCACCGGCTTCCAATTGCTCTCAAAACTGCATCTGCAGCCTGAAATATAATCAACTTGACTGATGACAATATGGATAAATCCTGAAATATATGTACCATACTTGATTTTATTTTGATCTTAATAAAACAAATTCTTCATATCAATCAAATCTATCTTCATTTCAAAACTAATGGATGGTTTCAATCATTTAAACAACAAAAAGATGATACCCATTTAACTGAATAGAAGAAGGATACTCAAAAGTAAAAGAGTATGATTCTCCAACATTTTACATATGGAATGAATTTTATAAGAAAACTGGTTCTGCTTCACCTGAAAAAAATCTTGTAACTCAAATCTATTAAAATTTTCATTTGGCAACTCAATCACATACCCTAATCCTAATAATTCATGTTTACCATGAAATTGGTATGTTTGGTACTCTATGTTATGGCTGTTGGTTCAGCAAGAAGATCTAGATTGTCGCCCTGAATGATATCAATTAACTGATAAAATCTAGTGGCAAAGGAAAATTCAAGTAACTTATCATGCAACTCAAAGCTCAGTGGTCTGCATATAGCAATTCTAAAGGCTGTGGTAACTACAAGGGCAATGCTGCTAGTATCTTAGATATTAACTTACAACTATAAAATTACAGAAAATTCCTAATACAAGAAAGACTGAAGAAACCCCCACAAAGTCCTAAATCAAGCAATACACTAGCCTATCTAAAGTTTCATCTTTTGCTCTTAAAACATCATACTGACTATATACCATCACCGCACACACAACAAGCACCCTTTTCTATGGCACAAACCATTTAAAATATAATGTTTCTGTTAATAATTGCAAATTATGGTAAAAGGGAAAATTTTTAAATTACCTTTTGAAAAGTTGAACCCCAATCTCTTTTAACAGAGTTTGACAGATCGATTTCGGGTTTCACTAATTCCTCTTGTGAAAAATGCTCTATATATTCAGGCTTTGAGTTTTCTGGTGATGTTTCCTCGGGGCGGAAACATGAAATTTTCCATTTCTGCAAAACACAACAAAATTAACAAACAATCAATGAAAAGCTACATAACTACTAAAACTAACAGTACTTGTAACAAAGCCATTATGCAAACACTTGCTTCTGAGCAGATAAGGCAAGAAAAACATTAATTTTAAAGTTTGATGTTATCTTTGATAGCTAATACTGAAAAAGTAACTAACTCTAACTAAAAACTTAAAAAATTTACAAAAATAAAAATAAAGTTAATCTTCTGTTTAATTGCTGAGAAACTGCAGAAAAGAAAAGAAAGAAAAAGATAACAAAAATAAAAATAAACATTTATCTCTAGTTTTCTCAGTAACCACATAGAACTTGTTAATTCGATGTCAACAACCTCAAACTTCAGGAGTTGACTAGGAAAATTGGTATACTTAACAAACACTTACATTCCTTGGGCACTTGGAACTGGAATCAAAGATCCGAGAAGTCCGGCTCAAAGAAAAGGCACTAGGTCGGTTAGAAAACCTTAGTTTAGAAACAGACGGTAAGAGAATTGGACGGTGAGGGAGAGAATGAGAGCAAGAGCTCAACATTGATTCCCGTTAAGAAAAACCCTAGTCCTTATTTGCGTTTCTATTAATATTTGCATCGGGAGGAAATCGCACACTATGATTTATTACTCGGAAACAATGAATTTGAAAATTCAAATACACAAAAACCCTAATAATTTGGAAATTAGTAGAAAAGGGGCTGCTAGGGTTTGCTTTGCGGTGGACATGAACTCACGCTGCATCTATTACTCCTCCCCTCCGAGAGCAAGAAATAACGTTACGAAAATCGTTTGGAAACCTTGATGATCTTTTCTCGAAACGCGGATATTGTTATTCCTGATATATAATAAGAGGATTGGGTCGGATATCTTTAACCCGCGAAATTTCCCCGTCAGCGTCGATAATTTATTTTATTCGAGACTCTCGTGTTGTGGTCCGTGTACAATTTCCACGACAGCGTCGAGAATTTATTCAATTTATTTCAAACAATCGGATAAAGAGAGGTTGAAAATCAAATAAAAAATATTTTAAAAATAATTTTATTTTAATATATTTTTATTAAAATAATTAATTTTAATACTTTTTTTTTCTGAATTAACCAATCAATCTATGGCACTAATTGGCCTTCTCTCTTTCCTTTGTGTTCCAAGGCATCATCCTCCTTTCAATCCTTTCGCCATTGGTGGATCTCTTTTAGCTATCCCTACATGCCACCGCCCTACAATGTGTTCAACTTTTAGCAGTTTTAAGGGCTAAAGAAGAAGCTAGATTTCGTAAGATAACAAGAGCTCAAGTCAATCGAGTACATCCTGGAACTTCTTTACCCCTCTATCTGACCGGAGGCAGCATCAGCAGCAGCAGCATCAGCCCAAGCCCAGACAGCGTTTGCTTATTTGGAAATTGGTTTATTCTTAGGGCTCTCCGCGGTTGTAGTTTATGGTTGTCCAGCAATTCTGTCATCCTATAAAGTGATGCTCTTGTGTCCAACTCTGTTGATGTTGCCTTAATAAACCACCTGCTGTTTGTTTGTGACCATGTACAACGATTTGTTGTTTAATAATCAATAGATTGAACCGCCATGTCGTTTGTTGATTACATGTTGTTCACCTTGAACGAATCCTCGTTTGCTAAAACAGGGCTTCTCATACATTTGTGAACAAGACACTGACTTGTAGCAGTCTATAATAATTTGGCTCCAATGGGAACGATTCACTATCCATTCTCAACAATTACGGATTTGAAAGTAGCTTGTAGCCGTATTTAAGCAGAAAATAGACACAAATACATATGTAACAGGGGCGTTTCAATAGGAATAGCGCCCATATATTAGTTCAAAAGGGGGCACAATCCACAAGCAAAAGCAGAAATCATAATCCTTCTTTTACCCACTACCTTGTTGGTGATATGGAGCAGAAATACAGAAATACAGAAATACAATCAGATGTAAGATAAACCTGGCATGAATGATACTGGAACAGGTATAACATGATGGCGGCTTAATTTAAGAACATGCAAATAAGCTCATTCAACACCTGTCCACGCAACCTCAATGCTACAAACATTCTCCCGATCTATCCCTGCAAAAGGCACATATAGATTAAAATGAAATAGTTCACCGGACCCCCCACCATCTGAGGTGATCAAGCCGAGATCAAACCCAGTTGTAATGCTATCCAAACAGATTAACAAACCAGCTGACATGTGATTTTAATCCAGCAAACATGCAAGGCTTATTGAGCCTACTTGCGCCGTCTGTTTGCAACCAAATCAGGATTGCCTTTTCTCATCATGGCAACAAACTCATCATAATTAATTCTTCCATCCTGCAAAAGAATTTGGATACAAATCATATGTAGAGAGAAAAATGCCATGATCTATTAACTTTGCTTACTAGAAGAGAATACTAAATCAGGAGGAGTTGTTTTTCAGTTATAAATAACAAGCATTTCATGCCGTGAAACTAAGGTGCACTAAATGAGCAGACTCAGCTGAAGAGCTGAAAATTAGAATGTCTTGTAAAACAAGGGAGTTTCTATAACTTACAACAACCAACAACTTTCTAATTCAGAAAGTATGTTTGGAAAGGACCAAAATAACACAAGGCATAAAAAATAATTTCAACATGCCTAATAATTTTAATCAATGATAACGTGCCATAATATCTAGTTTTCATCCTTCAATCAACATTCACTGGGTCTATATATTATCAATTAAAACTAACATGTTATTTGCATGAGCTGCTGTAGATCACAATCTTGACCGTAAAGTATCGAATGCAATCTATGTTTGACATAGTACAAGAGATAATTAATTGCTGCATATCCCAGCCATTTCATGTTGAGTTTTGAGTAAGTTGCTTGTATATGAAGAAAAGAACAAATAAATAAGCAAACATACATGGTCTGTGTCAACTTCTGCAATGATCTCTTTTATTGTTTTCTCATCACCCATATTATACTTCTTCAGGGCCTGTTCCAGCTCTTCCATTGTAATGTACCTATAGACAGAACCAGGAAGCACAAAATCAACAAAGTAATAAAATAATCATCAATACTTTTCAATTAAAATAGACATTATAAATTGCTACAATTATATTATTAACAAGGAAAAAAAAAGTGCTTACCCACTGTTGTCCTTGTCAAAATATTCAAAGGCTTTGTACAAGTGTTCCTGTCTTTCCATTCTATTCATGTGCATAGTGGCTGTTATAAACTCAATGTAATCAATGGCTCCATTTCCGTCAACATCAGCCTGACAAAGTAACCAAGTTCACGATTTCAGTTGAAACACAGACCAGATTGGACAAGGAAATCCATGCAAAATGAAGTTTTCACCACTGATATCATCATGAACAATAAATTTCTCTGTTAATCCTCAATCCTACAGGTTTACTTCTCTTAATCTACACTAGAAGCATAAAGCAAAGATGAAAGCAAGTTAACTTGTGTGCACCAAAAACAAATCAATAATAGTTAAAATTCCATGATGAAAACGGTCTCTCCTATGATAATACTAACAGTAAATTCGGAGTAAAGCAATTCACAACTGTTATAGTCAGGCAGAACCAAATGTAGAAAAGTTTAGAGGCATTACAGCTTCCATTAGTTGCCTAACTTCAGACTCAGAAAGCTTCGTGCCTAGCTTTGGAAGACCCGCTTTCAACTCTTCAAAAGTGATTGTTCCACTATTATCTGTGTCCATGGATTTGAACATTTCCTTTAAGCCCATTATTTCCTCCTCAGAAAGATTTTCAGCAATCACCTGAAAATAGAGAAAGAATTTTTATTGTTCTATTTTGCAGAGCTGAGAAATGATAATTGGTGAGACGATGATGTTTTCTAAGATAATTGCATTGGCTGAAACTAAATGCTCAAGTCCTGCAGAGATCTCCATCTACTTTGAGAGAAAGCAGATCTTTCAAAACCATTCATTTGGAGCATCAGGAACTTGGTGTGCCAAGTCAACCAATGAAAAGGTATATTTCAACCAAAAAGAGGGGTTTCCACCTCAGAGCATTTCAAAGGGAAATTGAAAGTCCATCAAGTTTGCACTTGTCCCTTAAATATTTACTTTCCCTTTGTACTCTTGGCTTTCATCCCTTTAAGGTGAAGAACAACTTCTCACATTTATGCTTACTTACTTAAATGTATTCTGTTGATATGTGATAATAACTGAAGAAAAGAAATTGTTACCTTTAGAGCAACTTTTTTGAGTTTGTTCATTGCTCTAAATTGCTTCATTCTAGTTAAAACAGCAATATCAAGTGGCTTATCAGAGGCATCACCATCTACTCTCATCCATGGATGATCTGCATTGCATTCAGTGGTTAAGGATCATTTCAGATTTACTAAATGCCAAGGAACTGTAACAAATACAAAGAATGAAAAGAAAGTACAAACACACAAAGGGCTGTTTGCACTTCAGGATGAACCAGCCAGAAACCTTGCAATTCTTTGCGACTATAGTGAAGTAATTATGTCAAAACAGTCTTTTCCAGGATAATGAAACTTACTTAAAACTTCTACAGCTGAAAGCCGTTCTTTAGGATCAGCACGCATCATCTTCTTCACAAGATCTTTGGCACTACTAGATATGGAGGGCCAAGGATCAGATGAGAAATCAATATGCCCCCGTAGAATGGCATCAAAGATACCCTGTTCATTTTCTAAATAAGAAAGGAGAGAGGAGAGAGTTAGCGCAAAACTCATAGCTAAGCACAGCAATGTGCTTTGCCATTCAGCTTAGTGACTACTTATAAAAGCTTCACTGTTTAGTGATTCTGGTTTCTTCATGAGAGAAAAAATTTCCATACCTCCCCAAAATGGCGGGACACCACTGAGAAGAATATATAGGATCACCCCAACACTCCAAATATCACACTCAGCGCCATAATTTCTGCGCAATACCTCAGGAGCTACATAATATGCACTTCCAACAAGGTCCTTAAAGACATCTCCTGCAATAACTCATGAACTGTATAGTTCAAAATCATCACCAGAAGTCTCCAACAATTTATGGTGTAAAAGTAAATCCACCACTATCCAAACTCCAAAGCAAGGGAAATAACTCATGGACCTTCCTCACCATGCCAATGAGACTTTATCATCTAGGTCAAACAATTGTATGCACAAAGCATCAAATACAACTAAACTTAAAATGCTGGAGTCAAAAGAAGATTTTATTATAGTGCATTGCAACACATTGCAATTATTATATAAATTTCTACCTCAGCAATTTCAATTGAAAGGAATTGCATCCTCTTTTCTTCATTTTAAGGCTCAATTACTCCGAGCATATCACTTGATCAATTTTAGCTAATTTATTTGGAAAATGAGAACTGAGACAAAAAGAAATTATGCTATCTCACATCCCTATATGAAATTTGCACTGCACAAAGTATCATCACAAAGTTCAAATTAATCCAGATCACGAAATCAAAATCACCTGGCTTGAAAAAAACTGAGAGGCCAAAATCCGTGGCTTTCAATGGCGAATCCTCGTGAGTACTCAAGAACAAGAAATTCTCGGGCTTCAAGTCCCTGTGCATCACACCCATCGAATGGCAATTATGCACCACAGTCACAATCTGACGGCACAAATTCGCCGCAGCTCTCTCTGAATAATGCCCCTTCGCTATGATCCGATCAAACAACTCCCCTCCCCCACACAACTCCATTATCAAATTCACTGAATGCCTATCTTCATACGCCCCTTTTAGCTCCACTATATTCCTGCCGAGCTCACAAAATTCAATAAATCCACAAACCACATTACAATCGTTCTGTATCTTCTGTTAAAAATTTAATATACCTGTGCCCGGTGAGGTGGTGCATGATCTGAACCTCACGGCGGACGTCTTCAATATCATCGCGGTTAATGAGTTTGCGAGTGGCGATAGATTTGCAAGCGAATTGTTGTTTGCTGTCTTTGTGAGTCACTAAATAGGTCACACCGAACTGGCCACGACCGAGCACACGGCCGAAGATGTAGGTGGACCGGACGTCCTCCATGGGCTTTCCAAGGACGCGGCCAATGGCTCCAGTGGTTGTCGTGGCGGCTGCGGAGGAGGAGGAAGAAGAAGTTGGAGGGTGGATATTGAGGCCGTTGAAGTGGTGGCGGGGTCCATTATCGGCATCGGCGGTGGTGGTAGTTGGGTTGGTTGAGTGAAGTTCGGTTTCGGCGGAGGGGAGGCCATTACAGTTGCCCATTTTGGTCAACGAGGGTCAAGAGAGAGAGAAACCCGACAAACCGAGTCAATTGGATTTTGAGTTTCGTCGCCGCTGGAAGTTTTCCTTGCCCGCATAGTGAAAGAGAAGGTTATGCGTAAAATGACTATAATAGGCTTCCAGAATACGATAATTATCACTGGGACGGCAAAACAATTAATACAGCTTTAGAGAATTCAAAACAACTGTTACAGTCAGACAGAATCGCATATAGAAAAGTTTAAAGGCTAATCTTCCACTGGCTGCCTTTAACTTCTGACTCGGAAAGCTTGGTGCCTAGCTATGGAAGACCGACCTTCATGCCTTCCAAAACGATTGTTTCACTGTTGTCTGTGTTCATGAATTTAAGCATTTTTCCTTCCAGCCCATTATTTCCTCCTCAGAAAGGTTTTTGTCAATCACCTGAAAAGAAAGAGTCCTTTCGGAATCATTCCGTAGGAGCTTCATGACTAGATCAACCATTGAAAAGGTACAATTTGTACAAAAGGAAAAAGAGGGGTTTTCACGTCAAAGCACTACAAAGAGCAATTGAAAGTCCCTCTAGTCTAGCTCGCACTTGTCCATGATCATTTCTTTAAATATTTTCCTTTCCTCTGTACTCTTAGCTTTCATCTCTTCTCTGTAAAGAACGAACCTCTCCTGCATGTTTATGCTTTCTTCCTTGAATATATTATGCTGATATATTGGTAATAACTGAGGAAAAGAAAATGTTACCTTTAGAGCAACATTTTTAAGTTTGTTCATTGCCCTCAATTGCTTCATTCTAGTCAAAACAGCAATTTCAAGTGGCTCACCAAGGGCCATCGCCATGTATTCTTATCCGTGGATCATTTGCACTGCAATTTTTGGTGGTTGATGTTCATTTCAGACGTATTAAATGACAAGAAACTTTATAAAACACAAAGAATAAGCAGAAAGTACAAACACAGCAATCATTTGTGATTCTAGCGAAGCAATCTCTTCCTTTTTGCGTATGGCATCGCCACTCCCTTTGGCAGCATCCCAGACAGTCTTCTCCAGGATGCAAAACTTATAACCTCGGCATCTGGAAGCCGTTCTTCAGGATCAGCACGCATCGTCTTCTTCAGAAGATATTTGGCACTACTGGATATGGAGAACCAATGATCAGATGAGAAATCGATATGCCCCAGTAGAATGGCATCAAAGATACCCTTTAATTTCTGCATTAAGAAAGAAGAGCGTAGACACAGAACTCACAGCAAAGCTATTGCAGAGCAATGTGCTTTGCCATTCCGCTTAGTTACTAAGTTCTCCAAATATGAAAATGTGCTTTGCCATTCAGCTTAGTTACTAAAGTTCTCCAAATATGAAAATGTAAGTACAATAAAACTCCATTGTTCACATATTCTGGTTTCTTCATGAGAGACAAATTCTACAGCTTCCCAAAACGATGGCACGCTTACAAGAAGAATGTCAAGGATCACCCCGGCACTCCAAATATCAAACTCAGCTCCATAGTTTATGCACAATACCCCTGGAGGCTGGAGCTACATAATCTGCACCTTCCAACAAGATCATTAAAGACGTTTCCTGCAGCAACACATAAGCTTCATGGGTCAAAATAACCACCACCAAGCCCCAAAAGTCTATGATAATTAGGAAAATCCCCTGAGCTTGTTAGCTAGAGAGTTGTTGCGTTGGCCGTCCAAAATCCTGCGTGGAAACGGAGGCAGTGCTGACTGATTTTGATTTGTGAGAACGTTCGATTTAGGAGGGGCAGATAGGAATGTGATTTGCGTTGGGTGTGCTCGTGACTAAATAATGAAATGAAAGTATATCTGAAAGAACCATAATACCCCCGGTTTGTTAAAAAGTTAAATCAGTTTAAATTAAAAATTCAGAATCTTCTACAGGTTCCCTTGCCTTGTCGGCCCATCTGTGCCAGCAAACTTAAGGCTCTTGGCCCATGCGTAGGAGAAAGGATGAACTCAAAGTTTGCCAGGAGCGGAACCCGGGTCTATTACTTGCAAGGCAATTATCCCAGCCGCCGACTGCAAACACATTTTGTTATGCAGTCATTCAACTATGTACTATTCTTAGTATTATTTGATGATGAAAGCAATGATATTTTCCCCTTTGTTCCAAGCTGCTGCTGCTGCAGTGAAACAATTCATACCTTTGCCTGAAAATATAATCGCACTGTGCTGTTCATGTATTGCAGTACAGCAAGTTCCTAAAATAGGCTTTTTCATGCACATGTTTTATCTCATTTTGTCGTGTTCAACTCAACTCAACGGATTACATGAAGCTCAACTTTCACACTAGCATTTACATCCCATTAAACTTTGTTTATCACCTAATGGAAAAACCTACACATACCACACATATAGCTTTACTCCCTAGACTCAACCCTTTTGACAAAATGTTAAAATAACCAGCAAGAGTGGTCATGGGACTGCTTTACTCATGTCCAATCCTAAAATGAACTTAAACTGCCAAAAGCGTGGAAGGAAGGACAAAGTAAGAAAGGAATTCAAACAAAGTCCACGCTAAAAATAATTTATAACCAAACCCAACCAGAAGAAGGTTCACGCTCTAAATATATCTGTGCAATTTGTTGCGTGTGCTAGAACTGCAATGGGAACTTCAGATGCCCACATGGCATATATCATATATATATGTCATACGTTATGGAACTGATTAGCATAGTGGTCCATTTGCATCCCTACAATCACTTAGGCATCATATTCCGGTATTTCTTGTCATTGTTTTATGATATGATGAAAACTTGGTGTATACTGTTGACATTACTATGTCTTTCCAACTTTACACAACATAACAATCAAAGAAAAACTGATAGATATATTCTCCCTTTATAGCAAGAGTGTAGCCATCCATTATTGGCAGGGCAATCCTGATTATTCCTCATGAATTCCAAGACAACCAAACAAGCTCAAAATATATATGATCAATACTTAGAATGATACCTGAGGTCGTTCATTGTTTTAGAGCCAATGTTACATGCCACACAGTATTTGAAAACTTCTCTGAGGGCCTTGATAGAGCCTAATCAAGTGCAGGATACCAAGAGAAAGGTATATGTCATCAACGTTCACGTTTTCAACTGAGGGAGGCCGCTTCCCGTGGTGGAGGAATAGAATCTTACTTTCTCTTTATATATTGTTGGTTCTAATGCAATATGAATTACATTGGTGCATTCACTTCACGAACTCAAATTTTCAACTCATAAAAATAGAAGGAAAGAGACTGAGTCTACTAGAATCAGATATTAACTCATGAAAAATTTAGTAGTATCGCATCGTTGTATTAACTATTTTGTACTTAATTTTCTTAGGGTGGTTTGACTCTGTTTGCCAAAGTACAAATGCATAAATAGGTCAATGATCTTGGCTAGCTCACTTGGATCACTCATTTACTCGTTGGTCAAAATTTTAACCTTATCCATCCTCAATTTTGCATCTGGAGTTACCCATTTCCTCATCAGATTACACTGAATATTTTTGTTAGGTTATTCTTGGAACATATTCCTGTCCTTTATTTAACATCTTCTGGCATCTATATATGCAGTACAGGTCTAGCTAATTAAGTTTTATATACATAAAGAAGAAAGCAAATACACGTAACATTATAAAGGAGGAGAACAGCAGAATAATAATAGCAGAATATCTCATATATAAGGTAATAATTTTAAGGAATACATGAGGTATGAAAAGCATATATTTCATGGGAGGCAAGGATTTGCTTTTACTTAAAATCATTAATAGGCAAGGAAAGAAAGGAGAGAAGCCATGAACGAGAGATGTGTAAGCGAGAACAATCTTCATTTAGAAAATTTTAACAACTTGTGCATTATTTCCCAGATGCAAAATAATATCATCAATCGGGGCCTGCAAGTCTCAGTCAAGTATAATTCCCATATGAAGAAAGTACGAAAGGTTCTCTGTATGGGCAGTTCAAGCTTCTGGTCTATAACATTCTTTCCAATCTTCTTTTACCCTTTGGGGTATTTTCATATTAGAATCGAGAAATAAGCCACGAACAAATCACTTGAATATGGTATTGATTATGAGTGTTAATTGATTGAATTAATTAGTAAAGTCTCTCAAGACATAATACTTAACTTCTCTGTGGTGTCTTTGCAGCTGTTGTTACCATCCTCAACAATGTAACGAAGATATTCTAAAAGGCAAAGGTTGTGATGATGCATTGGCATGCAAATTTTATTCTAATTCTCCATCCGTGCAACATTATTGAGGTTAAGCATCTTTATCTTGAGTTTTAAGTTCCATCGTCTCTTCTATTATTGTCGTATTATTCCTTTTCTCTATATATCATGACTTGACTAGACGTACTTTCTTCTCCCAGTTGCACCTGCAACTAAACTTGCATTCCTCTCTTTAAATAACTTTCTTCTCGCACTTTCCCACCCTCCAAACACAACTTCTATTCTTCAGCTCACCCCTTCCTCCGGCTTCCGCCATCCCGTGTTGTGCTTAAAAGCATTTGATTTATAATTTCTTTTCTCTGAAATTCTAAAAATACGGGGAACTTGACGCAGATTGTGCTAACTGGGTTGGAAGAGCTTGTAATACTTGATTGGAGAATGAATGGGAAAAAGGGTTCTGTTCAAGTCAACATTCCATCAGCAACAAAGGCTAAATTGGAGCCGGGAAACAGCAAGAATTCTGGCGGCGTCGGAGACTTTTCCTTGAAAGCATGGATTTGGAAAGTATGGGAATTTGCCAAAGAAGACAGCAACAGAGTGAAATTCGCATTCAAAGTGGGCCTAGCTGTTCTACTGGTGTCTTTGCTTATACTTTTTCGAGCACCTTATGAAATATTTGGGGTCAACATCATCTGGTCCATCCTCACTGTTGCTATCATGTTCGAATATACTGTTGGTATGTGCATGCATGCATGCTTGTCGTAGAAAGCCCATTGTATGTATTGCATGCAACAGGAAAATAATTATTTCGGTCCAGATATTACAAATGCACAAGGGAAATCATCAGTCTTTGATTAAAGAAACTAACTTAAACAATCATCCACGCATATCTAATTACTATGAATTCTGCAGGTGCAACGTTTAATAAAGGATTTAACCGAGCTCTTGGAAGCTTGCTTGCTGGTATCTTAGCTATTGCGGTTGCTCAGGTTGCTCTATCCACCGGGCGAGTTGCAGAGCCTATTATAATTGGCATTAGCATCTTCTTTATAGGTTAAATTTCTGGATATTAAAAATTAAAAGAATTTATTTTTGCGCAGCAACTGGGGAAATGGAATCAATATTTTTGCGAATTTGATATGCAGGGGCTGTTACGTCATTCATGAAATTATGGCCATCACTTGTGCCATATGAGTATGGGTTCAGGGTCATTCTTTTCACCTACTGTTTGATCATAGTCTCTGGTTATCGAATGGGAAACCCAATTAGAACTGCCATGGATCGGCTGTACTCTATCGCCATTGGAGGATTTGTAGCATTTCTGGTTAATGTACTCGTTTTCCCTATATGGTCAGGGGAGCAATTACACAAGGAGCTAGTCAATAGCTTTAACTCCGTGGCTGACGCTCTTGAAGGTACGAAAGACTAATTATCTCTTACTGTCTTACAATTCTTTTCACTTCCCTAAATAGAGTTGAAAATGAGAAGATAAATGATGTGAAACTGTAGAGTGTGTGAAGAAATATTTAGAAGGCGATGGGTTAGATCATCCAGAGTTCTCCAACGCTGTCATGGATGAGTTCCCAGATGAACCTGCTTATAAAAAATGCAAAATCTTCTTGAACTCCTCGGCGAAACTGGAGTCTTCGGTACTTATTTCCCGCTCTGTTCCTTCTTTAAAAGGAAAAATCTGCAACATGTTTTCTGTTACAATAGACTTAAAACACTAACACTGATCCTTGATTTTACTGTTCCACTGAATCGAAAGGCAATTTCGGCAAAATGGGAGCCACCACATGGCAGATTTCGACATTTCTTCTATTCTTGGTCAGAATATGTTAAAGTCGGAGCAGTCCTACGTTATTGCGCATACGAAGTTATGGCACTTCACGGTGTTCTTCACTCTGAGATTCAGGTATTTTCCTCTTTCTCTGTGCGAGTTGTATGCGTGAGCGGGCGATAACAACATTGTTGTGTTAAATGGAACGCATGGGATATTCATATTCTACCAAGTATACAGAACCAGAAACTTTTCATAACTGCACGTATAAATATCAGCAACTAAGGAATCAACCCAAAGAAACTCTGCTAAATCATAGGTTAACGGTCCAGAATTCTCATAGTAGTCGAATAATTGAAAAGATAAATGAGTCCGAGAATCGGCACAGTGAGGAATTATACGATGTGCTTGTGCTTTCTAGTTGGTCTGCGTTCCGGGTGTAAAACGCCATATTCATCTAAACGTTTATTCTTCGAATCTCAATCTCAAATCAACGACAGTGCTGCCACAACATTACGCGTAAAAGAGATTCCCTATATCTTGCTTCATCTCAAGTAGCTTCACGCAAGATTTTGTAAGTTTTAAGCCTAAGTAGCTTCACGCAACAGTGCAGCCCTAACAATCCAGCTTGGTAAAGTGAAAGATAATTTAGAACCCATGCAATATAATTATCTGATATAGTCTTGTCATGTGGCTACTTATATAAATGTATGTATACAGAGGACGCGGTATATTTGAGGTATTTTACTTTGCCAACCACAATGAAGAGAATCCGTTTTCTTGGTTTTTCAGGCACCCTACAACCTCCGAATCACATTCCAGGAGGAGATCCAAGAGGTGACAAGCCAGGCTGCAGAGCTGGTGCGGTGCTTGGGTAAAGACGTAGGCACTATGACAAGAAGTCTCAAAACTTCATTACTAAAACGGGTTCACAGTTCAACAGAACGACTCCAGCGTGCTATAGACGTGCATTCCTATCTCCTCACAACCCACTGTGACCTGCCGGACAACTCTTCTAAGCCACTGTCTAAACTTTCTTATACCTTGTCATCCCCATATTCCGAGCTCTCAAACCAACAAGCCGATCTCGAAACCAATAACCTGGAAAAAAACTCGAATCCGACAACCCAAAGCACGGTTTCAGGAACTCTCCCACCAGGACAAGCAGAATCTTACCATGAAACAATTAGAAAGCAATCAAGAAGGCTGTATTCTTGGCCATCAAGAGAGGTCGATGCTTTTGAAGAGGACGGAGGAGTTGCTGTGGATTTTTTGCCGAGGATGAAAGCACTAGAGAGCACAGCAGCATTATCCCTTGCTACATTTACTTCCTTGCTTATTGAGTTTGTTGCCAGGCTTGATCACTTGGTGGAGGCAGTTGATGAACTCTCCAAGATGGCTAAGTTCAAGCACGAGAGTCTATAGAACAAAGAACATTAATTTTGCCATGCATGCAAAATACAATACAGTAAGAATGCCAATACTGTTTGATTCGGAATATGCTTTGATCACGAAACAATAAAGCTCTCTAATTCAAGAAAAATCTCTCCATAACTTACTATATATGTCCATAGCTTGACGAAGATATGGAGCTAAATGCATCATAAATGTAATAATTTAAAGGACTTGGAAATCTTGTGATAGTTACTGTAATACTTGAGCAATCTTTACTTTCTGGATTCCTTTTCGGAACATGTACAACAGCCGTCAGTTTTGTCTTTCTCAACGTTAATGTCGTTCATCTTCACTTCTGCTAATCCAACTCAGTAAACCTCAAACCCAAAAGTTTTCGTGCTGCCAACAAGGTGGTGCCATTTGAACGTTGCATGTCAATCTCGCAACTAGTAATAAAATGTCAATTCTATTCCCAACAAGTAAATTGTGGTTTTTTAGGAGGCCATGCTTCTGCTTAGGACTGAAATTATCAAATTACGAAAGATTATACCACATTTACCCACACAATAAATTGTAAAATTTTCTATTTTTTTAAGAAAAAATTCTTAAAATAAAATATTTTATTACATCAATATAAATAATATTATTGAATTAATAAAATTAGGAGAACTCATTTATTCATAAGGAATTTTTTTTAAAAAAATTATTAATTATTTAATAAAAAATATATAATATTAATTTTTTAATTATTAAATAAATTTTTTTTTAATTTTTGAGATCCAAATTTTGCGAGGTTGTTGGGATGCTATTCGTTTGCTTTATAAATTTGAAACATGAATTTCTATGCGACAAGATGTTAACATAATGCTGAAATTGTATGGCCGTCCAGGCCAATTCTCCTGCAGCTTATTCTGAAGCAGGAACTGCACAGTTTGGATCCAAAGGGCTGGTAGATGTTATGACTTTCAAGCCTTTAGGTTTCCCGAATAGTATTGCTGGTGGCGGTAACTCGTATTTATGTTCTGTCCGAGCTGTTAACTGTTAGTAGCCATCCGTGAGATGAACTTGAAAACCATCTGCCATTTACTTCCGGTAACGATGCTTCGTGGATTGCCGGGACTTTTATTTGTTTCTGGATTGAAGAGAAAGCAAGACGGACTGTTGCCATATTCCATGCAATCCCCTGCTCTCGAGAGCAGTAAAAAGGAGGGAAATGAGAGATAGGTTTAAGTTCCTGACATGCATATTTAACGGTTGATAGCCATGAGAAACAGACGGCGCGCCATTTGAGTGGATGGATCCACAACATGATAGGAATGATGTGATGACAGAAACTGGCTTCCTCTCGCCTTGGAGAGGCAATTCGAAAGGCGTACGCATCGGCAGCTTCAACATTTCTCCAAAGCCAACAAAGAGACGGGAACATTCATTCTTGATGTATTCATTGAGGTCATTTCCCTTTTGGACCCCGATGGTGCAGTAGCCAATATTTGCCTTTGCATAAAGAATACGGGTAACACAGTTAAGGTAAGAAGGTTAAGCGGAGTGAGCTGATTCATTGTTGGATTAGTACCTGGCCAGCTCAGGAATTTAACTCACAAGACAGTAAAGGCTTTATTAAACATAATCCGAAGCTAACCGACCTGACTTTAGAGATGATGATAGCCTGTATTCAAAACACCACAACCTGACCTGACCTTACCGGACATAATATACAAAATATAATATGAGATATATTTACATTAATCAAACACCAAAGACCTGACTCTAATCCTATGTTGACATAGATTTCCCAAATTGTTGACGCTAGTTGTAAAAGTTCTTTAATATTCTCGCTCTTCTTAACCAATGAATTCGAACCTCTAAACACCAAGAAGCCCAACAGACTAAACCCCAATAGACACAAACACCGTGCAGAGAACAAGGTAAAACGGAGAGAAAACAGATATACATCGAGCCCTAGTGCATCCTACAAGCAAATCTTCGCTGGCACCAATGGATCAACAGCTGCTGCTTGCCGCTCATGGCAGAAACATCTGCTCCATTGCCATCAAATTGACAACAGTGGTGAGAAATGAACTTAAATCCAGCTCTGAGTCATGAGGCTAGACTTCACTGGCTCCAAACAATCACCGGCTGCACCAATACTACTGCTTGTGCTGACACCAGAACCGCCTGCCAGCATTGCCATCAAACTTCCGCCATGCACCCTACCTTCTGGAACATAAGCCGGCATGGATGGGACACTTCCACCCCCAACTGAGACGCCTGCATTTGGAACCCCATTTTTATTATCAGAATAAGTTCTGCCGGCTGAAGTTACAAGACCAATCCCCATCTTCATGATATCCACATTCAAGTCATCAGCAGTGACAATCTCTTTAATCTTCTCGGGCTGCTTGTGCTCAGGATCCTGGACTACAGGTCCCAGTGTGAAACCCCCATGTACCCTCTTATCCTGCACCAAGCCACTGTGGAGTGCACAGAGACCTGTCCTGCCCCTTGCAAATGAGTTACAGGGACCAGAAGATTGGGGGCCATATTCTGAATCAGCATGGCCCCAAGAGCATCTTTTCCCCCCACCGTGAGCCTTACAAAAATCAGTGCTACCTTGTGCACTCTTCCCACACCCTTCAAACTTGCATCTTTTGCCCCCACCATGACGGACACAATAGTCAGTCCGTCCCCTAGCACTCTTGGTGCATTCAGGTATGGCACACCGCTTACCACCACCATGTGCCACACAGAAATTGGTTCCTCCATGCACACTCTTTGCACAAACCCCACCACCTTGGAATGCACACCTCTTCCCACCTCCATGGCCCTTACAGAAAGGAGTGCTTCCTTCAGCACCCTTGGTGCACCCTGGAGCAGTGCACCGTTTTCCACCACCATGTGCCTTGCAAAACATAGTGCTCCCTTGTGCCCCTTTTGTGCAGCCTAAGGCTTGGCAACGTCGACCACCTCCGTGAGAGATACAAAGACCAGAGAGGCCTTCTGCACTCTTTGTACAATTTTCTTTCAGACATCTCTTGCCACCACCATGTCGGATGCACAACCCAGATTTACCTCTCGCAGCTCGAGTACAACCCTCATGACTGCATCTCCGACCGCCACCATGGGCAATACAGTAATCAGTGCGTCCTTCTGCACTCTTTGTACAGCCAAGGTATTGACACCGCCGACCACCCCCATGTGCTTTACAATACACGGTCCGGCCCTCTGCTCCTTTGTGGCAGCCAGGTTTTTGACACCTCCTGCCACCACCATGGGAAATACAACGTCCAGAAGCACCTCTGGCTCCCTTTCCACATCCCTCAACCTGACAGGTCTTGGAACTAGAGTTTCGCTGTTGTCGATAAGGCTGCTGTGTTATCCCAGAAGTACAGGTGACTGAGCTTCTTGGTGTGGTTATCGTGCTTGATGAGTGATCCAGAGCACTGGCAGTATGGTCATTAGTCCTAGGAACATGATTGAAAAAGAAGCTAACCTCCTTATTTGGTGAAGTCTGCAACGCTGCCAAGGAAATTCCTGTTTTCCAGCAGCATGATGATGAACCTTCATCAGCATTCAATCCCCCACCAGCCAGTAATGGTATCTCACGGCCAATTTGAAGTGAACTTGAGCTTGGATGTAAAGAGGTGATACCAGATTCAGAAGACCCAGTGGAGAGACTTAGCATCAGGTCCATCTTTGGCTGCAATTCCACTCCTTTCATATGTGATTTCGCAGTTTTTTGGGGGCTAGGTATCTTCTCATTGCCAAGATGGAGGGTGAAGTCCAAATCAAGATCCACTGAGGACTCCTCATTACTTTCTTTGGCTGAACACATTGTAGTGCAGGCAGTCGCAGAACTCCCCTTGCTGTTCGATGAACTCAATGATCGACCAAGCCCCAGAGATAATGTAGAGCCAACTTGCTGACCCACAGATCCATCAACCAAACTCCATTTCCGTTTAATTCCCTTCAAAGCAGACATGTAAGAGATTGAAGAACAAGGGGAATCAAGACTTAAGATAGTATCTGCACTATACGTTGATCCAGCTCCTATGACTTGCATTGAACGGCCCGAAGTTTTGAATGCATTTGTAGTATAATTAGCAGCAAAACCCAAATTCTGGAATCCAGAGTCCATTAAGTAATAGACGAATGCCTTTGTGATAACCAAACCTAACCTTAATTAAAAGTTAAAACAGAACGGTCAACCTGACTTCCGGAACATAGAGAATTATCTACAAAACATTTAGGGTTAGCAGTCTCCCAAAGCGTGTATCCCACCCCCACTAACAAATCCTGAAGTATCGCAGCGGTCCATTGTCCTAGAAGTGTATTTAACCCAAAATTTGGCTGTTCAGTTGAAAAAATGGAAGATGGTACTGAGTAGACTATACTCCTTCACAACAGAATCATAGCAGTCAAGCATCCTGCTTCACAACAAACAGCATGGTAAGTACAGAATATCTATCATAGCCTAACTGAAAGTAACAGAAAGGAAGCTTGTATAACTAGGCAAAGATAAATTAAGAAACTAAATTGAATTCTCTCTTGTGCCACAATCACTCAGTTTTTTAAGAGATGACCATTCCGCAAAGTAAATAAATTTAAAGTGTTTACATTCAATTATTCACATACATGTAAACGAAAAATGGTCTATGGTGCAGACATACGACAGTCAATCATAACAAGCCAATAAAATCTTAGATTTCACGCAAAATCATGCAGTAGACACATATTCATACTAATAATTCAATTTCATGGACAGATGGTATGATTGGACATCATTAATACAGGACCATATATCTTTAAAGCAGGGCAGATGGCAAGCCAGCCCATAGTCTCAAAAGCAGCCAGATTCATTTGGGTAATTTTCTTTAAAAGAAAAACCAACGTATTTTTTGAATTTGCAAGGATGTACCAAAAAGAACTCCAAAATTAAAAATTGACAGGTAAAATTAGAGATCATAAAAAAATTAGCTTCACTCTATAGCAAATACTGAAAAATAAGCAAAGCACAAAAAATAAACCTTTCACCTGCAAATATTTTTTCTCCCATCAAAAAATGGCAACAGGTTAATTTTTTCAAATCCTGCGGTCAGTATAATGGTTATTCTAACATTATGTGTAGTGTTTACCCAATTTAATGTTTCAAAATTTGAGAAATTTCAGGTTATAATAATTTTTTAATTAAGAATATATTCTGCTTTTGTCAAAATGAATTTTATATAATTAAATTGTAGAACAGCAGATTTGGAAGATGCAATCAAATCCTTGTTTTAAGGGATGCAAAAAATCATTTAAATTACCATTTAATTTAGAATTATCAAAAATTGTTTTAGATACCATTCCAGAAACAGTTGTTTTAACTGTGTTTTGAGAATACATCTAAATCTTATTTAGATACCCACTGTATCCTAATTTTTAGAGACTATTTTGGATTGCAAACCAAACACCCTAACGTACTCCTGGAGCTCAGGATAGAAACAGTTCATGAAGCTGAGATACAATCAAGAATCGCTGATGGAAAACCAAAAAATTCAGATGGAACAAATAAAGAAGCTCATAACATACAATGGTACCTAGAAAATAAGTGGAAAAGAAAACAATTTTTAAAGGAGAAAAACAGAGATCCGGTGATGGAAAACAAGTAGCAATACAAATCATTTCATTATATTAAATTCGCTTCTCATCTTAAGAAGGTCTGCGCACTGAAATCAAAGAGTGACATGTCCTGTAACTGTTCTAAAGGCAAATAATCAATTCTTCCTCTACAGCTATAAATCTGCAAGTGCTATGCATATTTAATGAAAAATTCGACAGATCACGCAGTTAGCAGTTTTGTGGTAATTGTTCTAACGGAAATATAAGATTTGTTTCTCAGTAACAGCAAAAATACTTCCAACAATAAAAAAATTAAAAAATCTGAATCAGTTGCTACTCCAGCACTAGTTGAAGAAATGAACCCAATAACCAGAAACATAAGATTTTGATTCTAAAAATCTAGAACGAACACAAGCCAAAACAAGACCAATCGAAAAGCTACAGCACCATACAAGCTTTTACAACTTTTAAAGCAGTAACAGAGTTGACGGACAAATAAGCAAACATAAAGAAAATAGATAAAGGGAAAGAAAATTACAATGTGCCTAACCTGAAAACTACAATTTAAGTCATTACTCAATTCACCGGACTTGACAAAGTCGAATTCTCCGTAACTAAATAGAAATGAACCACAGAATTACAGTAAAGAAAGCTTCCGACGTTATATCTAGAGTTGCCAAGATTCAATAAAAAAATTAACAATAACAGACTCGTTTCAGATTTAGCAGCCCACAGAAAGCGCGAACAAAGGGATGAAACAACGATATTACCTTCAAGTGTTCCATGAATTGATTTTGCTTCAGAAATTTTAACGGAGGAGCGTATATGCACGGATCAGGTAATTTAGAGAGGGAAGCTTAAGGGCTCCGAGCACCAGCAAACGGAGAAGAGTGAGAAGAAAAATTTGAGAGAGAGAGACGTAGCAATATGGTAGATGGTGACAGAGGGAGTAGCTGAAAAAAAGAGAGGCAAGGTGTGCGCGTGTAGGAAAGAAATGGCGCCCTGGCAAATTTAGGGATTAGTGATAAATCTGAGTGCTAAACCGAAGTTTACCTTTGTTGATGTCTAACGTAGTCGATGACGGCAGCAACAAAGTAGGCAGTAGTTCACCGCACGGTTCTGCGCGGCGGGAGAGTTCAGGGTTAGTTCTTCGTGGCGAAACGACACTCTTAAATCTTCACCCAACCCCGTGGCTGTGACAAGACAACCAGTTTTGATCAGCCAGCAGCGGCTCGTCACCGTTCTTTGCTCGTGGGCCCCACACGGAAAATGAGAAAACCAAGACGGCCGGTGGATTCTCCGTTGGATTACGTTGGCGGTTTCAACGCCCCAAACAGTTGCTTATCATTAGCGCGGGGTCGTAACTGTCTTGGCTGAGACGACGCGCGTGACCTCTCGCGGACGAAATAAAATGTGAAGCTACGTCGTTTTCGAGAGGTCTGTTGGAGGGAACGACAAGATCCGAGAACGCTTTACCCAAAAACAGGAAAATGCAAAGTGGAAAAAGAGTGGCGGCGATGCAAAGAACAAAGGCACCTTCCGTGCCTGCCTACGAAGGGTAGTCAATTTTTACAGGAAGAAAACAAGTCAAAGAATTGATTCCCATATCTTTTCATCTCCCAACCGCTAGATCTTGCCACATGGGAAAGTTATCTCTAATCTGGAACGTACGATTACCACGTTGATAGCGACTTATGTGGTTCATGATAAGTCCAAGATCCATGAACCACCTTTCCCACCTTTGTATCAAAACTTTAAAAAATACAAATAAAAATTAATTAATAAAATATTATTCTATCTAAAATTATATTGAAAAGGTTTTAAAAATTTCAGTAAAAAAATTATTAATATAATTATATTTTATATTTTAATTTAATTTTTAATTATAAAATACATAAATTATTTTAATAAGAATAAATATTTTTATTTTAATAAAAATAATTAATTAATATATTATTTTTAATAAAATATAATTACAATTAAAATTTAAAAAATATTAATAAATTTGAAAAATATTTTTATAAATAATTTTATATATAAATAAATAAATTTTTGTTTTTTCCTTGTTCTTCTTCGTTCTTCAAAACAAACGCACCTCTGCAGCTGAAGAATTTTCCGGTGGAGAGCAAGTGTTGTAGCTAATATATGTTCTTTCCTTCCTCCCATCATTTTCATTTGATTACTGCTTTCGGGAATAGTTAGTGGGGTTTCCTCAGGCTTCTTCTCTTACAACGAATATGCTCTGTAATATTCGGAGCTGAGTTGCCCCATGAATCCCCATTATTAAATTAATTAAAATTTGTTCGCAGCATGGGATAGCTGTTTCTGTCTATTCATGACCTCAGTGCTCTGCTTTTCAGATGCTACAAGATCCTCTTCTGCTGCCGTTGCTTTTGCATTTTAATGCTTTATCACTGGACAGCAGCTACAGCTGAGCAGAATTTACCATTAGCGAATCAGGATGGGTCGGGTAATAGACGAGAAGAAAGGAGTATTGCTCTTGGATTGGGACAGAGGCTAAGTACGGAGCAAGAGTAGGAAAAAGAAAGGGAAGTTGAAAGAGTTCGTTCATCTCCACAATCATCTGACTTTTTGATTCTCTGTAAAAAAGGTTCGGATGGTTAATGGCATGCCACGTCTCCGAATATTTCTTCCTCTTTATCTCCACCCTTGTATGTGTTTTGCATGCGTTTGTTACTCCAAGAGTAAAGAAACATAAAAGCAGAATTTCCACTTGCAGACGCCTCTATTTTCAGCTAAGTTGTTCTCTTTTGTTTGCTCGACGTTCCCATTTCCTGAAAGTCATAGTAAATGCTAACTGTCCACACCTCCCATGCTTTCAACTCATGATTTGATTAGATTTTATTTCCAGGCAATACAGAGAAACAGGACAAGACCTGAGACATCCAAAATCTTTGTTGGATCATTCAAGTTATTTGTTACAACATGGGGTTGTTCTTCACAAATTATGATAACTTTACTGTAATTTACAAATTCTGATTTCTTCTCAAGAAAACCAACAAAGAAACATGCATGAATTGTCTTAATCTTCTAACTCACTATCTCAATCAGTGTTACGGCGGCGAACACGAGGAAAAGAACACCTCCAATGTAAGCAATTGCCTGTGCAAGAAACAAGAAGATTTCTTTTTAGTTTCTTCACTGTGTAGCAACAAGCATGGTTATGATGTGATACACAGTTACTGTACAGTAAGTTATTACTGGAAACCGCGAAGCTGATGCCGTGCTTTTCGAGAGATTTTATCAAAGAAGAGTGAGTGGATGGATGGATTGAGAGG